>WEIV01012179.1:1723598-2053032 GCA_013390005.1 Calyptomena viridis
TTTTTTTTTTCGGGGCAGGAAGGAGATGGAAGACGTCGGGGAAAATAAAAATAACCCCCACAATTACAAGAAATTAAAAAAAAAAAACCCAACGAGATAAGAAAACAAACTGCCGCCCCACCGCCTGCACAAAAACTATTCATATTTCAGGGGATGGCACCCACCACCCTGTGTCCTTCTGTCCTCTCTCGCCCACCCGGGACGAACTCGCCCGCCGCCCCCGCGGCTGCACGGCTGCATTTCTGCGCTTTCAGCCCTCGCTCCCTCCTGCTTTTCGAGCATTTCCTTGACAGCAGAACAGCGTTTTCTGTCTTGCTGTTGTCCTGGCCTCGTTTCCCGACAGAGCCTTGATAATTCTAGTCCGTCCTGGGTGACACAGCCTGGCAGAAGTGGAGGTTCGCTGTCTTCGTCCACACTTACTGACAACGTTTCCAGGTCTTTACGGGCATTAAAACACCACTGTGAAGCTTTTGCGATGGAGCAAGTTCCTGCCCCAGGAGAGGCTCAGGGCACAAATCCATCACCCATTTAACGACATAACAGCAAATAGATTTAGGCCCCTATTCTGCAAACATTTACATATTCAACCTAACTGCCACCCTGATAACCAGGTGTGCCACCAGACGGACACCGGTGCTCAAATAGGATTTGGGCTGTAAGTAGGTCAGAGATCTGCCTAAAAAATACCTGAAGCTTTTATTCCGTGTAAGGAATCAGCCATCTGCAAAAGTTTAATAAGTCAATTAGTTTTGTTCAAACTAAATCTCTATTTAAAAAAAAAAAAAAAGAAGAAGAGACAAAACAAACAAAACAACAATCTACATGTCTTCTTGAAGTAAACAAGATGCATCAGAGTGAAGATAAATTTCTGAAGTTTTCACTGGAATTTGAGGCAGAGGACTTTGTGTCAGTCACATATCTTACACAAACCTATCTGAAGTCTGTGGTAACAGTGGGACTGGATCCAGGTTTTTCATTAATTTTAATTTTTTTTTTTTACCATATCAAACCCATCTTTGAGGCCAGAATTACTACTAACATTCAATTTTGTTGATTAAAAAATGTTGTATTTTATGCTTTGCTTTCTTTCTGCCCTAGGACAAAAAAAGCAGGAAAGAAAAATGGATAATTTTTCCTTACAAAATATTACCGAGTCTGCTTTTATTTATTTATTTAAATAATAACCTCTAGGAAATACAAAACACTTGTCAGCAATTCTAGTAACTGCCTGCTGGTGGCCTAGTGCCGTGGGAGGCAGTCCTCTCATAGTAGCATCCATAAGACTCCAAGAGGCATAAGCAGGCAGGGACATACAATTATTCCTCTGACTTTCAGCCAAAACTTCTCCCACTGGTACAGAGATGCAGGGCCAGGTCACTCGAGCCACCTGCCTTCAGCTCTCATGCCTGAAGAAGAAATTATAATGGAATATCCTGAGTTGGAAAGGACCCACAAGGATTATTGAATCCAAATTAGTCCAGTCCTCAAAAACAGCAGGGTAACCATACTGCCTTGTGCAGAGATTTCCAGCTGTGGTATCTGGTATTCCCACCAACAAAGCTCTTGGCTGTGGGAAGTTTCATCACTTGCTGTTTACTGTGACTCTCGTGTGCTGTTTCCTTTAATAGGTTTCTTTCATGGAGAGACTTACAGCTGTGGATGTATTGAAGCAGTTCAAAAACCTCCTGAGAGATTAAAAAAAAATGCTGAAACATTTAGTCAAGGCATAACCGAGCAGTAGACTGGGGAAGATGTGGAGAATGTTTTCTCCTTAATTTTATTAGTAATGTATTCTGCAAAAAACATATGCCCCATCTCCATTGACTGCCAAGGAGAACTGGAAGCCTAATTCACTAAACCTTTATTAATTACCTCCAATTATAAGCCTGAGATTTTAGTAGCACTTGAACTTCAGTTTCCAAAAACTGTTGAAGACAGAAAAACAAGAGCAAATATTCCTAAAATCTTCACCACTGGCAGGTTGGGCTCTCTTGCAGATTGGAATGGTTTCCCACTGTTCTCTAGCCCAGCACATTTGGGTTTTCAGCAGATACAGGTGCTGGGGTTTTTTTCATTCCCTTTCCACCATCCCAGCTGTGTTTCATCTTGGTGCTATTCAGAGCTCGGGCATCCTCACCTCACCTCGGCTGGAAATCCTTGCAGAACCATGGCAGCAACCTGAGTTTACAGTCAGTGTTCAGTGCCTCTTCTCACCATTATTAACTCTTACAGATGGCTATTAGCATTTGTTCTTCGATATGGCAAAGTGTGGCTCTGGCTTTCACTGCTGCTCTCTTAATACACCGTCCCAGTCAGCTCAAAAGTAAGAGCATATCCATCCTAGTTTTTAAGCCTCCTAGTACAAACCTGGCTCTGCAAACGATGTTAAAGCTCCACACTTTTTGGATCCTATGTAACAAAACACACTCTGCAACACACGTTCAGATTAGCAGAAGTGATACGTTTGCAATTACTGTCAATATAGCAAGAATCTGTACTCTAAGATGCTACATTATATTCAGTCTTCTCACAACTGGATGACTGAGCTTGACATGAATGAATCACAAAGAACCATGGAGGTGCAGTTGCAAATGTCTGCGACAAATGAAAAACAGCCTGGAGAGACCCAAAGTGTTTCACAGGGACAGAGCCTCACACTGAGTGTGCTCCCTAAAGACAGGAGTCTCCCATTCTTTCCTTTCCTTGGAGAGGCTCTAGCAGTGTTGTAGAGGAAGCAGCCATGCCACTCCTGCATCACTGCTGAGGGCCAAAGTCCCTCACAAGACACTATTAATTAACTCTTCTCTTCACATCAGAAAAATAAATTTAATTGGCACAGGTGCTGATAGGGCAAGTTCAAAAGCTAAAGTCCTAATTTCAGGATTAGCATTTTGTCCAGCTATAAGCAGTGATTTTTTTTCCTGTTTCTAGGAAGCACATACTATGATTTTTCATTTGGGTAGAGGGTGGGAAGCTTCCCTGATTAACGGCAAGTGTAAGAACTGTATCTGTTAGATGTTATGTATCAGTAGGAAAAACGTTAATATGTGCCTACTCCTCATTTTTACCTTGGAAAGGTTTTTTCCCAGGACTTTACCAGAAGATGTGTTAGACTTCTCCTGGCCTGTCTGAACCTCCATTCTGGTAAATGATTTTCTACAGTGTCCTCCAAGCACCAGGCCAAGTGAATTCAGGTTTTTGCTCCACACCCATGGACTGCAGATCACACTGCGCTGGGAAGCACTGGATCAATTCAAGGAGCGGATCAATTCAAGAAGCAAGTCAATATCAGCACGGTTGTGCCAGCACCATTCCTTAGCACATGATGGCTCTGGATCAAATTGTCCCTGTAAGAATGGAGAAACAGCCAATGCAAGACAGGGCCTCTAACTAAAGGGATGGTAGAGGTGCTGCCCCTCCTCAGGGCTGTGGCAGGCGGAGCTGTGCCAACCTCGAGGGCTGAAAAGGACAGTAGGGATTTATCTTTCCTCGAGATATCTTTGATTTACATCTTACTTGCATCTGCTACCAAGGAAATAATAAAGGTTGATCTCTTGTTCTGCCAGGCTGGATATCAAATGTAAGCCAGATATATCTACATCCAGGTGTGTACACATTCACCTACAAAGGGTAAATAGCTGAAAATGCATCTCTCTTTGCACGTGGCAGAACATGAAGCCTATGGCCTGTGGGTCATCCAGGATGAAGCAGCAAGGACCAGATGGTGGGGTCACCCAGTTTGAAGAGAGTTTAAGGCAACTGGTGATAGCACCAGTGCAATTTTTTTGTGAGCAGTTGGGTGTGGAAATGAGGTCTCGCACACGCGCTAGGAGGACCATATGGCGCTTAGCACACCAGATTTCCCAGCTCCAGCCAGGCCTCAGTCTCACACTCTACCTGTCACTCTTCTCAAGATCCACACTGTCGAGGGTCATTTCATCCTCTCAGGGTCTCCATCAAATTTGCTTGCAATACATTATCCCCAGAAAGGGAGAGCTTGGTGCCATCTCTTGGATCTTTCTGTTGTTTTTAAACCTCACAGTCATTTTGATTAGGTTACAATATTTTCCCCTGGGGCTGTATTCTGCACTAGGAAGGTTTTTACATTTTCCTAGCCCAGGAGAGTTCACTCTTCCATCCCAAAGCCAATTGCCAGTCATTTCATCACCTGGCTTCATATTTTTGGTGTATTCACTCCAATATTTAATAACAGAATAGCAATAAAATATAAGGCCTTGGGATAGCCAAGAATTGCCTTCCCTGTGACAAGGAATCCCATATGGCGAACCATGGGAGAGACCAGGCTCTGTCCCTTAGGTCCCAACCAGCTTCTGTACCACATTTTCCAACACCCATGAGCTTCCTCACTCATTTTGTTTTCAAATTCTGTGTTTCCACCCTTGCCTATAAATAATCCTTAATAAACCTAATTTCCCAAGGAAACTCATTTCCCAGTTTTCCCTGTGTGCAGATGATAGGGCCAACACCCCTCCACTGTGTGTTAAAGTCAATAACTGAAATGCCACAGTACTGCAGAATATTTCATCCTCGGAAGCTGCATAAAGTCTGCATACAAGCATTTGCTTGTCTCAGAGCAAAATAGCTTGGAAAAAATTGCACATCTCAATGTATTGCCAGACAAACAATAAAAAGTCTTCAGGATTCAAATCAGTAGAGCAATGAGGCCATTGCTCATTATTAAGCTAAAGGTACAAAAGTATTTCTGAAAGGAGCTTTGTTGAATCAGCATTTGTTTTTCTAGCAACACGCACAATTTCTTTAAGCAGGGTTATTTTCAGAGTATGGTATGAAAATAATTATGGAGCACTTTCTAAAGGTTCAGTGGTTAAGGCAAGAGCAGCCAGCTGTTTGGCTGCACAGCTGATGTTGACCAAAAGTATCATGTCTACAAGTCAAACTGTCTTAATGAGATTTCTAGATCTCACACAGACTTGCAATTATTTCTCTCCTGATCTCTAAAAATAGCTACAGAAATAGTCTCTGGTGTCTTTGGCTTTCAGTCATGAGTCTGTGAAATGAAATTAAAAATCATATTATTGAAAGTCAAGTTTCTCCCTAGTCCAAAAGGTTTGCCTGACTAGGCTGCAACCTTTGTTCCATGTACAAAAAGTGATCCTGATTTGATTTTAAAAATTAATCAGTCATTTCCCTTTTCCTTCCTAATCCTTCACTGCCATCCAGTCTTGTCATTTTTGATCCTAGCTTCCAGAGCGCATTGTCTGGCTTTAATCAAAAGCGTTCTGTAATTAGGTTCCAGCTAATTTAGCTTAGACTATCTAAAAGCAAAAAAAATAACCTTGCTTCCTGGTAAAACCCAGCTAAGTTTCAAAGGAGCTGACAGGAATAGCTTCATTTCATAAATATATTGCTGGCAATCAAATTCTTCCCTTAAATTCATGGGGATAGAATTTGTCCTGGGCATTTTGAGGGTGATTTTGTACACAGGAACACCAAGAGCTCAAATGAGCGTGAGAAGCACCGCCGCAGTCATATTCTGTCTCTCTCCAAAAACCTGGGTCTGGAGCTCTAGAAGGGACACTGTCAGGGCTGAGATCCTTCAAATCCGACCTACTTTTCCATTTCATCCTTTACCAAAGCAACTGTTTAAATGCTAGAATTTTTTCTTCTTTAAAGGAAGAGGGGAAAATGTCACTGCACTGACTCCAAGGAGCAGCTGCAGAAATCAGATTACCCCAATTGCTTTGGGGTAACCACACCATGAGGGGCTTGTACCACACCCTGCATGGAGATGATGCCCTCAGCTGTCCCAGCCCCATGAGGGACATGTCCACACATCCATGCTGTGCCCTGGCCCAATGCCTGTTCAGGGCACCAGAGCAACAACAAAACCCTAAACCCACCTTGCTGCCATTTTGCATGAGAAAAATCTCTTTTCAGGGTAAGGAATTAGAGGGTCAGGGCTAGGCAGGGGTGGGGAGGACTCACCTTGGCAGCTCTAGGATTGAATGAGAAATACCACAAATCCAAACTTGGCTCCTCAATGCTGTTATAAAACACATGAACACCACTTACATATTTAGGAAGGGATAGGTAGGCACACAGCATGCACATCTCTGTATCCCAAAAGGTATGTCTCCCGTTCTTTCATAGACAGGGAAGCATTTATTTGCCTCTCTCAGTCTGGATTAAAGCTTTGACAGCATGGTAGGTGCAAGTCTCCCAAAACACAAAGTGGAAAAAATAAATTCACTAAAATTCCCAAATTCACACCAGCACAGGCCTGCAAGTTGGAAGGTGTTTTTCACAGCTGACTGTGTAAAATAGTTAAAAAAATTGAAAGGATAGGAAACACCATCACTCTTCAGGGGATACCTAACTCTATGTGAGCCTACAGCCTGGAGCTCTAGGAGCTGGTGCCCCATCACTTCAGAGAGCAACCACAGTTGTTAAGTTTTTTTCCTACTTAAAACTGCTGTTTGCTGGTCTGAGCTCTCACACAAATCATGGGAGGAAAATTCAGTCTCTTCTCCAGCCAGGGAAAATTCAAGCTCACGTCATCCTTTCCAGAGGGTGCCCCAAGCACAGGGCTGCAGATGAGACCAGGGTGAGAGGCAAAGCATCATCTGGTGTGCAGCCCAGGCAAGGTCATAGCAGCAAGGGGGGATGCTCCAGATCAGATCAAAATACTCAGCAGGTTTCACTGGTGAAAGCCTGAGCATGCAAGGCATTAAAGACAGTGACCCACTTGGGTGTTCTTGTAAAAGACACCTAATTAGTATTAGTGGTGGGTGGATAGAAAAGTTTTAAGCACAGCATCAGTTTCTGTCACCTGCAACAGGAGTTCAAGAAACTTTTAGGAAATGAGCAGTTCTCTACATCCTGCTTTTGGCCATCAGAAACATAAAATGAACTAGACAAGTGTAAATTATGGGAAAGCAATAATCTACAGCTCTCAAAATGACTTCCTATAATGTCCCTGAACATCAGCCCCCACTCTTGTTCTCCTTGCAGGCAATTCACACATTATCTTTGCTTTCCTCACACTGACTACAGTTTTCCCAACTGCTTTCTCAGGGTTTGGGGTTGAGCAAGAAACAGTGCTTTGTAAACCTTGAGGTATTATTAAGGTACTCTCTGGATTTAATTGGAAATTTTACTACCAGTATGAATAGTTTGTCAGCATGTGCTGAAGTCAGATCATTGGTAGCACCTCAAAACAAGAGATTTACTAATGTCATAAAGTGAACTTTTTGTAACAACAGATAATTAAAAAAATCAACTGGAGACTTTCCTTTTCATAACAACTAATATAACAACCTTTTCTCATGCTAAACATTATCTGAATTTCCTTTAGATCTGCAATCTGGCTAAAGCTGTTGCCACAGTCATGCTGGTTGCTGACGTACTATTTATAGCACTGTTGAGAACACTGAAATCCATTCCCTCCTCCTAGGATTGCGTGGTTTTATATTTGTATTTCATCAACTTGGAACTAGGGAAAAAAAAATGGTTTTTTGAGGCTCGGTGAAAAGACTAAAACAAAAAAAAATAAATAAGAGGCACTCTACTGCCCGTTTCAGCAGCCTGTTGAGTTCATTTTTCCTTGCAACACTGTGCCTTGCAAGGCTCTCATAGGGAGGGGTGCAGCTCCTCCAGCACAGAACCAACTCTACCCAGCCTGAGATGGGCTGCACTGGAGTGCAGGTCCCCCACAAAGATGGAGCAGAGACTGAATCCTCACTACAAGTGAAACATTGTCCAGGATCTCCTCTGCTCCAGGGACAGTGTGAAAGAGGAAAGCCCCTCCTCTAAACATGTTTCTGAGGGAGCCTAGTTAATACTCTTGAAATTATTATTTAAGAACTGTAAAACACAAAGAGTCAGACAGTGTATTATTCCTACTTACCAACCAACACCCAGTTTTCATGAGGATGAACTAGCCTTCCCATCTGGTTAGAAACACCCTTTCAGAGTTGTCTAAACATCACCCATCAGTCCAGTCCTTGATGCTGCAGAGAAGGTGACTTTCTTTTGTTTTGAAGAACTTAGACCCCACTCCTTTACTGGAAAGAGAAACACCAGGAGACCCTGCAGGACAGAGAACAGGCAGGGACCACTAACAAAAAACCCACGGTGAAAGGGTGTTACCAAACAGAAGAAACAGCATGAAAACTCAAGTGGAAAAATGGGGATGGAAATATAATAAAAAATAATTAAAACCCTACAGATATAAGCAAAACAAGAATTAAAAAGAAAGCAGGCACAACCCACTACAAAAATCCCAAATAGCTGAGTTGAGCAGAAGATAGAAAAGGCTTTACTGGAGGGAGGGATTATACTGAGTTTGCTCCTCCCAGAGGCTTCATTAAGTCAATCAACAAGGGGTGGGGAGGGCTATGGATGGCACCCGAGGGGTGGGATACGGGCTGGTTTTTTGGGGTAGGATGTGGGCTGGGTTTTTTGGGTGATGAGAGTGGTAGGTAGAGCTTTGCANAAGGGCTATGGATGGCACCCGAGAGGTGGGATATGGGCTGGGTTTTTTGGGGTGGAGGAGAGTGGTAGGTAGAGCTTTGCATAAGGCAGCAGTGGTTTATGCATAGAGCTATTCCAAAGTCTGAGTAGATCTGATGAGTGCTTCCTAGTTTAGTCATCTTTATAGCTATGTATCTCCTAAGAGACATAAATTTTCTTCTCTTGCTGAAGGTCATTTTTCTTTGAAATGTCAAAAATCTTGAGTTTTGAGACCTTAAAAAATAATAGCAGAAGGGAATTCTGCAGCATCCTCTTTCTTTCTGTTCTCTCTCTTGTATGTTATCACCTCTTGTCTCTCTTCCTCAAACTTTGGCTTTTGGCTACATTTCCTGCTGCAGTTTTCAGAAACATTTGAAGTCCTTCAAGGACATCTCTTCAGGTGCAGAAGGAGCTGGGGGCTATGGAAGCTCTCACAGAATCAGTCTGGGGGATGGAAAACAAAGGCATGAGTCTGTGAAATAAGTTATCTGGGTGAAATGATAAGCTCAGGCTGTCTGAGAGCATTTGCTAGGCCTAAGGAAGAATGGGAGGCTGGAGGAGGAAATAAAAAAGTTCTTTTTCCCCCAGGGTGTTGTCAGCAAAAGGCGGTGTAGTGACATTATACCGCTTTTCTTCAAATCTGTCCTGGCAGAAGCAACTTCTGGAGCAGCCTGATCTTTATAAAAGCCATATAGTTTATTCCAATGACCTGTGTACAGCAGAACTTCTTGGAGAGGCTGGATCTGTAGAGAGTCTCCATGCTTGCATATATACAGAATCACGGAACTGTTCGTTGCAAGGGACATTTAAAGACCATCTTGTTCCATCCCCATGCCATGGACAGGGACATCTTTCACTACACCAGGTTGCTCAAAGCCTCATCCAACCTGGCCTTGAACACTTCCAGGGATGCAGAAGTGTGTGTATATATATGTATACCCTCATATATAACCCCAATATGTATTTGTACACATAACTTAATGAGTGACAGTCCAAGCATTTAAAAGGAACAGTGACTTCACTGGCAGTATCTCTCCATAGTGTGTAAGCTGTAGGAGACACATGTGACCAAAGGACCAAATCCAGCTGTTCTGGTCTGAAGCAGGGAGCTCAGCAAGTGTGACTAGAAGGACAGGGTCTGGCTGTTCATGTGTCAGACAACAGCTATGGGCAAGTGGTGTGACATGGCCATAAAAAATCTCAAGTCTCAAGCTCAGGGTCTCTGGCCAGCAATAACAATTCCCACGTACCTGCTGCTAGCCCCTGGTCCAAGAGGCTGAAAAAGAGTCCTCAGCTGTATAAGGATCCCTGCACCTCCCTAGATAGGTACCATGGTGTGGGAGCTGTCAGTATAGAAAAAATGGGCAAATTTTTTCTCTATTTTGGTAGACATTTTGGTATTTCCAAATGAGGAGCTTGCCTTGTGGTTCTTCTCTGCTCCATTTCTCCTGACCTTCCAGCAGCTGTCACTGATGTGGGAGTAACCCTTGTGAAATGGTGGTTGTGGTGTGAGAGTTTGGTGCTGCAGTTTTCCTTTAAACCTGAAACAAAGTCTGTCTGAATCGGTTCCTAACAGTGGGGTGCCCTGGGAGGTGTTAAGATCCTCTGCTGAAATGTAGGCTGTTCCGTGGTTTTTCTCTGAGGCTGGATCTGACAGTGCTGATAGTGTTTAGACTGAAAGCTCAATTGTGTTTTGACAACAGCTTTTCCTGGTGTGATGGAGAGGAGCATATCCCAAAATCTGTTTTGTTTTTTCCCAGACTTGTGTCTCAGCGGTATTTAATATTCTGGGTTTGGATGCTCTATAAATAAATCAATAAGGCTCATGAGTCTCCCTGAGACAGTCTCTCTCCTCTCTTCCTGAGTTTAACACAGGCTCCTTGGAAATCCAAAATCCAAATACGTGTGTGAGAAAACAGGAGTGTGAAATCCAGCATGCTCTGCTCTCCAGTCCTGCTGCTGCCCTGAGGGAGACCAGCCTCGGATTAGGGACAGGCAGTGACTGATGTGACTTGGATGAATGGATGAGACCTCACATGAAGTGAAGGAAAATAAGATTAAAACATGAAGAATTTGTTAAAACAATGATTTTTTAATCCTAAAATATTAAGGAGGTCTTAAGCAGAGTGGATGAATATATATGTGCATACAAGTACCTGATCCAGTCCTCTTGTGCTGAAGGATAGGATTTAAGAAAATCCATCAGGGGCAGGTAACAGATTGAAGGAGCAAAGGCCAGGACTTCCCCAGCTGAAGGGCTGATCTTGCCCACAATTGTTACTCACTGTTTGAGACCTCAGGCTCAGGCCCAGATACATTTCAGAAGTAAAAATCATGGTAATTGCTGTGGAAGGTTGATATTAAATGCCTTATTGTGACTTATAGATTTAAAAGCAAGACCATATCTACAGTGCCACACTATCAATTTAAATAATTGGATTAATTTAAAAATATCAGGTCAGGTGATTAAAATGCTTTTCAAAAAATATTTCATAACACATTACTTTCCTTTGATGTGAAAGCAGGGAGACAGCTTTGTCTTACTTTAAAATCTCTATTGCCACAAACAACCATGTCACTAAATGAAGAATGCAATTAAGCCACTGAATGAACAAAAAGAGAACAAGATTCCTTGTGTTTTTAAAGGGCATTTTCCTTTTGGTACAACTCTTACCAATAATGAAAGTTATGTGCACATAACAACAGGAGGGAAATAGATTCTTAGGAAGATTTCCACTCTTGAGCAGGACATCTAGTGCAAAATCTGCTCCATATGAATATGAGTGCTGCAAGATTTGGGATGGTTTAGTTGCCTTTCATCTAGTTCTTTTACAACAACTCAATTTGTTATGAGGAAACCCATGATCACATTTGTTTTGTAAAAGCAAAACATTTAGGTCATGAGGGGAAAGCATAAATTGACGACTATTGATAAGCGATAAACATTTCAGCAATACATGTTAAAGATCATGAGTTTTGTATTTTAATGTGTCACTTCTGTGGTTTTTGAGCTATTTTTTCTATCTTTTATAATTCAGATGAATTATAATTTCGATTCACAAAACAACAGTTCATTCTCAATCCTCATTTGTACAAAAGCCTTTATATACCTTTTAGGTAAAGCAAAAAGGGCTTAAAAATAAGATTAATTTGTGGGCACAACATAAAGAATGTAACATGAGTGAGAATCAGACCCCTTACCTAAAATATATCAAAAAGAAAAAACCTGCCTGTGATCCATGGTGACAGGATAACTTTTGCCCATAATGGCCCGATTATATGCATATTTACATGTTAATCTGAGCTTGCAAGAAAAAAAGTTCAAAGTGAAAATCAGGGATGCCGAAATATTTTATAAATATTAATTTTGTTGTTGTTGTTTTATTGTGCAATTTGTCACAGGGATTATTTTTAGTCAAACTTCCTCTGCGTTGCCATCACAACTCCTTGACATGCCTGCCTGCACGTACCAGTTACCATCTCCATTATTCTGTTGTGTGGCCAGAGCCAGAGGGCAGGAGTGGGCTTTTCTCCACCTCTGTTTTTGAAATTCTTAACATGTTTGGGATAGCAAAGAACAAATATAAAAACCAGTGTCCAGATACTGATGAAAGGATTGGGGGGAGAAAGCTGTCACCCAAAGGCTTTAAATCAGCGATATGATCTCCAGAGAGAAGGATTTTGAAACCTCAAGTTTGAAATGGAGCACCAGCACCCCGTGGGTAACTTACAACCCTTCCCACTGCCCATTCCCAGTGAGATTTGCGGGACTGGGATGCGTGTCACGAAGCTGGGGCAAGCCAAATACCTGCCTGAGGAGCATTCACTCAACCAACAGAAATTCCTTTCCTGGCTGCACGTATTGCAGTGTAGCCTAAGGCACTGAAGCCATCCAGTGGTACCCGGTGCCTCCCGGGCTCCCCGCAGGAACCGCTGGGGATCCCGCAGCACCCAGCGGGGCAGCTCGGTCCTTGGGGGCTGGCAGCCCGGGGCAGCTGCAGCTGGGCTCGTTCTGATCCCACACGGAGCTAAATCGGGAACGAGTCCTCCGAGATCAGTGGCACTTCCCTCACATAAAGCCGCTGTACGGAAGGCAGATTATCCCAGACCAGATGTCACTTTCTGCAGGCGCTGCGGTGCCTGCACGGTGTGGGTATGACCGTCTGCACCTTTCATAGCTCTTACAGGTTCTTGCCCTTACCTTCAGTGTGAGGATCCAGGAGAGCTGGCTATCACTTTCTTTGTCTACCCTATTTTTTTCAGGAGCTCAGTTTTGTTGTTCATAAGCACAGGCCTGGCACCTTAAAACACGTGTTGCTTAAATAAAGCTTGGAATCTTCGCAGTCAAATTTAGGATATGCAGGGATCAATAGTTTTTGCAATCTTAGGAGAGAGATCTTTCATTTTATCAAACAAAAGCCTGAAACTGTTCCTCAAGCCACCACAACTCCCAGAAAACCCCGAAGTATTGCAAGGCTTGTGATTAAATCATGAGATCTGTCAGCTCTGGAGTGTGCAGAACGGCCCCTTTTAATCTTTTACCCAAACACAATCATTGTTTCTCATCTCCCATCCCTAGCTCTGTTGCTGGCCACAGTCTGGCCACACACAAAACTGTTTTTTCCTGTTGAGCAGACCTTTCAACAGCACCAAAACACACTGAGGTCCCAGGTTCCGTCCAGAAGTATTTCTCTGCCTCTCCTGGAGGATGTGAGCAAATGAGCCTCATACTCCCCAAAACTGTTAATTGAGCGATTCATCTTTTCTTCCTGAATAAAAGAAAACCTTTCCTGGCTCTGCACAAGCATATGAGTTCCAAAGCTGGCTGTGTTTAATTTGGAGTGAAGCAGAGATGGAGTTTATTGCTTGTATTGGAGAGTAATTTACAGCCTTAGTCATGTATGCTAGTCATGTAGCTGTAGAAATGGAAAACAAAAATGGTTTTTTTCAAAAGCTTTGTCAAGAACACCAAGTCCATATTGGATGTTTAGCAGATTTGACATTTGATTTTCTTCAGTTACATTTGCCATAGGTAGTTGTGTCATTGCTGAGGGAGAAGAGATGGTTCTGTAAGAACTTCTATACAGACAAGAATACACTTGCTTGTGCAGGAGCCCTTGAATTTGCACAGAAAAGGCTCTTCCTAAACATCTGTGCAGTCAGACCCTGTCACGCACATTACTGTGAGGAAAGCAAAGAGAGAAGGTAATCCAAACATAACTAGATATCATCAAGATTTAGAGATTGCAAATCATTTACACACTGTTGGTCCCACTCTAATCAGTAGCACAGCATCTGGACCTCTGTTTTTTTGGAGGCTTTGAAGAACAAAGTACCTGTATGTCAAATGAACTTCCTTCTGCTTTGGTTTCAGACGTAGAAAGACATCAAAGTAACACCAGGGATAGTAAGTGGCTAAAGAATACACAACTTTTCATTGTACAGACTCCCTAATCACAATATGCATATGCTTTCTCTAATATATTTTATAGCTATGGTGTTAAAGCTCTCTTTGGAGATATTTTGTGCAGGTAGACTTTAATTTGGGGGGGATAGAAATGGAGCAGACATCCGTGCTCCATTACATAGCTCAAGTTTAATTTCGAACAGAGAGAAATGAAGCAGAGGTCTGTGCTCTGCTGTAGAGGGGGAGTTCTGTGGAGATAGGACAGAGGCCTAAACAATGTTTTTTCCCTGAAAGTTCATGCCTGTTGTGCCACCTGAGAGAGGCAATTTTTCCCGTATTCCTCCAATCTCTGCTGTACCTTGACATTGTATAACCTCATAGGGAAAGGAGCAAGAACATCTGACATTCTCCTCTGCCATATGTGGTATTTCACAGCTGGAGTTTAATGCCTAGCCATAATATTTTTCTATATCCCAGCATGCAAGTCAAAATTCCCAGTGCTTTCAATTACTGGACATCTGAGTGAGGAAACTGCTGCTGATAGGATTAACAGTGGTGTGGGGTAAGTGGCACACAGTGACCCGTGGGGACCTCGGAGCAGTTCCAGGAGCTGATTTCTGTGCAGGATCAAGGCTGTGCAGTGAGTGCTGGGTGTCCAGGGTCCTGCCCATTCTACCAGGGTGGTCTGAGCAGTTGTAGCTGCTGATTTCTGCAGGAATGGAATATTGCATGAATATCTCATGCTGCAGGAGCATGAGAGCAAGACCCCTGAAACTATTGCTAGTGGCAATAGGAGTCCCATGAATTTCCTGGGGGCAGGGTTGGGACTCTGATTCCCTGCGTATCTGAAGTCAGATATTGCATCTTCAAGCTGCCACTGAAGGACAAAATCTACGTTTTCTCTTTGCTTATAGACACAGCAGTAAGAAATCTTATCTGATGTGATAATGTGCTGCTGGTTCTGGGAGCTGTAGCAGGTCTCCATATGTGACTGAGCAGCTCGGTCTCAGAGTAAATGTCAGGCTGCACCAGTCATGGCACTCCTTTGGAACGATCCTGTATGTCATGATATGGAACTATGAACAACAACCCAGTTATCACTCATTCAAGATAAATGGTGTGATTATGGTGATCACATAACATACTAGAGCTATCAAAAGGCAGAGCACAAGAGAGCTCACACAGTTCTGACTTCATTTGGATGGGAGTTACCTTTGTGGTTTGTGCTTCCCAGTGCACAAGGCATGGTTTCAAGCACAGAGAAAAAAGAGAATTCTTTAGATGGACTGATGCCTTTGTACTCTGGATTTAAGAATGAGGACTGATAGTGAAAGTGAATATACCCTGAAGCATCACAAGGAAAAGCAGCATTGATGCTCACCCGAGACAGGAGGAACAGAGAGTTCTCACCACCACCTCAAGCTGTCTGAAACTGTGGAGTATGGTTTGGGTATTTAGCTTTTCCTGTCACTCAAGATTTATGTAATAGCTGGTGCAGTGAGGGTTCTTAGATGCAGTACTTGGGAGAGGAAGCAGAAGGAAGGAAAGCTTCAGCCCACCCACTTCATCTTTCTTAGGGTGTAACCACCAGAGAAAAAGTCAGCAGAAGTAAAAAGCTTCTGCAGTCCTCAGTCCCTCATCTTCAGTCAAAACATAACCCAAAGAGATTTTTATTATAGCCAAAAAGAATCAAAAATTGTATCATAATGTTGTAAGAAATAAAGAAAAAAGAAAAAGGATGACCCACAGTCAATAACTGGCATCCAACTGACAATCTCACCTGTTACAGAATTCTCAATGGTTTCCACCAAGTAGAATAATACAAGTACATGAGTAAAAATGCTTTTTGAATATCACTTACACTGGGAGGATGCCCAGAACTGGCAGCTGAGGGGCAGTGGAGCTGCCATGCATCAGCATCTTCCTAGAACTCACTAGTGCCAGGGTGCCTCTGGCTATCCTCAGGTAGTTGGATGCCTTAGGGGTTTAACTGTAATTACTGATCTACAATCTGTGTTCAGGAAAGCTGTGATTCTAAGAAGTCTGTAAAGTTTTCTGACTCCTTAGTCCTGTGTTAGGCTAATAGGTAGCTCAGGTTGTGTACTACATTTACAGGCATTCCCAGGCTGCTCTTCAAGGCTCCTTTTGCACCTCTTTCTTCCATTTTCCTCTTACAACATGAAAACTTTTCATGAGTCTGAGATGGAATAACTCACTCCTGGTTCATCACAGAATAGCTTGAGTTTGTATCCTCAGAGCAGGAAGAGTTATGCCCCTGTGTTTAATAAATGGGGCATTTCTTGTGGGTAGAGATATCCTCTCAGAAGCAACATCCGTATTCCCTCTAAACAACATTCAGCAATCAAGAGTTTGACTAGCTCTTAGTGCTTCCAAAATGGATGGCATAATTAAATGATGTAAAGCCTGCTGTAATCAGGAGTGCACAGTCAATGAATATTCAAGCTGGTCTCATTGTTAGGGATGATAAAAAAAATCTTCTCTTTAGGTGGGTTATTTTTTATTGTCTAAAGAGTTATCCAGAAGATGGTGCCACAGTTCTGCCTGAGAAATGAAAGCCAGCCTAGAAGAGAGTCCTTGCACAGAAAGTAATATTTCATAGAAATTTAAGAGCAAACTTATTTTCAAGGGCAGTTCAGAGCTCCAAACCCGACATTTAGTCTGTGTTAAGGCTCTTATTGAAAACTAGGGCAATGTATCTTCATCGCTTTTGCTCTGTGTCACTCCAGGCAAGGTCAGCCAGCACAGCAAGGAAGAGAAAACCCATCCCATCTCCCTGTTCCCTTCTGAAAAAGAGACAAATCTTCGGGTATTTCTTAAACTGCTTATTCTGGATAGTAGCTGGACATCAAAAATGATAAATAAGATGAGGACAAAATAAGCCTCGTTCTGGATGCTTTCTTCAGTGGCAATAGGAAGTGCAGCATAAATAGAGTCTGTAGCTGTTTCTGTTGGTTAAGGGAGGATAGCATTTCTGAGGCTCTGTGTCACTGAAGGAAATGATGATGTCAAGCCTGCAGATCCTTGTAATCAGATTAAATAATCTGATTTCCATTTCACAAAGCTTCGCACTAAAATAGAAGGGAAAAATGAAAACTGAGATTGGTACGAAGCAAAATCTTTGCTCCTACCAAAAGTAAGCATTTAATTTTTTCTTCCATTACAATTTTCTGTTGTCTGAGGTCTCTTCTCTGTAGCTCAAGCAATTTGTCATCCGATTAGTCTGATGAAGCATAGAGAAGTCATTTGAACTGTAAATTTTCTGCAGGCAAAATAAAATGCAAACAAGAAGAGCTTCCTGTGCCTGCCAAAGTGATGATACTCAGAATACAAATAAGAAAAAGCCATGCTGACAGCATAAGCTATTTTTATATTCTGTCATTGGCTCCCGGGCATGGCAGTTTGAGCAGGACCACATCTGTATTCCCAAACCCAAATAAACCATGTAGTCTTAAGTGAAGTTCATGTCTTACAGAATAGCTGTTTAATCACAGTGAAAGGATACATTGCAGGAAGGATGAATCATGATGTTGATTCACACTCAAGCTGTACGTTTACTGTTTGGATCAATCCGGACAGAACAGCTACAGAGAGGAGGTTTTCCTGCCACTGACGTGAGATGTGCAGTGCCACGCAGGAGGAGCTGGCAGGGACTTCTGTGCTGGCAGCAGGAGCTGATGACACTTCACATCGTAGTTCAGTTCTGGAATTTTTGGAAGACGACGTCAAGACCTGGCTTGTTGTGGTGGCTGGGCATGGCCACATGGGCATGTTCAGGACATGTGTCCTCTGCCACCCTCCTGTGGTGATGCTCCAGCCTACCCAGGGTGGCTGGTTTCATCACCTAAGGGTTACCTCCAGGGCAAAATCTTGCTGTAGGACAGCCCTCACTTCGATGACAAGGATGGAGAGGGATGCTTGGCTGGGGCTGTCCTTTCCCACAGCCTTACCATCTCTCACCCTCACATGGCTCCTCTCTGAAAAGCAGCTGTGGCCTCATTCTCTTCTATGAAACCTAAGGCATTTAGAAAACACAAATGCTTTTTCAGCACTCTTACGCTGCTGAATTATCATACAGACATATGTCATGTACTCATTACCTGCCAGAATGCACTGAACAGCTTTGGCTAATTGCAATAACATCTTGCTCTTATACGCTGTTTGCCACTGCTGGACCTCAAAGCCTTTTGGGAGGTCAGTAGCATTAGCAACAGGCAGGGTTTCCCACAGCAAGTGGAGCCAAAAGGAGCACTAATAGGACTGTAGATAACAAATGAACCGTGCAGTGACACAGAGGCCTTGATCCTGCAAGTTCTTCCAAAATAATCCTCTGGGAAATGTTATTGGAGCATTAGGAGACTTTTGTGATGCAAACAAACTACTGCTTATGAATTTCTGGAAAGTAACCTTGCTTTCTCTAGACAAGTATCATAGGGGGATTCTGACAAACCAAGGAGTGTTTTACTGTCCAGCCACTATTCATGCATCATGCTGCTATATTAGTTAGGAAATTTTCACCTCCTGAATTGGAAAATCACTCTGATCTCTATAAGAAATAACTTTGCAAAGCCAGGACCTTGCCTGGGTTTGCACAGACATGCCTACACCTTCCTATCTGGGCTGAATTTGGCAGCCAATCATCCTGGATGAAACCCCCTATTCAGTTGAACTGGGGATAATAACCAAGCTTGTCATCAAACTTAAATGTAGATCTTCTCTTAATGAGGAATAGTGGCTGAAGGCTTTTCTTCTCCCCTCGCCATTCCCAGCAATTTCTTGGCTGACTGCTCAGCAGCTGCTTGGGCCATGTGGTTTTCTGGCAACTGTGGGATGCTCCCTCACTTGAGTGGCACCACCGGCCACGTTGCGAAGGGATGATTGATAATCTGATCAGAGCCACGACTGTGTTTCCACCCACACTCGCTGCCAGTCCCTTTCAAGAGCGAGATGCCTCACTGCCATGCTCTGCTTTTGATGAGTGAGTACAGCAAAACACACCGTGGGATGAGTCCATCAGGCTTTTCAGAGCTTTGGACAGGCCTGACTATGACTTTATCCCCACTCTGCTTCTGAGCAGCTGAGTATGTTCAGGGATGCTTCCAGCGCATTCCGAAACCAGGAGCTCTCTGGCAAACTGCCTCCCATGCTGGATGCCCAGGGTGAATATCAGCCTGTATATAAAAGACATAAAAAGCCTTGCCTGATGAGGATGTGAAAAGCACAGGAGATGTGTCCTGTGTCCTTTGTGAGTGACCCAAAGCTGAGGTCTCTAATGCCAGTGCTCTCCTAGGCCCCAGAAACCTTGTGAAACCAGGCAGAAGTGCACAATTCCTGTGCACCCCTCCATTTTGAGAAAAAGGAGCTTTTTATTAGGAAAGAAGTTGATCAACGGATTTTTTAAAATTTTATTTTAATTTTTTTATCTTCCATTTTTCTGCAGGAGGAGGTGAGACTGGGAGTTAGGCAGATCCTTGCTGGAGCTGGGGACTGGAAGATCTTGTATTAGGAGATGACAGTGTCGTGGTGACTCAGCCAGCACCGCAGTGAGGGTTTGTGGGAGAGCTCTCGACTGTAAATCTACTTGCAGAAATCCACCTTACTCAGGTTTGAAAGTAAGAAAGGGACAAATAATATCCAGATTATTAGCATTGACTTTTGCCTTTTTCATTAGGACTTCACCCTGCAGGAGAAAAAAATGAAGGCAGAGCTAATGTCATGGATAAAATTGAAGCCCAAACCTGATTTTCATGCTCTATTTATTACAGCAGATCAGAGGTTTTGTGTGAGATCCTTGGGAATGTAAAGAACAGTGAGTTTGTCAGAGCAAAGCAGCAGTTGCATATTTTCTCCTGCCTCAACACAAAACTCAGCTGTTTTCTTACCCTGAACTGGGTCCTTGTTCAAAAACTGACCTTGGGAATGGAGGTCCTTGATGCTGGCTGAGAACCTGACCCCAAATGCCTTACACAAGCCCAGTCAGCTGTGCTTGGGCTGTAGAGCAGCCGCTTTCCCCTGTGCTGGAAGGAAGATGCTTCACCTTGGATTCTGCAAGAGGCATTATCTGGTGCTCAGGTGGTGCCGGTGCCAGAGCCAGGCTCTCCTACATTGAGGACAATGAAGGACAGCCTGGATAACCTGGAGACCCCCTGGCTGGATGGGCGTGCCATGAGCATCAGACACCTGCTAGAGCCAGTGCAGGAGCTGCCAGTGGGCACTTTGCAGAGCTGGCAGCTAACAGGCAGGCATTGTGGCAGTGCAGGAGGGAGGCACCCGATCCTAGTACCCTCTGAGCACCTTCCCTATTTGCCCAAACACACCCAGAAATAGGGGCTCTGCTTCCTCCCTCCAGACAAGTGCTTTCCCCAGTGATGCTGTTGTTTTTTGGCTGCTATTTCAGACATGTGGTAACTTACTGGTGCAGCGGTCAGGAGCACGCACCCGCTCATTTTCTCTTTCTGGGATCCAGCTGGGTGCCTTGGGGGCATTAGAAATCCTCTAACATGAAATTAAACCAAAAATCCCAGCTCCCAGTGAGAGGGCTGTGTTTCTAGCCCAAGCTTTGTCTTTCAGGGAAAATGGCCTCACTTAGCAAGTTATCTGTGAGAGTGTGTAGGCTGTGTGCCAGGAACACTATCAGCCTGCTATCTGTTGTGTGCTGAATTACTCATTATTCAGTGACCTTTCAGCAGATTATTGGAATTATATTGAATTTCAGTGGAGGATGCTGGAGCCTCTGTTGCTTTTAGGCCTGCTCTCTCCTCTCTGATAAATTCCTGAGCCGCCAACACAAGCTACTGGATCTGAGGCAATGGGAACAGTTCTTCTAGCTGAAAGGCTGATGTGATGGCTTTCCATGTGTGTTATCCATCAGAAAAGTCGTGCTCTGAATCCAAAAGCAGCAAGACTGTCATGATCAATATTCAACAAAATTGAGATTTTTTTGTTTTCAGTAGCAGAGGTGCAGGTTTTCCTTGTGGGATACCTCTTGCTGATGCAGGTGCAAATGAGCTGATCTTTTCTTTAGTGATCTGCATTTATTTGCACAGAAGAAGTAGGATTTAGATTGATATTTCCTTAAATGAACATAACAGAAGGTGAGGAGGAGAGAAACTAATTAACAGATTCAATCACAGAATTGTTTTCAAAGCTCTTCACAGGTACTAGAGAAGGAAAGGATCTAATTGATGGGAAGATTTTGCGTGTGCTGATGGTGATAACAAATGGTCTCAGGTTGGTTTAGTTTGAAGTGGAGATCTCTAACTGAAGATGGAGCTACTTTCCCAGCTGGACAGATCCCTCCTAGCAGTGACAAGGAGCCATTGCATTGTTAATGGCTCAGCACGTGGAAGAGTGAATGTGGCTTGTGAGCAACACCAAGGGCCACTGGAAACTTTCTTCTGTGCAGGAGTCTCGTGGGCTTTATGATGACTTTCTGCCTCATGAAGATTTCTTGGGTGTATTTGAAACAGAGCTGCGCTGGGACAGCAGAGCCTGTTCTCTGATCTTCCCTGCCTGTGTAGGCAGCATTAGATACCAGGACATCAAGCATCTCAACTATTTGTCGATTCATTGCAAGCTCCAGGATTTGTAACCCTGGACAACACTTCAGTGCCAGTAACAGCATCATTTTATACCCATTTACTGCTGTGACAATGTTCAAGTGCTGAAATTCACACTGGAGGTTTCTAAGCCTACAGTTCATGTAATGGGTAGTACATCGAATAATGCCAAATTATTTTTGTAGTGAGCTTTCTATAGTGGGAAAACTGCATTTGCAAGGTTACACTTGTGCCCCTGCCTGGGTTGTGCTGGGATGAGAGTCAGAGAATGGGGTGGTTTGCAGCCTCAGCTGGAGCTAAAATCAGCCACACTGCCTTTCACCAAAACTGTATCATTTGTAACCCACTTAGATGTCACATAGGGTACTTGTACACTCATATGTGTGAGCACAGACACATACTGTAATCTTAGCTATGTTTCTAAGTGTTACACTAAATAATTGCACATATGTTACAATAGAACCTCAAAAACCTAACAACACTTCCAATGAAGAATAGCTATTATAGACAGTTGTACTTGGAAAAAAAATAGTGTTTCAGTTAAGTGAACTTATTATTGCAAAGCAAGTGAGCATTTCTAAGCTTCCTGTTTAACAAGTGTAACCATTTAAACGGGAGCTTCTACAAATGGCCAGCACCTTTTTCATTTGCCAAAGAGCGTAACTCTGACTTTGGCAGGGCAACGGGAAAATACGTAAATATTTAATCCTGAAATACAAGCAATTTAGTTCCGTTTTCCTGCAATTTGCTGAGCTGCCACTTGATGGGGCCGAACGTCTCCTTTTTCGAGAGGAGCTCTCACTTCCTCCGCCGGGCCGGGGATGCACGGGCGGCGCTGGGCAGCGGCCGAAGGCGGTGAGGTGGTGATGGTGGTACCCACCTTTCGTCCTTTGGAAGCCATCACCGTACCGGGAATCCGTCATTCCTTCCCAAATCTCACTGTGCCGCACATAAAATTGCTCTCTAAAACCTTCTGCTTTGCCCNTTCCTTTGCCTCGCCCTGTGCCAACTTATAGCCGCACATAAAATAGGTCTCTAAAACCTTCTGCTTTGCCCAAGGAAGAAGTGGTACCCATCCCACAGCTAAGGGCAAAGGGTTGGTACAGAGCATCTGGCACTTTTGGACGGGTCAGATGGTCTCACAAAATGCAGAAGCATGGAGCTGACTTCCCCAAAGAAGCCTGAGGAAATTGTTTTTCCTAACTTTACTTATTATGTCTAAAAGCTTTCATGAAAGCTCTGTCAGCAGGTAAGAGGTAATGTATTGGAACACCATAGCTTGTAGATATCTGTCCTGGGGCTGCTGCTGAAAGGAGCTGTTGTGCTCTGCTCCCTTCTTGCTGGACCAAACAGCTGTGGAATTGCAGGATATCAGCTGAGCTGATGACTGGTCAGCCATTCATATGGCTTAGGTGTTCTAGGACTAATGTAAAGAAAGCTGTGAGTGTCAAGGGTGAATGAGGAGAGCACCCAACCCCTAGAATTGTACAGTTGTACCTGGATGGTTCCAGAAAACCACACACTCGGGGAATGGGCCTTCAGAAAAGGTACCACAGCACTTGGAAGTACCTCTGAGCTGATGCCTGAGTCTGAAGCTTAGACATAGTCAATGCAAAGCCAGTATTTCATTACATGTGCTGTCACCTGGAATCTCCTTGGCTGAACTGGCAAACATATGAAAGCCATACAATATGTTCATGAAGAATCTGAGGACCTGAAGGAAAAAAGAAATGAGACCAGTGTCTGTACACAGGTGGGGTATATAGACTTCGTATGCTATTTCAGCATTTCCAGGCTTCAGAGTTACCATGCTGTGCACCATTCATGGTCAGGCTCAGGGTGAGGACTTCAAATTTCCCACTCATTACTTGGCATTGCTTTTGGAGCACATCACCCAACTGGGACAGCGCCACTGTCTTAATATTGCACTGTCAGTAAAGAAACTCCCTGGTATTGTGCAAACATGCCGTATGCTGGCAGGCAAAGGAGTGGTGCTAAATTGCATCAACTCTGAATATGAATTTAAACATAGAGCTCTTTTTATAACATCAGAACCATCTCTGTGTGATAACAGGAAAAATGTAGCTCATTACCAGCCCATGGAAGGAACAAGGCAGGATGGCAACAACACCACTGGGCCAATGGACCACGGCTTGCTAGGGATGGGCTAAATATAGTTTTTCCTCCCGTATGTGATCACAGCTACCTGCAGCCAAGTAATTCTAATTGCTTACACTAAAGTTTATTACCTTGAACTACTCAACAGCAAATTGTGCTAAAACCTCCAGGGGTCTGGGGAAAAGAGTCGTTAAAGAGGTTGTCATTGCTCGACTGTCATTCTGCTCCATTTTTGTGAGACCCAGCCTGGAGTATGGCATGGAGGCCTCCAACATAGCAAGGATATGGATCTGCTGGAGTGAGTCCAGAGGAGGCCACAAAGGTGCTCAGTGGACTGAAGCACCTCTGCTACAAAGACAGACTGAGAGAGCTAGGGTTGCTCAGCCTGGAGAAGAGAAGGCTTTGGGAAGACCTCACAGCACCTTCCAGTACCTAAAGAGGGCTTATAAAAAAGCAAGAGAGTGACTTTTTACATGGGCAGATAGTGATAGGACAAGAGGGAACAGTTCTAAACTAAATGAAGGGAGATTTTAAGTAGATATTAAGAAGAAATTCTTAATATCCCTATAAGGGTGATGAGGATCTTGAACAGGATGCCTACAGAAGCTGTGGATACCTCCTATGCCTGGAAGAATTCAAGGCCAAGTTGGATGCAGCTTTGAGCAATCTGGTCTACTGGAAAGTGTCCCTCCCAATGGCAGAGGGTTTGGAACAAGATGATCCTTAAGGCAACAACAGGCTAGAGATGGTAAAGGGGTTGTTTCCCACAGAGCAGCCCAGGCTCTAGCTGGTTTCATGTATTCACAACCTTTGCCAACAGTGCATGCTAATAAAATTTAGCAAGGAAAGAAAGCTTGAGGCATTTTTCACCAGAGAGAAGATCTGACCACTGGAGAATAAATATAGGACATAATTTAGTAGAATCAAAGCACCAGGTAATGCAGTTAATGAGCACTTCTGCTGTAAGTCAAGGGCTTATTATTTGGAATTGGTTGCTCTCCATCTATCTGTTGCTAACAGGCTGAGGTACATGAAGTATGGATGAGGGAAATGAGAACCAAGGATGTAGCAGGAGAGAGTTTCTAATGCTGACATGGATCTAACGGAGCACTGGTGAGCCCTGATCTTAAACAAAGATGTCCTGAGTGGGAGTGTTGTGATGTTGGGGGTATGTGAGAAAGTTCTGTAAGAGCTCAGCTGCTTTTGCTGAGCAAAAACCAAGGCTGTGTACGGTGCTCAAGGGAAGGACCTCTCCCAGAAGCCCCAGCTGTAGGTGGTGCAGTGTCTGTGGGACCTGCTCAACTCAGAGCACAGCTCTTTGCCTTAGCAGGGGCTGTGGTCGGTGACAGGCAGTGTGGCACAGCAGGGCACAGTGTGACATTTTACCTCTCTTTGTCCTACTGAGCACAGCTCTGAGCAATGCTGAGACCTGAAGTCTTTGATGGTCATGGGGCTGTGTGCCCAACAAGGAGGTAGTTTGCCAGCGCTGGGGAGCTAGGGTGAGCAGGAAATTAGGATAACTGGCAAATGTAAGCCATATTAGATTAAGTAAAAAAGAGCAATATTTGGTTGATTAATTTTCTGGGACAGTGAGATTGCTGCAGCTGAAGGGGCAGAGCGAGTGCCTCTTTCAGACTCCTCCACTCCATCCCCAGTTGATGGGGACACTGTGGAGCCTGCAGATGCCTATTACATTGGCAGCTGAGACCACCACTTTTTTCTGTTCATCCCTCTGTGGCTCCCTCCCTTCAAATCGTGGGGCTGAGAGGATAAAGCCTCTGCAGAGGAGTGAGCACGGCCACACGTTCACATCCAGCTACAAGAGCAGTGCCTGGGGGCTTCCAAAAGCCAAAGCTCCTGTGATGGTGATGCTGGCTCTGCTTCTTCCTCCTCACAGTCCTCCTCCTCACAGTGCAGGCGGCTCCCATTGGCTGGGTGCTGCCTCAGGGAGCAGGAAGGATGCAGGGAGGCCAAGAATAAGGACGGATGGTGCTGCCAGCAGAGCTGGAGAGGCTCTTATCAGTGCAATGCAGCACCCAGCCATACATATTAATTTCATCCCCAGTCATTTTGATTTTCTTTGGGTTTGAGAGAGCTAGCAGGGGGCTCTCCCTTTGAAAGAAAGACTTAATAATATCTTTTTTCCATTTCGTCTTTCGAAGTTGCCTCAGAAACAAAGAATTTTTCTAGATATTTTACATAAACAGTGATTTTCTTGGTACCATATCCACTGCTCACCTGGCAATTAAGAGATTTTGAAAGGGAACTGTCTCTGACCATGTTATTCCAGGGAAGGGCCACTGGGTGCCTGACCACTGAATGGGCCCCAAGTCTCTGACTGGTTTATAATACTTTGGGGGCAGCACACCCTGACTGAAAGAATGTTCCTCCTCCTTTTTAGGGCAAGCCAACATACAGCTGGATATGGTGCTCTATAAAGGTAGAAAATGGCAGCATGAGAGAGCACATTCCCAGGTGCCTGGCATGGTATGCAACTTGGCTTTGAAAGACTTGGCACCACACTGAAGGAGATATTAATTACGGCCAGTGCCACTAAAGCCAGGCTATGGGCAGGTGCAATGCCAACCATCACAGGGCAGCCCTGTGTGGCTGATGCCAGTGAGGGGTTTCCTGTCAGCTTGGCACGGAGCTGTTCTTTTGATGTGCCCATGCTAATTACCTGAATATCAAAGCAGGTATTTTGAAGCACATTTGCCATCATATTGGATATGCTGGATATTTGTTACGCACCCTGTAACCTGCAGTACTGCACCATTGACTTTGACAGCAGCCGAGCATAAAATAACAGTGGAATATTTTTAGAAATTTCTATA
Source organism: Calyptomena viridis (assembly GCA_013390005.1). Lineage (NCBI taxonomy): Eukaryota > Metazoa > Chordata > Aves > Passeriformes > Eurylaimidae > Calyptomena > Calyptomena viridis. Next base: position 1,750,028 of record WEIV01012179.1, read on the forward strand.
CAAGCACCATTCAAATATCCGTGCATTGTCCAACTATTTGTAGTAACATTGTGCTGAGTTTAACAAAACGAGAGGTTCATGCACTAATGCAGTGACAATTTACACAAACTTTTCTTCTCCCAGCTTATGGTATGCCTTTCAGGCATTTCAGGGCTTTGAGAGTTTCATACAAAAATGTATTTTTTTTCTGACTATTTTAATAAAACATCACTAAAAGAGTCAAGGGAACGTGAGCACATACCTGGTTTAAGCACTGCTTGAGTCTGTTGGTTAATCAATAGTGTCCTTATAAAAATAGCACCAGCATGACCTATTTCTCAACTTCTGTTGGGTTTGTGTTTTCTCCTGCTTCCTGTCAGGAATCACCTCTTGACACTTGTCAGAGCTTTGGAGTAGATCCCTTGTTGCTCTCTGAGAGTATAGTGCAGTGAAAGTCTACCTGTGCTCAGAGAGAAAATAAAAAACTCCTTTTTGCATGGAAACCTGCCAAAATTCCCTAGAAAATTCTCTTGTCCAGGACAGGTTCACATCTCAGTATGGAGAAGGCAGTTTGGTTTCAAGACAGAGTGAGTGCACGTTCCTGTGCCCAAGACAGGGATGAAGGAATGGCTCTGCATCAGAGCACTGCAGAAGTGCCCTGCACATGCCTCCAGAAAAGCCGGTTCTGCCCTTATTCTGATTTTTTTTTAGTAGGAGATTGCTGTCTTCATCAGAAGTGCTGCTACTAAACAGTTTCTCTTGCCTGCTTCCACAAAACACAGGCTAAAATCCCTTTTTAAAAGACCTCTCTTTAGCTCTGATGGAGAAATGAAGACCAGGGGACTTCTGAAGAGTTGACAAATGTTGACAAATGAAGCAAAGCAAAATTTAAAACTAAGGAGAAATTCTTTGACCATAAGGAGACTGCATTGATTTTAAATGCTGATTTATTAGTGAAAATAGAAAGAGTCTGAAGCTTGGAGGTGAGAGGGGTCTTCTGTACTATGTCTGCAAACTTACTATTTTTCTTTTTCTCACCAGAAAGCAAATTCAATAGGAAGGATCAGGAAATCCATATTAGGTTCAGTTATGCCCTCTGCTGCTGTGGGGCTGAGACAGGGTCCAGAACCATTCAGAGTAACAGCATGTAGCTTTGATTTGAAAGCTCTCTTGGCTTAGAGGCTTGAAGTGCTAATTAAAACCCTTTTTGCTTAGAAAACTTTTCTGGCTCTTTTACATTCTCTTCCCTCCACCTAAAAAGTGATGATCCTTCAATACATCAACATTATGCAAGAGGTGTAACTTGACTACCTTGCTCAGCCCGAGAACAACTACTGCTGCCATTTGTATTGGCAAAGAGACTAGTCCAAGCCATGATGCACCAGTGAGGGGCCATCAGCAAATTTCTTGCATTATTTATTTGAAGAAGAGAGAGTAGGAGAGCAGCTGGAGAGGAGAGGGAAAAGAAGTGCCAAAGCTTTCATCTGGCAGAAGTGGTCCTCTGGTCTGACAGTGCTTATAAACTTTCAGTCAAAACAACATGTTTTGAACTTTGTTCACTCAAGAAACCTACTTACTCCTCTCAGAGCAAAACCTTTTTGTGGAATTTTGATTTATCTTAATTTTGATGGATATATTGATGTATGCAGGTGTTCAACAAGCATCAGTAGAGAGTTTCACAGCAAAATAGCTGTTATGCAATATCCCACATTCAGGCTCACTTGGGCTCTTCAACACTGCAGAGCAACATATAGTGTTACAGAAGTGCCCAAGTCAAGGGAAGAAGTGGTTCCACTTTTGACCTGAGATTTCTCTGCCTCTTTGGCTTCTCATGTCCCAAGGCTCTCTGAACACTTGGTTCCTCCTACACTGTCATCGCTTTCCCAAGTATGTGAAGTTGTTTAACTCGTTGCTGTCTCTCTCTCGACAGATCTCAACAGCAGCAAGTTTTCTTATGAAACACTACAGTACAAAGAGCAGACAACTCAGAAATACTGAAATACCACCCTTAAAACCTGCAGGGATTTAGGAAGACAAATGGATAGACAGACATGGCTCTACAATGAGCCCCAGCCATATGAGCTGTCACATGTGAAAGACAACTGAAAGGAAAATACGGAAAGAGGCATTAAAAATATTCTGAAAAATTATGAGTCTGAGATAGTGAGACTCTCTTGGAAGGGTAATAAAAAAGAAATATATGATAATAAAAGATAGAAGACAGAAGTAGTTTGCCCATTGCTGCTGGCACTGCTGAGCTGCGTGAGACAACCAAGACATTATTCCCAGCCCGTGTGATGCTTGGGCACTTGGCACTTTCACAAGCTGATGACCAAGGGTGCAGATCAGGGCAGAGGTTTATGTAACACAGGAACACACAGCACCGACTTTCAAACCCAAGGGGACTTTGGCGCCTGTCATCAGAGTCTGGGAGAGAAGATCCCCCCTAACTGGATAATTGCACTTGACATGATGTGGATGTGACAGCTTCATGTGTGAAACAGGAGCTGCTTGGCTGAATCTTGGAAAGGCCGATACAGTGTGTGCAGCTTGGAAGGTATCTGAGCAAAAAAGGAGAAAAAATAATCATGTAATTAAGTCACCTCAGTATTTTACACTTGGCAAACATCTTAGGAGGTTCCTGCTCTCACACATTCTCAGGAAATACCTTTAGGAGAAGGACAGATCAAATACAACATTAGGTGAAGAGCTCTTTTTCTTGCATTGATTTAGCAGTATAGGAAGCCTCTTGAAGCCCAGGATGTGTTAAGAGGTGCAGGTGAGCCATTTAGCTCATGAAAATTGTGAGTTTAACCTGAGAGCAGTTACAGAGGGATGTGGATGAAGCCAGGAGCAGACTGGCATTAAGGCAGGATAGAGGCTGTGCCCTCCCCTGTCCCCACATACACAGACACACACACAGCTGTGCAACGCATTCCTGCTCCCCTTCCTCACTCCTGAAGGGTGTTCCAGAGGAGACAGCTTAGCTCTGAAAATTAATAGGGAATCACGGAGGGATTGGGTGGTGTTTCTCATGGAAGAGGCAGAGAAGAGAGGGAAAAAACAATGAACAGCTACAATGAACTGCACCTCTCCCTCCCTTGGTTTCGCACAGCTGGTCAGACCCAGTGCCAGCAATATGCTTCCTGCATCCCATGGACAGCAGACAGGTCTGGGTGGTGGGAGTTATGGTGGAGACAGCTACCAGCTTGGTGGTGCTGCTTCTGGGATTTGTCAGATGCTGCTGACACCTGGGAAACAGAATGTACAGGCAGAAGTGGGAGCAAAGCAAAAGTGGACAGATGACGCTCTGGGAGAGCAAAAGATTCTTGTGCAAGAAATATTGGTGACTGTGGGCTTTATTCACCTTTGCATGGTGGGTGCTGGGTGCTGAGGTGAAGGGGAATGGCCATAGTAGTGGGAAGCAGAGCCCTGGAGTCCCCAAGGTGCCAGGGACACCCCTGAGGCAAGGGAGGATCAACTGAAATCTTGACTCTTGTTTGATTCCAGGTACATTTACCCATCTAAAGCTGATTCCTTCTCACCTTCCCAGTATGGAGGATGTTTGTCCCAGCCAACATCAGGCAGTAGGACTCATGCCTGGAGTCTCTGAGGTGTCAAAAGTCAGTGGAGACATGCAGCAGGCTCCGTAGGGATATTTTATATATTATCCACTGCAGACATCAGCTCAGACACAGCCCAGACTTTGGGCATTGTGTTCCCCTGACTTGCCAGGGGAGATGAGTTGTCTTCCAGCCCTCACCCTTCAGGAGGCAGAATTGGGCTAAGGGGGTTGTTCCCTTGCACAAGCTGTTTCTAAAATCTGAAAACCAGAGGGCGGTGTGATGATGCTGGTGAGGATGACCACGAGCAGTAGAGTGCACAGAAAAGTGCCACATTTGTCACCTTCTGCATCATCCCAGATGTTCACAGAGGCTCACAGGCTGTGATGGTACTAGTGACTACTGTCAGCTTGGTGAGCAGACACCACCAGATGCTCATGATGAACTGATCTGCAGTGCATTAGAAAAAGCACGTAATTTATTTTGGTGTTTCTTTAGTTGTATCTCTCTGCTTTTCCACTGAAAGTGCATAATTTCTGCACTTTATATTCCTAGAAATTACAATGGAGAGATAGCTACTATTTTTGAAGGGACAGTGCTGTCAAATTAATTTTAAAAAATCACCATTAGATCCATGACATTTTAAGAATTCTGCAGGTACATCAGGTGATTAGAATGTACAGACCTCTCCTCAGACTTGCTCTGTGCTCCCTTTTTCATGACCCATGAAAGACCCAAGATGGTCTTCAATATCTATAGAAAGATTATGTAGCCTCTTCACGGTGAGTCCATTTCACCTGAAAGCCCGAGAGGATGCTCACTCATTTTGCAAGCTGAGATAGCCAGCATTAACAGCACTTCAGAAACTCAGAATACAGCAGATTCCTTGTAATCTATCTGCAGAAGAAGAGAAAATGTCTTCCAGAGGCTGATTTTCACTGCCCAGCTCTGTTTGAGTTTGCATCTTCCTGGAAGATAGAATTTGGGTCCCTGAAGGGGACCAGTATGAGACTACGGTTCTGGTGATGTTCTCAGGTTTACACAGTCTGCACCTCCCTGCTGGCAGCTGCCACATTCCCAAAAGCAATGATTCTGGCTGCTTATCATCTCTGCCTTAATCACCTAGAGACATGAGAAGCATTATTAATATCCAGACACCCAGATGGCTCCCCATCGAAGCCGCTTCGATCAACCGGCTGCACTGGGCATTATCTCAGAGACACTAGAGAACCAGGAAGACACATCAGACACTTTCCAGCAGTAAATGCCCAGGCTGCAAGCTGCTGAAGTCCAGGCAAGCGCTGCCCTTCCCAACATTATACTTTGGACAGGGCTTTAAGTATGATAATAACTGAAAACCTGGAATTTTTATTCCAGAAGCACATTTTCCACGCGATTCAGACTCTCGCTGATCTGAGTCATATTTTATTTCTTTGTCTGAAAAGAAAAGTTAGGGAAGAGGGTGTGAGAGGGTTAGTAGGGTGTCACCAGGGCCAGGCTTTAAAACACTGCTCTGTGTCCTTGTTCTGAGCCTAGCAGGCAGCCTGTCTCCCAGACAAGATTCCCATCTGAGGACCACACGCCTATCTGTCTATTCAAGGCAATACAGTGAATCTCACAGCAGACAAAGCTGAGCAGATGGGGAATCTTACATCATCTGAATTTCAGGAGAAATGTAAGGTTAGCTGTGCCCTATAACATGCAAATTCCATTCTTTCTAATCTTCTAGACAGCACTTATGGGCCAGGGATGCTTTGGCAGCACCCTGGATTCAAATGGAAATCTCTTTGTTCTCACAGCTTTGTGAAATGGTTGGCCCTAGTTTCTGTTCGGTTTGCAAACTATTTTTTCAGTAGATGTATTTATTTTGCAAGAACAACTCCTGTTGCAATTTTCAAATCACTTATAAAAGTTTTGAAGCAGAGCTCTGCACTCCGAAGATGTGATCCCCCTGTTCAGGATTTTTATCAGGTACTTCTAAATCATCAAGTCTCCCACCTTACAGAAGTCTCTTTGCATTTTACTTTATGGATTCCAGGACTTCCTAGTTACTCATATATTGAGTTCTACTACTCACACAGCTCTTAATGCTACAATTGGCATCTGGACCACCTTCATGTTGCTCTGGTGGTTTCCTCTCTCTTTCTGCCATGCTTTGAAAACAGCAAACCTGCAGCTAACAGGGTATTTTCCTAATTGACAGTTATTTCCCCTCTTTGTTTCTTTGTTTTGGATCAATTTGTTTGCTGGTTTTATCTGTACTGTTAATTGTCTTATGAGCTCTTATGACAATCAAGGTCCCCACTCTGATGGTATTTTTTGCCAGACCTGAGGATAAGGAGACAAGTGTATGTGCTGCTCTGTGGGTGAAGCCCATCCTCTTGTATTTCTGTCACTGTTGTCCCCACTGCAGCTGCCAGCACTGGACTCGGCTCAGCAGGAGCTGGTACACACACGTTGGATGGGGCTTTGAGCAACTTGGTCTAGTAGAATTTTTCCCAGCCCATGGCAGACAAGTTGGAATAGATGGTCTTTAAAGTCCCTTCCAACACAAACCATTCCAGGATTCTATGATCTTCCCAAAACCAAATCAAGTGCACCACATAATTTTCTTCGCATCATTTTCTTGGGATAGAAAATAAAGAAGATCTTCAGGGCAGATGGCTTTTTAAGGAGAAAGAAAAAGCCACTACTGCAGAAGATGCTAACATGGCTGAAAATTATAACCTGCTTCAAAAATTACAGTGTTTTTTAAGTGATCTTTAGTTTTAAAATATATTTGAGGAGGAGGGACCATCTATTTTGGAAAAGGCCAGGATTTCCAACCCCAAAAACATGTACATCAGAAAAACATCCAGAAAACATGGGAAGATATGCAATGCACCAAAACCCCTCATATTTTTAAAAATATCTGCATTTAGAGACTACACTTTTGTAAGTGACTTGCCTTTGAATTTTCATTTCTATAACCTATACACAATAAAAATTGAAAAAAAAAGGGGGAATATTAGAGATGTTAGATAAAGGATCTTCATTTTTTTTCCCCCCACAGATGAAGTTGCTCTGACCTGGACCTGGACATTCAATATAACAAGTCCATCAGGGAGAAGGCTCCTGCCCCTGTAAGGACCAGCAGTTGCTTACAGGCAGAGCCAGGCAGCTACACAGTGGTGCCAGTGGGCTGAGGTGTGTGGGCAGCAGTGCTCAGCCTTGCCTGCAGTGCAGCTCACACCTCTCCTCTCCCAGCACACATCGGAGCCAGGACTTTGTGGATATTTCAGTGGTTCTGAGGAGCGTGCAAAGTATCTCCAGGACTCACCCAGCCCTTTGCCCAGATCATAAAATTAAAACTACTTGTCTCTCAAACGTTTTTAAGAAGTTTCTTGAAAACTGTCTGCAGCATTCTGTCATTAGATATAATTAACGAGTGTGCTGTGCAAAGTGGTAACTGCTTAGATCAAAGCTGCAGCAATTTATATTTTCTGTTCCAAACAGCAGCCATCTCCAGAGCTCCCTTGAGTCGCTCCATCTTCATTAAATAGGCAGAGCCTTGGCTGCTGAGATTTGATAAATTGAGGGCCAAGTTGTGGGCCGAGGTGTAAGCAAGTATCTCTGCAGTTGACATTCAGTCAACCACTAATATAATGAAAGGAGGGTTGATAATTATAGAAACCTAGTACATTAACTGGCAGAACATTAATGGCAAAGAACAACATACAAGTTTATATTCCCTCTGGCTGAGAAGGTAAATAGCATTTTCAAGTTATGACAAATTTGACATTTGTTATTATCTATTATTACATTATTTATCTCCTTTAAAGTATCATTTAGAGACCTCAGCTGTGGCCAGAGTGTACCCATGCTCTAAAAAGGTTACATTTTAAGTCCCTGACATTCAAGATAATATTTTCTGCTGTCTCAGTTATGTCAAGACAGAAGTTAAGCTAATTGGGAAAACGTCCATCTGAGTGTATGGAGGAGTGTGAAATGCAGATGTGAAGACTCCAGGTATATATTAGGTAGTATCCTTTCTAATATCCATCCCAAGTACTTGCAGGGGTCTCCTTAGTCCCCAGGGCTCTTCCCACACCACGGTGAGCAGTGGGGGCAGAGTTGGGAGCGTTCCTGTGCTGGATACACATCTCCTCTGACCACCTTTGTCCAGCCAGCAGGCACATGGAACAGCCTGGCCGAGGACTCCGGAAAACCTGGGTCCCATCTGTACATCGTGTATGTACCTTCGTCACTCCAGAGCTGGGAAGGTGGGAACGAAACAGCCCCTCCCCACCGACTGTGAGTGGGGGGCTGCACACCCCTGCTCTGCCTGTGCTCCAGCCCCCAGAGGAAAGGCAATCCTTTCCTTTCTCTGCCGAGTCCTTCCCTCTATGTTTCAGCAGGTCTCTGCCTGCAAGTGCCTTTCTGCATGCTGGACCAGCAGTCTCCAACTCATTACTCCTCATCAGCATGTGCCACCATAATTAACAAATGTGATTAAGAAGTGCAGATGTGCTGGTGTTGCACCTTGTCACTATGGCAGCATTTTTTTTTTCTCACTTGGTATTATGAGCTAATAATTAAAACTTTATATTTTTAGCAGCTTCATGTAATTTAGATCCAATTTGTCATGGCATTCCCTAATGTTCGCTTCCTCCTCATGGTACCAAACACAGGCTGCTGCCACACCAATCAGTAGTGATTTTGTTCTTAATTAATGCATCTTAAAATAACAATTAGGTTTAAAATTATATTGTATAAAAACAAACTTATGTTGAACATACTTTTCAGGCTAATGGGAATGGATGAATGAGAAATTTATCCTTCTGATTTCTGGTTTTACAAGGCTTTTGTAAGTTCTTTTCATACAACCATAGAAGAACCCAGGTTGGAGGGCACCTTCATAGATCACCTAGTCCAGCCACTACTCCTTAATATACATCATAAAACAAACTGCTCCCAACCTGTCAAAATATTTTGCTTTGTAGAAAGTATGTGGATATAGGAATAAAAATCTTTTAAATAATTATTTACAGAAAGAAATAATCTGAGATCCTACTTGGCTGGATAACTATAAATTAGAATTCAGAAGACAAACTGATGAGAGTTTTCGGGGTCTTATTTAAGACATGGCTTTAGGGACAGTGAACTGAAGTGAATAAAAAACTTTGGTAACAAGGAGCTCCAGAATGCTGCTTCACCTGAACCTAAAAAATATAGTGATTATTGCACTGTCCAGGAAGCACTGGGCTGAAGAAAAATTAGTATCTCACTGCCAGCAAAAAAATCAGTTGACTCAGGTGCAGTATAATATTTCAGCCTAATTTATTTACAGGTAGGTACAGTCACAGACCAGTTTTAGAGTATTAGAAGGCCAAAGTGAGTTAGGTAAGGAAGCCTTCCAACCTCCAGAAATCAACTTTTGTTGCAGCAATAACCATTGCTGAGGAAAAAAGCCAGCAGCCCTGATGGCACAAGGGGCTGCTGTGGATCAGTCACTTAGTACAAGACTGCACTCTGTCTTTTTGTCAGATATGAGTCCCCTCTCCCCTCAGGTTGCACTCCAGACAAAGGGGTTTATTATCTCCTGCAATCTGATTAAAACAGATGACAGAGCACTGCACAGGACCTTGTGGTCCTTAACTTGAACTTAATTATGGATTGCCCAGAGTACAGCTCAGCTTCTCTTGTGGCAAATATTTGCAATCAAACATCACAACCAGCCCCTCTCCAGCTGGCTCTGCATGTTGCAGACATGTTTTTGTGCTACTTCATCAGCTCATCAAGCACTGGCCTTCACCTCCAGGTGCCCCAGTCTAGTACAATTTAGTTACAAGGTAAGCCGAGGTATCAGGCAGCTTCATGAATGAAGAATTAGGGGAAAAGGTCCCTTCTCCTGCAAATATGTCCTTTTGAAAACCCAGGATGAACTGAAATGCTTGTTTTTCCCAGTTTTAAATCGTACTATCAACATCTGGCTCATTTTGTGGAAGTGCAGTGGCTCATTGCACCATGTGGATTAGTGAAAGCCTCCATTTATTATCATTACATCAGTAATGTACCTCATCCATGCTCTTGGCTAATAGCTTCAGCAATTATCTCAGGATGAGCTGCTTGCTTGGGACAGAAGGGGGGTTGTGGGTGTAGAAACCATTTGGGACTTTGTGACACCTTGGGGATGCACAGCCTGTGGGGTGGGGGTTGAAACTTCATCAACAAAGGTAATTGTGGCTCTTTGACATGCAAAATAACTTCCGTATTAGCACATAACCTGCAATCTCATGTAAAATCCAGTATAAGCTCATGGATAAGCATAGCTGCAATTCAGTGTAAACTTAGCTAGTAAATTTTAGGAGGGTACCTTTGCTTTGTTTGGGTTTTTTTTATCCCATATGCACATTTATGGATTATTTTGTCATTAAGGGGAGTTTAGATTATGAGCTGTTTTTGTCATTCCTCATGGCCATGATGATGCTGAACTCACATTGAGGGGTCTGTTCCTCACAGCTGCACTCCAACCACCACGAATCAAGTCTCTCCCTCTCAAGGAGACACTTAAACAAAAAGAGAACATCCTGTGTGGCTTAGCTGTGTACCTCATGCATTTAATACACTAGATTTTAGACAAAACCAAACTGGCTTCACCCCCGTTTGTCAGGATTCCAAATTTTTAATATGTAAAAGTGATGGTATATGGGTCAGGTGAGGTGCCTGGGCTGTGTGACTCCGAGGCCAGGATCTGGTGCCTGCAAACTCATGGAGTCACTAGAGTTGGGTCACCTACACTCCTCTCTCCAGGGACTAGTGACAACAATCTTTGGAAGCATCTGAGCAGCTGCCCAATCCACCTTACAGGGGGAAGGAGAAAATCCGGGCTTTGTCTGGCATTATCAACCCCCTCTGTGACAGTACCATGACTAAGGACTCAATCTTACATAAAATTTTTAAAATGCAACTAAACCTGTTTCCGTGCTCCATTCTGTATAGAAACCATAGAGTGCATCAGCTTGGGCTTCACAACTTTCTTCCCCTTCCCAGGAGGGCACAGAGCCAAAAAGGCAGTGAGATCCACCATGGTCTTTGGGATGTGCTCAAACACAGTGACTTTTGGAGGGGTGATTGGGACTGGGAGAGGAGATAGGACAGGGCAGGGCTCTGATGGGAGCAGGACTGGGCTCATCACACAGGCTGGTTCTGGTACAGTCACTGTCTGCACTGGGTTGTGGCAGCTGCTTCACAGTGCCCACTAAAATGCACTAAAATTCTTGGTCTACCTCTTTCATTTGAGACTGTTAGTCCCTTGTTCTCAGCTAGTATTGTTCTAAATACTGTGTTTTGCAGGGGTTTTTCATGAAACTCCTTCAGTAACCTACTTTGAGTTTAAAATAACCCTATTAGTAACACGTTAATGATAGTTAGCCTTCCTACATATGATTTTTCTTTAAGGCATTGCTCCAACTTTAGGTAACCTTCACAGCAGTTGTGAGAGGCAGGTGCTCATTGCAGTATTTTGAGACAATTCTGTTAAAAATGGAGATGATGAAACAAAAATTGTTTGATTATTAGGCCTGGCATTTGCTAAGTCTTTACTGGCACCAGGACTATTTTCTGCACTTCAGTCCATCAGAGGCTCTTTCAGGTAGTGTGACATAATAAAGCAGACAAGAACAAGCCAAAAGTCCAGGAGAGCATTTCCAAGATCCCACTGGCTCCAAAATATTTGAGAATGTGACTAGGTCCTAAAGAGGTGAAAAAGCTGAGTGTTGTTCCTTTGGCTACTTTTTCTTTCCAAGGTCCCTTGCATCTAAATCTTCCCTGGCCACCACTGAGCTGAGTGCAGGTCTTGGCAGACTCTGTTCTCTTTTGAAAAGAAGTTAGAAAACATTCCAAGGAAAGCAACTGCTATATTTTGCTGTTGTGCCATCACTGCAGTTAGGTCTGAGTAAGTTCCTGAGCAGTGAAAAGTCCCTATCTTTTTCAGCTTTTGAAAAATGATAAAGCAATTGATATGTTACCATAAGTTTTAGCCTAGAGACGAGATTGAATGTCAAGCCAGAAAGGATTCTGTATGCAATTAATTATGGATATGACTAAACATGGTATTGGCACATTTTACACAGCCACAGGACCTGAACCTCACAAAGCTGTACTTGAATGGGAAAGAAGTGAGATGAAGAGTTCCCCTGAGGTTGATGTTTGTTGATTGGGCTCTCCAGTTTGAAGCAACAGGTTATCTATTAACCAGAAAAGGATTTTTTTATGTTTCTATTGCAAAGAAAAGACTTGGTTTTGTGTATTTTCTGTACACCCTGCCTGAGGGCATGGGCTGATCTTAGGAAAGATTTAAATCTGGGGGAGCTCATCTTTCTAAACTGATGTTAAGGTATTGACACACTCCCACAGCAGTGAGCCGGCTTTCCTCCACGCCTGTATTTCATTTGAATTCCCTGGAGGTGACACTAAGATAAGAAATAATAAGGTTCGTGATTCATTGCTTCTTGTGTGTGGAGGAGAATATACCGATGCAGAGGGCCCTGCACAGCACCATGTAGCTTATCTCCACACCGGGGAGTACCTGGGGCTCCTGAGAACATCTGCCCGAACCAGCTGCAATGGGAAGGACAGACCAATCTTCCCTTTGCTCAGCAAAGCCTTTGTGACGACTCTTAACTAACAAAAAATCCCTATTGCATCTTTAAATGCCTCTCTCAGGGAGGTTGGCACAACACAGGAGCAGCTGGTTCTCACTGCAAATGCAGAAGCATTTGGGATTTTCCTACCTTTTACTTGATCAATTCACATACATTTTAATTCTTCTAATCTCCTCCTGGTACTTTGCCACCAGCCACTGTGAGAGTCAGACCTCAATATGACTCACCCCCATACTTGCAGGGCAGGAAATCAGTGAACGAAGTGATTCGCATTGTGGAGAGCCTGAAAGTTGTTCTCTGTCTCCTGAGAATTTCCAAGTTTTCATCCAGATGAAAACATTTTTGGCTTGTCAAGCCGAAAGCAGAAGTCAGCTCAGGACAAATGAGTTAATACATTTTCACTAAAAATAAATCCTTTTGAAGAGATCTTTGGGTGGAGAAGACTGAGGTGATAAATTACATGGACTTGAAGGATGAAAGGTGTTTCAAAATGAAAATCAAGGTCGCACTTTGTTCAAACACAGTATTGCAGCATCTACAAGCCCATCTTGTCATTATTTTTGTTAGAAAAGCTTTTCAATGCAAGTTTCAGTTTTGCTGACTAAGTTGAAGAAAATCCCAAGATGATGTAGGCAGTCTTTGTCTTGTTGAGTTTAACAAGAAACAGATTAAGTGGACAAATTGGGAGGGGACATATGTGAGGGCACCTTGCCCAGGCCTCTGGGAACCTGGCCCATGCACACTTCCAAAACTGACTGTTCCACTCTAAGGCATTTGTCATGAATTGAAGAATTCACTCAAAAGAAGGGAACCTGATACTTTGCAATTCAGCTGCTTGAAGACATCGGTCACTACAGGATGTCACTACACTACTCACACTCATGTCCATGGTGACTGACATGGGATGTACCCCAGAGCCCTCCTCAGACTGCTCAGTGCCTGGAGGGAGAGAGGCTGTGCAAGCCATAGGTGACCACTCTGCTAATCTATGGGCTGTTTTCTGCAGGCAGGTCCTGTGCTATACCTTCAGAAAGGCTTATGCCGGATGCGTCACTGTGCTTAAAAACAGAATATGGCACCATGACTCATTCCATACAAACCTGTTAGTCCTAAACACAAAGACATGTTTAAAATCGTTTGCTGGAAAGTTTATTTCCCTGCTCACAGAGCTGAGCAAATGTCATGGCACTGTGTAACCCTTCCATTGTTCTGTGCATTCAGTTTTTCCTCACTTGGCTCTGCTGGTAAATTAAAATGGAAAATACCTGCAGGAGACCCAGCAATTTTTGTTGTGCCATGGAGTGTTGAGTGCATTGGAAGGCTGACCTCTGAGACTTCCAGTGATATCAATGAATTGGCCTTCTCTGAAAGCCCTATTATCTCTGCATTTTCATCCTTAAGGATTTGTTGGAGTGGTTTCTATCTAATGACCATTACAGCCCCCCACAGGGCTTGATGCAAACCTGCAGATACTGTGTGAGACTGCTTTTGTTGTAGCCAAACATCTCAATGGCTATTTACAAAGGTGGGTTAACACTAAGGTTTTCAAGAAATTGGAAAAGAAGTGGCATTTGTTTGTTTAACAAGGAAGTGTGAAGATACAGCCATTCACCTTGAGGTGTTCAGCCACAGCTTCTACTCAAATGAGTCAGGACCCATCCGTCCCAACACCACCCTGGGTGGCACTTGGGAACCTTTGGGAAATGTACCCAGGGGGGATTCCTGTAGGTCCCTAGAGAGGGACTTTTTACAAGGGAATGTAGTGACAGTACAAGGGGGAATGGCTTTAAAATAAAAAAGAGTTGGTATAGGTTGGATATTAGGAAAAAATTCTTTCCTGTGAAGGTGGTGAGGCACTGAAACATGCTATCCAGAGAAGCTGTGGCTGCCCCATCCCTGGACACGTTGAAAGCCAGGTTGGATGGGCCTTGGAGCTACATGACTTAGTGGAAGGTGTCCCTTCCCATAGCAGAGAGGTTGGAATGAGATGATGCTTAATGTCCCTTCCAACACAAACCATTTCATGATTTTCTGATTTCATTATAGTCTTGGTTTCAGGACAAGAAACCTGTTCACCCCTGAAGGAAGGGAACCATAATTCCTGCTGCATGGAGGGGCTGAGGCTTTCTGCTTCCAAACACAGGGGTTATGGAAACAAAAAGGCAGAGCAGAGCTGCCATCCTCTCAGAGCACGACAGGGACATTCTGGGAAGGAGTGTGTACCTTTCTGGTGCTCAGCAGAGTTAAGTGTGTCTAAGGTATATGTCAAAACCTCCCTCTCCTTGCACAGTGAAGCCAAGCACCTTAAGCTCTGACTCTCCAGGTCCAGCAATGAGATGGATGGAGGGACATGGCCATCACCTCTGCACCCTTCTGATGGCTGCATCGTCCAGGGACCTGATGTCCCACCAAAAGCTGCAGAGCCACCATCAGCCTGCTTGAGACAGAAAACCCAAAGAGACTCTACAGGAGAGAGATTGCTTTGAGACAGGCATAGAGGAAACAACATTCATTTAAACAGAAAATGAAATTAAACAAAAAATTTGAGATGCGGGAGATTGTTGGCTGTCTCACCAGGAAATTACTGTCCCTTAATGCAGTTAAGCAGCCAGACCCCAGGGCAGCTGGGCAGATTGCCCAGAGCACAGGGAGGTTTGTAAAGAGGGATGCTCTGGATGAGTCCAAGCACTGGAAGGGGTGCTTGGCAGGCACAGTTGAGCAGGCACAGTTGAGCAGGCACATGAGCAGGCACAATCGGACAGTGGATACTTAGAGGTGGTAGACACTTCCACAGCATCAGATTTTCCTCCTTCCATTAGTTTGCAGACTGGTCTGAGAGGGCTGATGTTCAGCATCAGCAGGTGATGTTCCCTGCAACAGCCCCAGGAGGCCTTCATCCATGTGGTCCCCTCTGTCCTGTGGCAGAGTTGGCATCTCCCTGCAATCCTCCTCAAGGCTGGATGCAGTTGGGTTGCTTCTGAACGGGCTTCAGGCACAATATCAGGATGGTTTCCCCTCGCAAACACATCTCAGCAGTGCCCATCCTCACCTTCTTTGCTACCAGATCCTGGCTGCTTGCTCCAGCTGGCACTTTTGGGGCCATTGACTGGTGATCATTGTATGTGCTTTCTCCAGTGCCATCTCTCCAGGGAAGGGTCTGCAAATGAGCTTTTCTCAACTCAAGGAGCTGTCACAAGGCAGCACTTTTCACCAGTTCATCCTTCTCCATCTCCCCATTGGCAACAGGCATCATCTAACCTGAACCTTATACTGACCCTCTCTGAGGTGAGCCTTTGGCTGCCCAGCAGTTTTAGCTTTGAAATCANGTACTGACCCTCTCTGAGGTGAGTGTCTGTCCAAGCCTTTGGCTGTCCAGCAGTTTTAGCTTTGAAATCACACAATGATGTACAGTGCTGAAAGAGAAGGGATTTCCTCACTCTTTCCTTGTAATGTTGAAGGCAATGGAGAGAGGGCATGAAAAGGCCTCTGAGTGGAAATAAACATAAAAAGTAATAAATGGATATTAAAAAAGGGTTAGCTTTGTTCATTCCAATTTGCAGCACAGTCCAACATCAGAAAATCTCCAAGAACAGGGTGGATTAGTGATAACCCTCAGAAACACAAAATAAAGTGTGTAATTGAGAACAGTGTCATCTTCTTCACAGTTAGAAAACATAACAGAGTTAACTCAGCTGGTACAAAAAATGTCAGCTGAAATATCTCCTCCTTTTCAACTGTAGGTTGTTGCTTAATGCGTATTTTCTATTAGAAACAGCAGGTAAGTTGGAAAAGATCTTCTGGCAGGTTCCAAGCTGTCTGTAATGTTTGAACATACCTCACCAGTTTAGAGCTATGTTTATATTTATGCAAATAATCCCTCCTAAACACCAATTTAAACACAAATTCCAGAAACTGAAATTGATTAGATATTTCTGTGGATGAGTGCTGAAGATCTGAGAACTTGCATAGCACATATTGTAGTATGAGAAATAGCAGCAACCTAATAATACTAACTGCTTACTAAACATAATGGAAATGAGCAGAGAGCACTGAATACTTAACATAGCTTCTCTGGAAGTGTTAAAAACTGCCTTAAAACTGTGGGCAAGGAGGTAAGGGCTTGGCACCTTCTTTAAATGAGGTAAAGCAAAAGATGTTAAATTCTGCATTTCAAGACCCAGAGAAATCAGATGAAAATATCTTCAAAAGAAAACCTGAAGTGTCAAGATTCCCTGTTTTCTGTCTTCTGCCTGTTCACAGGCAAAATATATCTTCATTCCAGCCTTATGTTTGGTGGAAATTTGGATTTATCATACCTTTTGCTGAGTTCATGTTGGAAGGCAATTAGTGAAAGAGCTTGAGCAGAGGCCATCAATATTGCACTGCTTGATTAAAAAACCCATCTGGAGTTGGCAGTGAACTAGCCTGCTATTGGCAGGGGTTATTTAGTGTATCCCTGTTCCTCTGCAAAACTCTCCATTTCCTCCATTATCACAGGGTGAGGTCCTTGTGAGCAGAAACTTGGGAGGTGTTTTAAAAGGTGAATATGAAATTATGTGAGACTGTGACACTTGTCAAATAAATCAGCCCTAGAGGCTACTGGCTCCCTGGATTTTGGTACAACGGATCCAACTGAGGGACTTGAGGATCTGCTGAGGTTTAACTTACAGTTAACTCCTTTATCCGCTTATGGCAAGAGTTCAAGGGTGAAGAACATGTGTCTCCTGTGTTGCAACCCCAGTAGTGTAATGACATAAACAGAACAAGACCTCTAGGGAGAGGTAACATCTTGGTTAACATCATCTCTAAGAGATGGAAAAAGAGTCAACACGAGATCTTTTTGAGCTCTGAAATCT
Source organism: Calyptomena viridis (assembly GCA_013390005.1). Classification (NCBI taxonomy): domain Eukaryota; kingdom Metazoa; phylum Chordata; class Aves; order Passeriformes; family Eurylaimidae; genus Calyptomena; species Calyptomena viridis. Next base: position 1,767,071 of record WEIV01012179.1, read on the forward strand.
TACCAATGTAGGTCTGTGTGGGCTGAGCACTGCAAAGAGAATAAAAGTAGAAACAAAACCTACCTTAAATGGGCCTTTTTTCCCACATTGTTCCTCTCCTGAGTCCAGTTTAACTTTGGAGCTGTATCTTCAGCTCAGAAGGGATTGCAGCTCAAAGCATGCCTGCTTGTTCCAGCTGGATCAGCTGCTCCAGGAAAGTTATTGGCTCCTTACTGGCTTCCTCCTCATCACAGTTTTGCACGTATGGAGAAATCAGCTGAAAATCTCTTGTCCCATTCCTCTTGATGGGAATTTCGTGCCTGGTGAAAGGGAAGTTGAATCATGCATGAGGCACATGGGAACTCACCACCTGTGGCTAGAGAATTGAGGCACAGACTGGTCAGGAGCTCTGCCCAGTGCTAATCACTGGGCCAAGGGCAAAGGTGAGAATTTAATGTATTTCCCCAAAGTCTGCCATTTGGATTTTTGTTTGCCATCCTCACATGGATGGAAGCTGTTACTTGTATTTTGAGATGTTACGTGCTCATTCTCTCTGGTCCTTCTTGTTCCTGTTGTAGCTGTGGGATAAAAGCCACAGGGAAAGTTCCTTGTCTGCAATTTGTAGTACCAGTTTAATGACATTACACAAGACTGGGAGATCACTTGATCTCTATGTTTCTCAGTCAAAGCAGGCAGTAGGGGGGTGGGGGCCAGCAATTTAAAAGGTCAGACAAGAGCAAGAGGTCTATTTGCCCTCTCAGAGAGCTATCAGTTACTGAGCAGGTCTATGACTGAGAAGGAGGAGAAAAAGGGGAAAATAAGGTGAATAAAAGAAGTTAGACACAGTGAGTACAGTCTCATCAGTACTGGTTTTAGATGCATTTCCCATTTTCATTCAAAACAATGGATTCCAAAGAAAGCTACTCCCAAGAGTGAAGCCCTTCAAAGCTGAAATGTGCTATCTAGGGTGAATCACTGAGTCATTAACAAAGGAAACCAGCTTGATTGCTTATTTTTAAACCTGCTTTTCTCAGACTCCTCTGGAAGTGGAATTTCACAGCTCCCACAGCCCGGGCTTTGCTTGCTGCCTGTAGCCACCTGCCTAGCAGAGTTGTGGAGCATCACCTGGATCACCTTGGTGTGCTCAGGCACTCAGAAAGGGCCATATTACCATTCGGAGCAGTACATGGACTATTTTGTACCAATGCTAGGGCATTGTTATGCCCTTTCCAGCTCGAGGCTGGTACATTTCCTTTCACGGTTCAGAACAAGAAGAGAAAGAACTGTGAAAAAAACCTCCTTCAATCACCACTGGGAAAAAACCCTTGGATTTGTTCCAATACTTGGACACAGATTTAGTTCTGGTATAACAGAGCCTGGCTATTTTTGAAGTCACTCAGCTTGGATGCAGGATGTCGTCATTCCTAGGGACTTCAGACTCAATTCTGCTTCTTTGGCCTTTGGGATGGGACTGGAAGGACACAAGTGTCTCCTCTGTGTTATCAGTTGCTGCTTTGCTTCCCTGTATTATTACTTGTATATTAATGTCATTTTTAACGGGAAAAATTTTAATATGTGTAATGCCTTACTGTAGAGCTTAGACTGTCCTGTAAACATGTCCAAGACTGCAAGAGCTGAAGGAGTGTGCTGCAAATTAAAAAGAGACTATTTTCTTCCCAGGGCATCTAACTGACCATAAGCCAGTTCCTGTTTACTATTAATGTCTATTTTAAGCTCAAATGTCTTAGCAAAGACTTGGAATTTCAGGGAGATCCAGTGTGGAGCAAAAGTGAGAGTCCTGGCACAGACAGGAGGGTTTCTTTCTCCAGTTATCACTGGTTTGTGACATTGTTTTGCACCATTACAAGAATGTTCTTTTCAAATGCAGGACTTTAGTTGGTTTTGTTTCTGTCTATAGCACATGGAGCCATAAGGGGTCATGTTGCATCTTGAAGCTAGTACCCAGAGGAAAAGTATCACTGTCATCCCTCAGTTATCACCCTTCTCCTTTGTGTTTGCTTTCCCTAACGCAGATAAAGGGAAGAGAACACCAGTGTCACAGAACAACCAAATTTACAGAGCACCTTGGTCTTGTAAGGAAGCAGGAGATGCAGATGTAGAGCCTGACACACAGGGACTACATATCCATGTTCCTGCATTTCCGTGCTGATTTGGGTTGGACCTTTGGCTGTGTTGGGAGAAAAGTCAAATGTTTCCACCCTGCAAACCTGTCAGAGGTGGGATGACTCAGCCAGACACACCAACATGGAAATCAAATCCTGATCCCATGAGGCCATCTCCTGAGGATGGGACTGGAGCACACACACTACAAGGGCTGTGTAATAATAGATCTGAGACGACAGCACAGGATGTCATGTGGAGGGATCTTCTGCACTGAAAAATGATGGAAAGAGAACTGGCTAAGCCTATTCCTCACCATCTGTTATTAAAGCATCTCAGTTTTGCCAAGATCCTTCAGTCATCTGCAGAAGACTCCCCACAACACTCCTTTTCTCTCCTTGAGGGTTCTGAAGATCCTGCAGGGCTTAAAATCTGTCTGGATCCTTCTGCTTTTGCTCAAGTCATTAAAAAAATGCTGTAATAAGAGCCCTGTACCAGCCCAAGGGGTTGGTCCTGATGCCCAAGGACACTGACACACACCATTTTTTGTGTCACAGGTGAGGGCACTGAGATGTTAAAGAAATGCAGAATATAATTTAAAATAAGTAGATTTGAGTGAACGTTTTAGTGGAAAATAAATATTTGTTCTTCACCTTTAATCAATTTTAAAAGGAATAAAATCGACCCCAGGCTATTGGGTCCTATGCATCAGGTTGGTTTGTGAATTCAGGTGTCAAAACATTTACCTGGGTCATATGTCACCTTGCCTGGCAATACTATGGTGAAATAAAACAGCTGAACAGAGGACATTATGATTAGACCATGTTCACATAATTTTTACGCCTGGATAGAAACAAGCCTGTTGTTATTCTTTACCTTCGTGAGTCAGGCCACGTTCATCCTGTGTAGGAAGACCATTGCAGATCTATTAAAAATTATTTTCAGACTAAGATTAGCACTTTAAGACACAGGTAATCAGTATTTCAGAATTGGGGAGAACTAGGGAGCATACTGCTCACAGAAACTGAACTCTTCCTTCAGACTACCAGAAAGGAAGTACCTGGGTAATTTTCTCAAAAAACTTCCCTATTTCCCATCAGCTCCCACTTTTGGTTTTCTTTAGTTTTCGTTGACTCTCCTGATGCATTTCATTAGCAACAGGTGAGCCTGTTTCCAACCTTCAAAGATCCCACGAGAGTCTATTAACAGACACTGAGGTTCAAACAAGCAGAAACGCAGGACATGGAAATTGCATCATGAAACCACCCTGCATCAGTGGTTTGGGTGAGTGATGTCACCTCCTACCAGACAAGAACTTTCTCACAAGAAAATCCATATAAATAACACTGTAATATGGTAAGGTTGAACAGCAGAATATGCAGAAAAGTGGAAATTACTGAAATGCAACTGGACAGATTGCCAGGCTGGTGTTACAGAGCCAGCAATGGAAAGAGCTTTGTTGAGTGTACTTATGATCAAAATTAAGTGCAAGGCATTGGTCACACCGGATTTTCATTAGTCTAATGGCCATGCCTAAAATGCAGCCAGATTTATCAATAAGAAATCCCTTCAGCTGCCCTTATTTTGTGAATCACTAATGCTAGAAGACTATTTCAAAACAAAAAAGACATTACTCATACAGTATATGTCATTTAAATATAGAAATTCCTTCGTATCTTTGCACAAAAATTAGTGAGATAATTTCAAAAGTATTATTTGAGCAATTTATTTTAATTAAAATAGTTTTTAAAAGATCAACCAGCTACTTAGGCCATATTGAATTTGCAGCAGTGAGGACATAATTTTGAAAACCCCTGGGATTACTCCTAGGACTGTTACATGTCAATTGCAGTCAGAGAGCTGTGAGTACCATAAATTAATCAAGAGCCCTGGCCTCAAAAGGCCACCTTAAGACTAGAGTTTGGCTCTGAGATTTGGCAAGATGCTCTGGGCTTGAACTTTTGATCTAACATGTCTTGAGCAGATGAAACACTGAACATGGCAATCTCAGGGGACACTAATAAGGATTTCAGCTCTGAAGAAAATCCCGAGGCTTGTCTTCATTCTAAATTGAAAAAAAACCAAAACCCCAGAATTTTTCTGTAAACATGGTTTTAGGTTTTATTTGGTTTGGGAACATGGGAGCATTTCTTTTCATTAACGCTGGATCATCTAGTTCTGGTACAGCACTAACTTTTGTTTCCATAACATGAAAACAGTTATAGTCTACTACTTATCCTACTATTACAGCTAATATTCTACTATATCAAAGTCCAGGTGAAACAGCTCCAAGCTATTATGAAATACAGTATTTTGACACAATAGAGAAACGAGTAAGTCAAAATGACTCACTTCAGATTTCAAAACTTTATCCAAAGCCATTCTCCTTTAAAAGAACATTTCTAATCAGAAACCAGCTACTTTGAAATTGCATTTGCTAGTTATTTATTAGCATAAAATCACAGCCTTTTTGGCAAATGCAGCCTAGAGGAAGGAAGCAGCATTCCCAAACGCTTTCTTCTCCTACATCTGCTGTGGAGAAAGCCAGCCCTGAGCTGAGGAAGTGGATAAATCGTGGTTGGGGGTTCAGTAGCTGCAGCTGCTGTGCTGTGATGGAGCTGCTGGCCCGAGGAACTGAGCCAATGCCAGGTCTGCTTCCAGACTACAGACACCATCCCAGGCTGCTCCAGAAGGCAGCTGTGTAATGGAGGTGAGATGACTTGGAAAATGAGGTTCAATCTAATTGAAATGATTTTCTTTACCTTTGGAAAGGTTCACGTCCCAGCTCAGACAATGACCTTCAAGATCTATGGTGGAAAGTCCAACAGCTCTGACGATCATTACATAAATTATCCTCCCTGAATACAGAATAATCACCACAGTTAATACAGTTCACTAGTTAAATTTACTTTATTGTATTTCACACAGCCCTATTTACACTTTAAGACCCAATTTGTTCCTGTCTATTAGAATACATATTGATTTTTTCAGTTTTAGCATGCTGCAGAGCCTGTTGCAGGACCACTTACAATGAAGAGAAAGCCCAGCTGTCCTGGAAGATGCTTTGTAAGGCTGAACGTGAAGGACTGAATTTTATAAAGGTAATAAAATCCAGAATAACATGGAATATGTCATGACCCAGCAGCCAATCTATGCACTGATGGTTCATTTTCTAATCATCCATGTAAGGGATTCATTGAATATTTCAGTGTCCCAGAGAAGGATAAGGGATGATTCCCAGTCTTTGAACACACAAAAGTAATGCAGGAGTGTGACCCAGGGTGCCTTAAAAGAAAGTGACTTTCAAGCTGTAATTTGGGGCAATGCTTTTGCATGCTGTACTTGCTCACTGTCATTAATTATTAACTTTGCCTTCAAAAGGGAGATTTGGAACTGAAACTTGCTAAAAAATTCAAGGTTTTTTAACCCAAATGTCGGTTTAAAACAGAATTAATATTTTTATAGATTAGTAAGTAAACAGCCAAAATCTTATGCGAATTCTTAAAGCAAAGGCTACATGTTCTCCAACAAACAACATATAATTTGCATTTATCTGCATTTTGTTCCCAGTTGAACTGATGATGAAATGTTTGGAAATAACAGTATGATTATTAAGGAGCAGCATCCACCTCTGGTGGATTATTTTGATGAAATAAAGATCAGGAATCAAAACCCACTGAGACACCATCTTTGCCTATGGAGAACTTGTTGATTACAAGTGAGACATGGAAACCATTGCCACACCTCCTTCTGGGGTTTGTTAGTGTTGTAGCCTTTTGTGTGCAACAAAAGTTATCTTTTGGATAATGATATTACTCATTGAAGTTATTAAAATATCGGCATAAGGTGCATTTCAAAGGGGAAGAAATATGAAACTTCCAGATGAAAAGAACTGGGGTGGGAGGGGTTGGGTTGTGGGGAGGAGAATAAAATAGGCAAAAATATGACATTTTGTCAATTTTAATAATAAAACATTTCTGGAAACATAGAGCATTTTGTCTTAAACTTTCAAACTGCTATCAGAGTCTTGATTTGAAAGAATAGTTTTACTTGTAAAATCTGACCTGAATTTTTAATGAAAGAAAGTCATTAATTTGTTTACAGTGAATCAGAGCTTTTCATTCCAAGCCAAGCAAAAAGTTTCAGGTGTACTCAAATTATTTTTTTTCTTTAATTGTTTCATGTAATGGTAATTGTTCTCATTTTGGTCAAACCTGAATTACTTTGCCCTCGGGAAGAAGAAAGCATTAGTCTCCCGTTTCCACCTGCAGGGTTTCAGAGAAGGCACATGGCAACTATGCTTGTTCTGTGAGGGAAAAGATAAGATGTGATGATTATTTAAAATTAGAGATCTGCCTGGGAATAGCAGAGACAACAGACTACATTGCAGCAGACATTGCCAGTCTCTTCACTTTTCCATTAGCTGTTTAATCCTGTGACTATTACAGGCTGAGACATGGCACCTCTTCTTAAATCTTTCATTTTAAGCAAGCCAGGTTCCTGAGAGTGCCCATGGGACTGGGACTGTGCTAGACCTGTGCCCCCTTCCCTGAAAGTCCTTTAGTCTGGATCCTGGTGTCCAGCCAGCCCCATGTTATGGGTAGTCGCTGAGTCATGTTTTGTAGACATGGTCATGCACCACTCAAAGGCAGAAATAGTAGTCAAAATACAGATATTGGGAAATACGCATCTGATTGGCATGTATGCATCAGCATATGGCAGCAATCTCTTCTTTAGAATGTAGTAACAGCCCCATTTGACTATATTAGAAGATATATTTGCATACTTAAGGGCAGTATTCAGCACACATTATGGTTTCTATGGAAATACGTGTTTTTATTTGCTTGGTATCTGAAATATAATGGCAGACATTGCAAAATCCCCATCATATCTTGTACTATATATGGCACAGTGACTGTGTAATCTCATGCCCCGTGGAAAGCTTTGTTATGTGATATAAGGACTCACTGGTGTTCACAATTTAATTTGACTCCAGGAAAACACAAAGGTCTAATGAGCCCCTGGACAGCTGAATGCTTAGATTTGCTATTACACAGATATTCTTTTCCCTAAAAAAGTAAAGATTTGCATTTGTACATAAGTTCTACTCAGAAATGGCTTGTAATATTACTAATAAAACATGATGATCCTTGCCCCAAGTTATCTACAATTTTAACATAACACGAGATATGGAAAATAAGCATAAAAATAAGGAAGAAAGATGACCAGAAGGAAGAGAAGAGATGATGATGTTTTATCTGATAAAGGAATTTCACAGTCCAGTAATCCATGGATATCACACTCCAGAAAAAAACTTTGTTGTGTGCAACTCAAATCTCTGTGTAGACTAACATTGGCAATGACCAAGGCGAAATTCTCACTGAAATCCACAATAATATGGATTTAACCTAATTCTGTTGCAAGGCACGGAATATGGCGATTCATGTCCATAACCAACACAGAAACTCAGCTTTCTAGCAAGTATAAAAATGCCTGAGCAGGGACAACCCACAGAAGCTACTTCGCTAAATGAAAATGGAACAGAAAAAGAAAATATTCTGAAGGATCCTGCCTGTAAAAATAAATCCCATGTAGGAAGCTGCACTGACAGAAAAAACAAAATTGTCACAGATGACTCTTCCACACTGTCAACACTAAAAAGCACTTGGAAAAAGGAAACCTCAGTTCAGCTCCTAACTCTTCTCTGGAAATAGCAGCCACAGTAAATTTTAATCTCTGTGCTGATTGCATGGGAGAAAGCAAAAGCAAGAACCTTTCTCAAAGCTGTTACAAAGCTTGAAAAAGCACCAAGGTTTCGTCATCAATTCTAGACCTTCTACTTCTATCAGTGTGCAGGTCAGAGCCTTAGAGATAAGCTTCTGCTGAACTGCCAGTTCCTAGGGACAAACCAAGAAATAGTGGTAAGGATAACCACTGTGATGTGCCCCAAGCAGGACTGAGCCCTGCATGTGCCATCAGGACTGGAAAAGTGAACTTAACATTGCAAAATTGTCCATTTTTCACTCGTAGACATTGTGAGCAAAAATAATAGGGGACTTTGATCCTCGAAGTTAACACTCTATCTTTTTACTGTTTTGTTTTGTTTTTAATAGGGGAGTCATCATTTTCCACAAATTCCCTGATATTCCCAGAAGACTCATTGCCTTCTTCGAAACACTGTTGGTTGTGGGGTGGCAGGCTGTCTCAGGGGCTTGCCATGGCCTCTTTCCCAAAAAGTCTGACAAATATGATGCCAAACATTTTTAAAGTTTCCCTTGCTATTACTGTCAGTTACATCACACCATGGTGCATTACAACCCCAAGCAGGGGTCCCATGAGTCCCCTTCTCTCCCACCCACACAAAGCAGCACCCTGCAGCACTGCCTTAAATACAGCAACGAGCTGCAAAAAACATTCTGAAGATCAAGTGACTCTAAGAAAAATCCCTTCCCAGACCATTGCAGATGAAAAACTAAGAAGAGGAGAGGTTTGGATAACCTTGGAGGGTTTGGTGCTGGCTTTCTCACACCCCTCACTGTGATGGAGAGTGTTGCCATACTACTTTTGATCACGCAAATTTCTTCTAGTTTTGAGGATGAACTACTCACATGATTGAGAACTTGGTAAAGGTTTAAAAATAAATCCCTGTGTATATGTGCTGATAACACTTTAAAGATGTCCCCAGAGCTTTTTCTGGACAAAGTCTGAGCAAGTCATCATGTGGTAACAAGGTAATGGTCACTGGCCTTCATTTCTGCCTCCTTAGTCTGCATGGCCAGCCGTGTCCAGAATACAGCAGCACACATCAGGCCTCAGCACAACAAAGCTTCTGAGAACATTTCACTGTAAGTAGTCACTTAAATCTTATATTAGTATCAGTGGAACGGCGGCAGCTGCTTAAACACTTTATTGAATGGGAATAGACTTAAGCAGGCACTTGCGTGCTTTGCTCCATCAAGACATAAACTAGTTGTGAAGCAAATCAATGAATTTTCCCTTTCTATATGCACATGCATAAAACATGGACCCAAGCTGAACGCTAAATCAGAAAGTACTTTCTCCTCTAGTCTAAGTAAATTCTTGTTTGATCGACACCCAGTTCCTGCCAGATGTTCTTCCTTTCTGCTCTACTAACAGGCACATCAGGCTCAGTTTTAGTATTTTTAACCAAGTTATTCTGATGGGCTTGATGGAGCATGTTCTGCATATGGCTCATACAGAAATAGGTACACAGGGCCCATTAATGACAACACCAGTGTGCCATAGCAAGTCTAATAAAATAACACAGGTGGGGAAATTAGAATCATTAATCTATCTCTAGATCCAGACTTCTATCAGTCTGAAAAGGAGGGTCTCTGAATTATGAAGCTTTCAGAAGTGCACCCAGCTAATAACAATAAATTAGCTCTCTCCCATGTGTTTTCCAGCCCACCTGTTTGGTGGGTATACACAGAGGCACCTACTAGCTTTGCTGTGGCCCAGGCTTTGTCAGCATTACCATTATTAAATCCTGTTTTCAGAGTTTTCATAACTTGCCTATGAAAATTTACTCTAGGCTCAGAGTTGACATTTAAAGTGTCAGCTAAGAAGAGATTAATTCTTGAAGTATATTTTTGAATGTTAGAGCTGGAGTTTTCTAAAGTTGCATGAAAATAAAGGGAATTGGGAGTTGACAGGTTGTGATGTTTTTCCCAGTAACAGATATTTTCACCCCCCCCAGGGAACCTTCTAGTTTTGTTTTTATTTAAAGCATAGACTTTGTTCTCACTCCTCAAGGGCTAGGCCCAAACCAGCTCATTCAATTCAGATGAGCCATTTTCAAGGGGTACAAACTGGCCTGACATGACAGATTTCAAGAGGGAATCACTCCACAATTGTAGTTCAATCTTCTTACTCAACAAAGCCCGTGGAGAAGATGCTCCATGCAATTGGCATGGATCCAATGGCTCCAGTAGATATTCTCCAGCTCTGTCCATAGCAGGAGGGAGATGGAAGCCCTATGGGCAGCAAACTGCAAGTAAAAGCCACATGAGAGATTGGTGTCAGACATCTGTGCTGTCACAAGGATTGAGGAGCAAAGAGCAGCCACAAACCAGCCCCCTTGCAGACGAGGTGTGGGTATGCTCTGCTCTTAACCTGAGACCAAATCCTGTGAAGCAGCCATGTCAACACTTCTTACCATTGGTCTCAGATTCTTACCTGCACTTTTACCCTCTCAAAAGTATAAAATCAGGGACCTCAAATACAATTTCTTATGAGGAACCAGAATTCATATTTCTGATGTATGCAGGAAGGTCCTTCAAGCATTCAAGTTGATCCTACATGCTCTTAGATGAATATTCCTTTTCCCCATACATTACTGATAAAGCCTGGATGGTCAGACACTGTTCCTGCTCCCAAAAGTGGTTTGTCAATGGTGCCCTAAAATCAAAGAGAAGGTTCCTCTGGAGCTTCATAAGATCCTGATGCTCATGCAGCACCTCAGAGAGACACTGTGACACTGCTCCTGGTGCCTGCAGGAAGACCCTTGTTCACTGATACCATCCTCTGTCTTTCACTGTCCTTATGATGCAGCCTGGACTCTCATGACGTGCTTGCTGGGTATATATCTGCTTTCCAACATTATCTTACTGCCTTAAATTCTTCTCTAATGCTTTTTCTTGATGTGGATTTAAATCCACCCTGTAGCTCCTCTTTATGAGAAGCCCCTATGCCTCCCAGACTAGTACACTCATTTTGTGTTTTACAGTTGCTCAGGAATGAACTAATTTAGCCAAGGCCAATTTAAATCACAAACTAAGTTTTTCTCTAGTGGGCATTTAAACTTTAAAAAAAGCAGAATGATTGTAAAGACAGTTTAGAGCCAAGTGTCTGGCAGGCATTGCATTTGTCACTAGGGAGACAAGGGCCATCAATCTAACTAAATTGCTGTGTCTATATGAAATTCTTGGCAATAATCAGGCAGTGGAAAAAAACAGAAAACAAGCAGAAATTGTAGTCTTTGCACCCTCAGCCTTGCAGTAGCGAAAATGGGAAATTTCTTGTTGCACCTTTCCCTCTGCCATTTTGGGCCATGTGCTGCCGGCACTGGTGGACATTCGTCACCCACCCAGGCAGCACAGAGGCAGGAGCATTGCTCCTGGCCAGCTGCAAGAGAGCCAGGAGGGACCTTTCCAGAACCCACCAGGGGTGGCATCGCTTGGTAGCAGTGCAGCAGCCACAAGAGCCAGGAGTCCATTTGGAAAACTCTGTCACAATCCCTCAGAAAGAGACAGTCCTGCTCCAGAGAGCTTCCCGCCCTAACAGAAGAGGGAGAGGAAGGAAAGACAGGAGTCAGGACTGAGGAGCTGACCCAGGTTTCCTGAGTTGCAGCCGCAAATAACTTCCCAACTGTGTGTCTTACAGGTCTAGGAAATGTGCTCTCTGCCTTCCTCTTTCAAGTGATCTTCCTTTGTAAGACACAGTGGTCCAAACTCCCAGATATTTCCAGCCAAAACAATGCCAGTGATGTTTCCCTGCTGCCTGCCCTGGCAGAGGCTCAGAAAAGCTTGTCTACAATGGTAAGCATGACATGCTCACCTCAGTGTACAAGTTGTTCAATTATTATGAGGGTTAGGTGTTTAAACCCCTCTTCCTGATAACAAAAAACATCCCTCTTCCTGAAACAGTACTATCAGGACCCTGACTAAACCCCCGTTTCACGTTTGCCCAACAACTCCCTCTGCTGTGATAGACTTTGTGAGTGGACCGGCTCACGGTAGAGGGTTTTTTTGCAAAATGCCCTTGCAACCAGGGCACCCAGGCACCCTTCAGCCAAAATGTACATTCCAGAGACAATCAGAAATTTGTCAAAGCCTGTTTGTAACAAGATTTTCATGCATACCTATCAGAATCCAGTGCTATATTGCTTTGTAATAGAAATGTACTGACTCTGTCCATATTTACCATCCAGGCTGCTCCCAGCAGGGTCAGAGTAGTCCTGTTGCTGATGCAGAGTGGCTGCAGAGTCCTGTGGGAGTCTGGTATGCTGAGTTGCTCTCCAAATTAGATTTTACGGATGGCTTGTGGAGTATGGTTCCTGACTTCTTTTGCCTCCTATTCCCTTGCCTTTCTGAATATTGGAATGCAATTTCATTTCAGTCAGGCTTGCTCAGCTTCTACACAGTTTCTTTTTCTTTCCTCCTTGTCCCAAGCACTAAGGGAGATTAGATTAGGGTTACTTTGAACATTATTTGGAGAAAACCAGCCTTTGTCCAGCCTTCTGCTTCTGCTTTATGTCCCATCCCTATCCTCTTCCTCAAACTGCCAATCTGATTTGCAAGTGATATCAATAGTTTCCTTATACTTACTTTGTAAATCATACTCCCCCTGTGGCACGCTGTCAAACGCTTCCCTGAAATCATGATAGATGATGTCCTCTATTACATACTTATCTAGTAATGCCCCAATGTACTCAGAGAATTCAAACACATTTGTCAGGCAGAAGCCTTCCCGCATGAATGCAGCAGTCACTCAGAAAGTCCTGGTGATATCTGCTCCAAGCTTGGAGGGCATCAGTCCTGCTGCAGATTTGCTCTGTGTCTCGTGTCTGTTATGCATCATTTCATGGGGCCCCAGTTTTCAGATGGTGAGAAAACGAGCAAGGAGAGACACTTGGAAGGACAGAATTCTTTAAAAAGAAAACAAGGACAAACGCCCAGGTGCCAAATGCTGCTTTTCCTATTCCCAGCAGAAACAAATTACCATTCCTGTCACCCAAACTGTCCTGTTCATCTAGAAGATTTGCACAGGAACATCTTACCAGCACTAGTGACAATGTGTTTCCCAGAAAGAATGCAACACCTGCAAGTGGGAAATGTCAGCAATTTGGTGTGGAAAGGCACATTTTTGGATGGAAAAGGACCCCACAGTGCTCTGGGCTGGACCTCAGACCAGCCCAGGGGATGCTGGTGCCAAGGAGCCCCATCAGCCACCAGCAGGCAAGTGGTTAAGAAAAGCATCTCTAAGATGACAAACAGCAGAGCTGGAAAACCTCAAAAGCCCTGCAATATGTAGGCTGGCATATGCTGGCTCCTCATATGGTTGGTTGGGTTGCACTGTGAGTGATGATGCATTCACATGTAGAAGTCACTGTAGACATTAGAAGTGCCATCTGTATCCTCGTGTGACAACTGTCCCTTGTCAGAGCCTATCCCACATGTACTTGGTGAAACTACCCATGTCACTTATGTAGTCATTGCTCCCTGGAAACACTTACACTAACTGTTCTGGAAATTTGAGCAGCAATTTAGTCTTGCCATGTTTTTTTTCTCCTTTTCCCTCATAGAGGAAGCAGCTCTGACCCACTTGCAGATATCATATTTTGGATCCAGTACATTGCAAACCCTGATGTATATTAAAAAATAACTTCTCGTGCCCCATTTCCTATCTGCCAGGGTCACTTTCATTTCATCAACAGATTGGCTTAGCTGATTAGGTAGAAAGAGGTCAAAGAAAATCAAAGCAGTGTATTCAGTGTAGCTTCCTTGGAGACCTCTGCTGATGCTTAGCAGGAGAAAGGATTGTATCTATTCTTCCAGAGACGGGAATTGCAGCCACCTCCCTCCCACCTGTGGGAAGAGGGCACAGTGGAGACATCTCAGGTCAGAGATGTGTCCTCCAGGATGGATTTTGGTGGTGAACAGCAGCACCTCTCAGTACAGATTGGGCTCCTGGATATGCCAAAAGATGGAGGGATTTGTCCTCCAACTGTCTGATGAGTCCTGCTGCCTACTGCAAAAACAAGGCAGAAGAGACATATGGTGGTGCAGACCACACGGACTGCCTGCCACACCCTGTGTTATTTTTATTTGAAGCAAATAGACACATTCCAGGGCTCTCCATCCTGCTGTGAAAGGTGTGTTGCCCACATTCATGGTGTTTACAGAAACTTCCCAGAGCAGCTCTTAGCATGCAGCTCAGTGTGCCTGAAATAGTGTCAGACAGATAGATCAGGTACACGTGGGACATGCTCAACCTGCAAGCTACCCATTATTTTTCATGTTTTGCCTGGGAGTCACTGTCAAAAAATAGAGACAACAAAAACAAGATGCGGCCTGGATTGGCTACACTAAACCTGAAGGGACTTTTATACCAAACCTGCATGTGGCTTTGGTACAGATACCTGCTCCAAGGGTAGGCCATGAAGGTTTGGTGGCACCCTGCTAAGACTGTCACGTGAGTTCAAAACCATCTTGTGTCCTTTGACCTGGGGTGGATTTTCCCTAGTGAGAGCTGTAAGGAGCAAAAAATGAAAATTCTTTCTCAAAATGCTCCTCTGTGAACCCCTAAAGGTCCTGTGGGATCCAGCCCAAGGACAGTGTGGTGGGACATGGATGGATGCTGTGGCTCTGCTCCCTGCCAGCTCTCCCAAGAAGGCAGCTGAACCCCCACAGCTCAGACACTGTTGCTTGGTGGCTGCCCTCTGATGTTCTGCCTTCTCCATATGCTTTACAGACACTCAAGGTATGCTGACATTGATGTATGGAAGGGATAGTTTCACATAGCCTGGGAGCAGTTGGTTTGGGAACAAAAGAGTATTTTAATGACAGATTCCAAATTGAATTTTAATGGCAAACAAATGGTGAGCATTGTCTCTGCCTCAGCAGTCACACAAACAAGCTTCTGACCCTATAAATAAATGCTGGTTGATTCTCTCCATTAAACCAGCTAATCACCAATGAGCAACTCTGTATTTTATACCCTTTTCCCATAGATGCACCTTTTTGTTGCACCATCTGCACTGTCTAGATGGATGTCATACTCCCTTCTGATGGACAGGGTATCCTCAGATAGGCACACGCATTGCATTAGCTCTCATCAAGTGACAGAAACAATTAGAGCAATTAAACAAAGAGATCTAATGGGAATTTTCATTTTCTCCCTCCTAAATGATGATGGATGTCAGTGAAGGATATGTGGAAGAGAATAACCAAGTGAGCTCTCTATGCTGTGTCTACTATTACGAACTGTTTTGAGCTCACTGAAAGTTTATTTGAGATAAAGCACAGAACTTAGTGGGACCAACCAACAAGACCTTCGACTTTGCAACAAGTCTTCGACTTTTCACTAGTTGCAGTGAGAACATTTCATCTTCTCGTCTTTCCGTGTCCGATTGATTTCCTGTCCTCTGGCATCTGTCTCTATTATTTACAACCCAGGGGAAAGCAATATTAAGAAATGGTTTCATTATCTGTGTCCAATGCAATACTGAGTCTGGATTTTTAAAACCACTTGTTGGCTCAGGGGTGTGTGAGGGTGTTTGCTGAAATCATTTGCGTGTAGAGTTTTAAAACTGAGCATTGAACTGTCTGTATAAAAACTTATTTATCTCCTCCTTGCCAAAAGAAATTGACTTCCACAAATTAGTTAAAGCTTACAAAGCTTTTATTTAATTCAGCAATTTTTAGCATACAAAGGATATTATCCCACCTCTGGGTTAAGGGCCTGAATAGATACTTTGGTGACATCCTACTTAATGTCATCTCATCCTAGTGACCTTGTGAAAATCAAATGCAGCAGTCCATTTCCTCCAAGAAAAATCACAGCTGGTGACTCTCTGGTGGCAGAGGAACAACTGAGGAAGGCCGTGACAAGGAGAGCACTGAAGATATTGTTGTGGCAGAAGGACTGAGTTAAGCAAGGCATTGGAATAAAGATGACAGTCAGATACAAAACTGATGGCAAAACTGATTAGTTACAGAGGAGATCTGTGTAGGAACTTACAGGCAATGAAAATGAATTCAGAATGTGAAAAGTAGACAGTGTACTTCCAAATTGGCATGAAAGATTACCTTCACTGTGAGTAAAGGCAACACATTCCTACACCCAGACAGAAACCTCAATGGCAGAAATGGCTCAAGTTCAAAAAAAGCAAAGACGAGAACAAAAACCATGGACTCTAAGAGAAGACAACAATGTGAAGTGCCAGATGAAGTGTTCAACAGAACTGCAATACAGACCACAAAGCTTGTTACACGAGGAATTAGCCTACTTAAAGTCAATCAGATTGAAGAACTGAGTGTGGGAGTAGGGTAGCTAAATGAGCTTGTGAGGCTGCGTATCACCTTAATGACTGTATTTGTTCAGCTGAAATCTCAGAGACTCAGTGGGGAGAGCTAAAATGTGCATAACTTAACAATGCCCTGATCTTACCAGAAGATCTTTGCCTCAATGATTCATCAAAAACCCTGTACACAACCACAAAATATGAAACTTTAAACAACTTTCACCGTCACTGCTGCTATTAGCATAGAAAATTTAAAGTAAAGGTTAGTCATTCATTCAGACGTGGGCAAGAGCCTGCCTGGTATGTGGTGCACTGCAGGGACCACCATATGCTGAGGTTCCCTGAGACAAAGTATTTCTACTGAGATCCTTTCATTTTCAGAAGAATCCAACGAAATCTGCCATGCACAGGATTTGGGAGAGCAAGGGTAAGTCTATCTGTCTGAGCTTAGGTGCTCAAAATACCCCTCACGTGGTGGGTTGTGGCCTGGGATGCTGGAGTGGAATTCAGCATGCATGAAAGAGCAATCTATTCCAAGTGAAAAACATGAGACAATAATGCTAAAAATCCCATAAATCCTAGATGAAGTGAACATTTTGGAAATAGCAGATTTTATTTAAAACCAGCAATCACCTCTTTCATTCTTCTGTTTGGAACAAATGCCATTTGACACTGAGCAAAGGCATCATCCTTGTCTCCCAGGTCAAGGTTTCCAGATGTTCATCTCAGCACACTGCCTTGTCCCTCTTTCCATGTGGCTCCAAGCCATCAACAAGCTTTCAACCAACTTCAGTAGTTTTCCATTGCTTTTTTCAATGCTTCCTTAACTGCAAAGCCTTCTTTCTCTACTCCCTTCTAAGTTTTAGTTCTGGGAAGCAATTGCTTCTGGTATGACTCACTCTGCAAATAAGTTACCTGCTTTCTGCTGTCTGGCTCAGCTCTGCCACTGCAGCACGGCAATCACCAGTCCTGGCAGGCAGTGATGGAGGGGACTCATGCCACCATCCCTGGCTCTTCACCTGCAACATGCAGGGTGCTGCAGAAAGCCCGGGGAGCTCATCCCTCTTTCACATCACTAAAGTCTATTCTTCCTCAAGTACTCTCTTCTTGTGACATATTATGACAATTCTGTGCTGAATAACAAGTGCACCAAGTTTAATAACCACTGAACAGCTCATAAAAATTTAAACAAAGTCATGAGCTGGCTGTGGGGCAGATGTGGCTGGATTTAATACCTCAACCCAAGAAAGCTAATTTGCAATTATCTGTCTAAAACACCCATATGGCTGTGTTTGCTACAGCCACTGAGCGTGCTGCTACTTTTGATGACTGTTCAGAGCACCTCTGCACACTGTTTTTGGGCTGACATCCTTTTTTTTATTCAGGCTGCTTCTAGTCCAGCCTGCTGATGTCAAGAAAACCTCCTTGAGCCAATTTAAATCACTGACTGAGACTAATGGGAAGCCAGTGCTGCCAGCAGAGAGCTGCAGGGAGATGCTGCCTGGTGGCAATGTCATTTCTGTACCTTGCTGTACTCAGGAGCAGGAAGATGGGACACATTTGGAGTGGCAGAGGCAACAGCAGCTGTGGGGGCAGCTGGGACTGTGGTGGGTGCAGGGAGACTGTCCCAGCCCATGGCCCTTCTGCAGCTTCCTAAAGCCAATGTATGTCTTGTCGCTCATCTGCTCTCTGGCACAGACCAGCTCCAGTCCCTAAGGAAAGGGGGCTCACACCCAGTCAAGGCTCTTGCTGTGTTATGGAAGTGATGCCTGGCCTCCGAGGCTGCAGGGCAGCAAAACATCCTCTAAATCCATTCAGCAAATAATACTGTTTGTATAAAAGTTTATATTTTTAAACTTTCTCAGATTTTCACTCTGTAGGTGGATGCTTGATGTGTTATAGGTAAGTGCACTGTGTGCTACAGGAGTGTGCATGTTCATCTTCTTTCAGACCATCTCCTTACAGTACCCTGGTAATTCTTGGTGGCAAGAGAAGCCTGCTCTGAGGAAAGGCTCTTCCCCAGCTCCAAGCTTTTTCAGAGCAGGGACAGCATGTGGGAGAGCTTTCCTTGAAGCACAGACCTGTAGAAGAGACAGTGTTGATTTTGCTGGCTCTGCAACTGTTTGTGTTAATTAGGCACTCTGTCCAGGGGATTGGAAAGGTAGAGAGGCACACAGATCAGCTAAAAACATCTCTCATCTGACAAGTCTGTGATGTACTGCTAATGTGATATAACGAGAGGAGGAAGGTGATGAGGGCTGAAGGGGAAGGCGAGTTGGTCAGAGAAAATGTCATCTCCTCCTCTTCCTCCTTGAGCTTGAGAAACTCCCTTGCTCTTTTGGCCTCCTCATCGGTGCTATGGGGATGAGAATTATTCATTACCTTTACCTTTAGAGCAAGAGAGGTGGTGAATGGAAAATGACCTAAAAGCCATATCTGCATTCTAGCAATTGGGAGGAAATGGTGGGGGTTTAGCTCTCCAGTTCTTGCAGAGATTCAAGAAGGAAAATTTTGAGAGTCTGAAGTGGAACTCAGCTCAGCTTCCAGGGCTTTATCTGCAAGCTATGAGGAAGTGAGCCTTGGAGGACTCTAATGCAGTGCTCTTTCTTCCTTTGTCATCTCTCAGTTTCCCATGAGAAACACTCCAAGGTCATGCGTAAAATCTCAAAGGACACAGACAAAAAATTGTTTTTTTGTCAGAGTTATGGGCTGGTCTTTAAGGTCTTAGTGACATTAATTTTGTTAACAGTAATACTTATAAAAGCCTTTAATTCCTCCTTTATTTTGTGACATAAATCATAAGTACCTTTATGGTAGGTCCTATTTCCTTTGTGTTTGGCAAGCACTGAATAAATTTTAATAGGGACATGACTAATCATTTGCTAATCACATATCTCTTGACAAATTCCTAGTGACACAGCAAGAGTTATAAATGTCTGTGCCCCATGAATACCCTTACTAAGTAAGTTTGATAAAGAATTATATTTAATTTTTCTCAAGATATTATATAAGATTTCCATTGAGAAATAAAACCATATTTCTAACAGTCCGTGAAGCAAGGCAGCTCACTTGCAAATGTGCCATATGAAAGAGGATGCAGGAGAATGAGGAAAAAGAGAAAAAGAATTGCTTGAGGAGTGTGTTTTGCCTACTTACATCTTCACAAGCCTCAGAATAGTCTAGTAGCCTGACCCAGAACTGAGTCTGCTTTGACAGCAAAATATCTAAAGGAATTGGTGTGCTTAAACAGCATGGATTTCAGGGGGATTTGAGTAGCTGAGGGCACAGGGAGCCCATATCCTTAAGTGCACAAAGATCCCCTTGCACATCTGCATCCCCATGTGGTGGCCCAGCCCTGTGCTGGGTGTGCTCAGCGCCTGGCCAAGGGTCTGGTGGTGCAGCCCAAACCCCCAGGCAGATGTGCCTCATTACTCATGGGGCTCACAGGCTGAACAACCACACAAGCAACATGTGACTGCCACAGGGAGATGCACGAGGAACCATCACAGACCTGTCCACTTCTTCACATGCAAACATTGCAGTCACAGAAGGTCATTTGTCTCATTTACCAAACAAAGTTCATAGAAAATCATCTTTGCCTGAGGAGGGCAGGCATGAATAACAATTTTTTTTTTGTTTTGATATTGGGAGACCCTTAGGGTGACTCACAGCAGGAACCCAGACCAAAAAGGAGAGAGGTCCAATTGTTGGTTCAGTAGTTTTTGTGTTATTTTTTTTCTATATTAAACAGAATGTTATAGTTGGAAGCTCTACACTTTTTATACTGAATAACAGCTTCGCAGCACCACATTCTTCCAAGTAAAGAGGTATTGACAGCTCTATTTTAAGCCTCAGACCAACAGGCTGGTAGGAGCCTATGAGCAAGGTAAACCTTTGTGGGGAAGTCAGACCACTGAAATGTACATCACACTACTTGAGCATGTCATTTGTCATCAGAAGAGCCCAAGATTTTAGGGGGTTATTAGCTAAATAGTCAATAAAATTCATTACGTTTATGAAAAGTACTATTTCAATCTAACTTTGCAAGGTGATGTCCTATGCATAATAGTATTGCAGGAAAGGAATGGAAGAAGGCAAAAAAATACTTTTTCATTTCTAATTACTCAAAACTAGAGGAGTGGGTAACTGAGAATCCTGTACACAGCTGGCACAAGCCCCACTGTTTACAAGCTGACAGGACACACCTGGGGTCTTGGGACAAAAAGGGGTTGCCCATGGGAGAAGGACCCTTACAGACCATTTCTGGACAATTCCACATGTATTTACAAAGTTCCTGTAAATGATCAGTTTTATTTGTAAAGGTAGTGTTTGCATCTTTTAATAAAAGCTCCTTCAAAACCGATGGCAGAAATGAATACTTGCTGTGCATAATGACTTTGACTCCCCCATCAAGCAAGGGTATCAGGAGCACTATTAAACAAAACTGTTTACAGAATTGCTTGTTTAAATTTGTGATAAACTACCAGACCTGAAAAGATTATTTGGAAGAAAAGCACACACCTAGATTTTGCTAAGTCAGGTAATGAAATGAAAATTTTAGGAAAGGCAGCATTCCCAGGGGGGGTAGAAAAGAGTTCAGACCTTGCATACCACTCAGAAAGGTGATGTTTCTCTACTGTTACCCTGGAAAATACACCACTGGGGTATAAAAGCTCATTTAATGGAGCACTAAAAAGATGATCAGTAAAGCTTCATGAAGAGCAGAGTGATGGTGGTGGTGGTGGCAGTGGCTGTGCTGGAGGGAACTAGAACATCCCTCAAACCCTGGGGTTTGCAACTGGCCTCTGCACTGCTGGAATTTAATCTCCTACAGTCCCAAACACTGCCCCATCCATCACTGCACCACCCACGGACCAAACAGTCCATCGTGGCCATCAACCATCTTGCCTCATAGTGTTTATGCCTTTTCCTGATGAAACTGCAGTGGGCATTTTGTCCCAGGGAATATTATGCCAGCTGAGTCATTTCCCCAGTTATTGCAGGAAAGGTCAGCCGTGCACC
The DNA here is from genome assembly GCA_013390005.1 of Calyptomena viridis. Lineage (NCBI taxonomy): Eukaryota > Metazoa > Chordata > Aves > Passeriformes > Eurylaimidae > Calyptomena > Calyptomena viridis. The sequence goes on from WEIV01012179.1 coordinate 1,788,240, forward strand.
AGCTCTCCCCTGGCATGGCTGCAGGAGCTCTTGATCAAGTGAAGTGTGCTGCACATCATACACAATGGCCAGTCACTTTGGGGTTATTTGCTGCCGAATGACCGTGGCCTCGCAACTCAATTTAAAATAAGTCAAAAATTCACGTGTCCACAGATGCTAAATGAGGAAAACCATAGAGACCTGACGTGCCTGCATGTTCCTGGCAGGGGTCTTGCACTGTCAGGTAGTGCCCATGGTGTCTCTGGTCAAAAATCTTCTTATACTTGCACAAATCTGGGCAACAGGATCCATGGCCCAAGTTAGTTAAAGTCCAAAGACTTGATGTTTAAACAGCAAGGATAAATGAGAGGTAAGCATATTCTGTTAATTTTTAGTATACGCAAATTTTTATTTATCTTGCTTCTGGTGTTATCTTTTGTTAGCCAATATGTCACAAGTGAAGAGATGGCACAGGTCCAATCAGCTTCAATGGGATGCATGTGCTGCTGGCTGAAATACTGCTGTTCATAGGGTCAGTCTGGACTTGTACTGCTCTTAAAACCAGCCACATTTGAACCCCCATAGAACCACAGAGAGAACAGGCAGAGATGGGGGTTGCTCTTGATCTCTCCAATGTTTTGGTTTGATTCAATTTCTCTGATGTTCAGTTTCAAAGCTTTTCCAACAAGCATTTAATTTCCATTTCGATTTCTCCAACATGCCTTTTGGTCTTCTCATCCCATTTTCCCAGAAATTCCACCCTCCCTTTTTCAGCTGAAAGTGGATATGTTGTACATTGGTGCATTAATATTTACAGGCAGCACTTGGACCTCACAGGTCCCACCCATGCCACACCCAAGGATTAGGCCTGTTCAAGCCCAGGTCCTCTCCCACAGCAGGGACCTGCAATGCCTACAGAAATGTTTAAGTAACTACAGACAGATTTCTCCTACAACTAAGTCTCACAAGTGCTTGTTGGAATATCACCAGAGCCGTTCCTGGCCGTACCAACTCCCACTGCTATTGGGGAAGGTCTTTTTGTTGACTTCAACAGACACTGGGTGAGCACCACACAATAATATTGCCACTGTTTCCATGCTCAAATACAGTGACTGAAGTATTTTTCAGGTAACAGGAAGGACAAACCGACTCTGAGCAAAACAGCGAAGGTGAACAAGGTTTGCATTTTTCTGTGTTTTGTTCTGGGTAGGCAGGGTTATGGCCAGGCTGATTGGTTGCTCAGAGCAATTTGGAATAAGCTCCAGTTTGAAGCAGATCCTTTGGAGCTTTGCATCCAAAGTTAGTAAGAAAGGACACTGTCAAATCAGTCATTTATTCTCTTTCTGTTTACAAAAAAGAAGAGACAGAGAACTTGAGCTTGTAAATAGTGTAAATTGTAAATATTGAGCAGTAAATATTGCCCAAAATTTTGGGGGTTGTCCCATGCACAGCCAGGAGCTGGACTTGATGATCCTTGTGGATCCCTCCAACACAGGATATTCTATCATTCTGCTGTCTCTGATCTCTCCTCCCCTTGCACGCAGTACTTTATTGATGGGGAATCACAGGGTAAATCTATGGGATAATTCAAATTATTATTGAAGGGCACATCAAGACCAGTTGATGGCCAAAGTGAAACAAGTGCTGTCATACAGAGGATCTTAAGGCATGATGATGAGGGCAGTTATCCCTGACCTATTTAAATGTTTCTGGCCTCAGGCAGCAAAGCTTCAGAAGAAATGAAATGCATAACTATACCCAAATGAGATTCACCTCTGCAATGCTAAATGTGCTTCAGAAATGGAATTATATTTAATTCTAATATAATCACATTATCTCAAGTGTGTGGTATATTGAAAAGAAATCCAACAATTTTATTATACATACCAGCAACATATGTTGGGATAAAAACCTACTTATATGTAGACACGAATTACTGATATTTCTGTGAATTTTCTCTTTTCTATCTTACTCTTGAGACACAGCCTATTGTGAATATGTTGCATTTCCTGGATAACCCTGATGATTAACATCCCACTTCAGATGAAAGGAACAAATAAATAAAAGGATAATCTAAAATTCAACCCAATAGAGTGAATACTCTGGATCTGAAAGACCACAAGAGGGGTTTCTGCCTCTCCCAGCAGCTGTGGCATCCTCAGAACTGGCGACACAATGAGCAGCACAGTGTCCTTTCCTTGCAAAGATTTAGAGGGATAGTTTTGAAAACTGATATCTAAATTTTAGATCCTAAACTGATGCCTAGGCATCTAAATATTAAATTATAATAAGGGATGCAAATAGCAATAAGTAGAGCAGATTTTTCCCAGCTGGCTGATTACTGCCCCAGAGATCTGTGTATGTAAAATACTGTATATTCATCACTGCAGGTATTTTAGCATGTGGCTATGTGACTACTGATGATCTGTGGTTCCAGACTAAATGTCAAACAGTTCTGGGGCATTCCCATTTCATCCACAAAGCATGAGTCCAGGTCTTTAATGTGAAGATACTTAAAATATACATTCAAGATAAATTAAAGGATGAGTTTGTGTGCATGTTATATTGTGTTATTCCCTGTGCTGGGGACCCTGGCACCTCACCCCTTTCCCCTCAGCTTCTGAGGTGCAGTAACTGCCAGTATGCTCTTAGCTCAAAGAAAACGAGAGATAAAAAGACATTATTGTAACCTCTGTGAAAGAAATCTAATACTGACTCAACAAAATTACATTTTAAATTGCACAGTGTGGAAGTCTTGTCATGCTTCAGTCAAGTGCCCCAAAACAGAGCAAGCACTTACTCGGAACTGAATAAACCACAATATTCAATAATGGCTGAGATTTAGGGAAAACATCTCCCCAGGGGGATACTGTACTCATCCCGTGGATGAAGAAGAGCTTACAGCTATAGCATGACTTCTGCTCCCAGCATTGGGTCTCCAATCTGGCCGTGTGCCTCTGCAGGGCAGGGATGAGTCACTCCTTGTACCACTAAGAATGAGCATTTCTGTACACACAGATGATGTTCACACAACTGAGTATGTTTACTCATTTCTTCACTCCTGGCTTAGGATAGAGCTTGAGAAACACAGTGATAAAAGCTTGTCCCACTGGCAAGTGCAGGAGAAATCTTATTTGAGTTTTTGCATTTGATTTTTCAAATTTCAGATTAAAGTTAGAGCTGAGCATGAATTATGTGTTTTGATTACACATATATTCCCTGGAATAAATGTACATAAATTCACTGGATATATGTCTTCACAAATTAAAGAATGGACCAGTTCATAAGAATGGACCAGTTTTGCTGGATTCCTTAGCTCAAAAGAGAAGAAACATGTCTCTGAAACTGTTCAAATGTTATGGTGCTGATGTTTATCATGTAGTACAAAATCCTGCTCTTCAATTTCCAAGCTTCAACTGTGAAACTGGTTATAGAAATAATAATAATACAGTTGATACTGAAATGGCGTGCTTTCAGTAATCTAGTGTCACCAATAATTATGTCTAGGTTTTGACATTTAGTCCCAAGGTTTGCAATTATATTTATGTATATTTATATAAAATTATAAATACAGAAATATATATGTGTATGTGTGTGTGCGTTTGTGTGTGCATGTATATGTGTGTAAATATACAAATATATATATATATATCTATCTTTGAGCAGATGCAGTCTCTGAAGAAACACCTGGATGCAAATCTGGGTCCTGATGCCATGCCCACATCTCACAGGGTGCAGCTGTAAAGACAAGGTGAAAATTGCCACTGCTGGTCCCCACAGAGATGCTCCCCTTCTGAGTAGAGGGAATGTGAGCTCCAGACTGGGACTGGCAAACATGAGCTCCCAGACATGTAACACTCAGCCCACAGTCACTGGAGTATGTTCAGGAAATAAAATGCTACAGAAACAATGCATTGGGATTAAATAAAAATGCTTGCACTTAATGAGCCTCATCTTTTTCTGCAAATAGGAGAGGAGGAACACAAGCAGTGTGTTTATCATGCTGAAGGCATTGCAGGCTTTGACAGGAATGGAAATGAGAGGAAGGGAGGAAAAAGGATGGAGGTAAAGGAACAATACTCGGAATAGGGAACAGCTTGCCAGCTTCCTCCAAGAGTAACAGAGGAAGAGAGAGGTTTTCATTAATGGATAACTGGCATTCCTCTACTTTTCAATTTTAACAAACCTTCTAATGATAATTGCAGACTTTCTGTATTTATAGAGACCCAGTGTGTCCGTAGACAATAGCGTCATCTACCAAGTCCTTTCTTCTCCTGCTATACAAATTCAGCCATTATCTTTCATGCCCTTCATTAAAATATGAAAGGAGATAAGCAATATATAGTGATGTCGTTTCCCAGTGGTAGGAGGGGAGGATCAGAATTAACTCGGGCTAAGGAGAGCCAAAAGAAAATCTGAAGAAAGCATTAGAAAGAAAGGTAGGCAGAGCTGTGCTCGCACAAATTCCTGCTGTCAGCACTGGCTAATGCATACGGGAATGATCAAAGGTGGAAAAAAATGAGAAAGGACTATTAAACCCCAAGGTTAATGCTTCAGAGAAGGAGACACACTGCCCTCAGGGATCCTGTCTGCAATGGTCATGCTCAGCCAGGCAGGATTCCCATATAATCCTTTTCCTTACTCTTCTTCAACAAACACCTTGGCAAGATAAAAAGCTGGACATTTTAAACATCCTGTGCTCAGCAGAATTAGTCAACTGCCTCCTGCTTGGATTTAGGGAGTAACAAGGGGCAGAAATTCCAGATTTCAGCCCAAAGGACCATAGCAGATACCCATCACAGCACATATAGCTGATGCCTGAGCCAAACCATGCTTTGGAGAACTGTACATTCCTGGTTGCATTAAACTCCTTCTGGACCTCTCTTGAAAGAGATTTTTCAAACCACATTCCCCCCCCCCTTCTTATACAATTTTCTTTACTGACTTGATATTGGTGAGTTTGAAGAAAGCTTAAGAAAATTGATTTTAAGGAATTTCTCCCAACAACTGGTATTGTCATGTGTTTTCAGATGCCACAGACCCAAAAAATTAGTAAGATCCACAGACCAAAGAGTTTTAGACCCAAATTTTCTGTCAGTCTTCTATCTCCACTGGCGCACCAGAAAATTTTCCACGGATCCTGGATTTACTCTCCAAAGCTCGGGCTCCTGGCTCACTCAAGGTTGTAAACCAGAGCAGCCATCATTAAAAGGCACTTTAATCTTGGCTGTGATTTTTATACTGCAAAAAGCATTTGGATGGTCAATTTGCATTAAAATAAGTCATCCAAAATATGGCACTTACAGCCTGGGAGCTGTGTGGGAAATTCACTGCAGCTGATGAGCACTGGGAGAAGCATATCTGGAGAGGTCATCTCTCTACATCCAGCTACCTTAAGGGCCCACTGCTTTTTTTTTTTTGCTTGTGATTTTACTTTTTTACTGTCCTGGGACAAAGCCATAACCATATGCTGGCTGCACATCTCCAAATTGTCCCTTTTCTGTTTACCTAAAGCAGCCTGCCCGCCTTCCAAACCATACATCATGGTTCTGGGGAGAAGGCACCCAAAATCATCACCATATTATTTGAAATATCAAATGCTTTGCTTACTTTGTAAAATCTGTGAAAATAAAGGGGAAGAGCTTACCATCAACTTTCTATGTGCTTACAGACTGTCTACAGTATTTTTCAGTAGCAAGTAAGGCTCAGAGGCACTTTCTCTCTCTGTAAAGTAATAATATGAATAATTTCACACAGGTGACGTCCTATAGCATTGAAATTGCTTTTCTAGCTCAGACATGTAAATATTTTCATGTTCCCTGACAGATCCTACACATATGTGACTATTTCTTTTGGGCTGCTGAATATTTATGGCTTATCCCTTGGGAAGAATATGCAGTGAATGGTGAGAAGAATCCCTTTGGTGGGGGTAAATGGAAGGCAGAGAGAAAACTGCCCTGTTTTTCTGAAGAGCCTGTAGATTCTGACAGTGTCACAGCCACTGCATCAGAGATGAGGCAGAGCCTCACATCCTCCAAAAGAGCTGTAGAGTTTGCTTTGCAGTCAGTCATCGTGTGCCACGTTCTGGTGACGACGTTCATCACCTGCCCTTCAACAAGGTTATCTAATGATAGTGCTTTTATTGATATTCCTAATGGTCACAGGAGAGGACGTTTGGTGGCAATTCTTCAAGAATTGGTTAAAAATAGCAACAGAGCTACAAGGCTAGGCAGGAAGGCTGTAAGGGATCTTATGGAGATTTGCTAATCCACATCTGCAGTTTCATTTCTCAGCCTTTGATGACTGAAGTGTTCCTTTCTCATGAGTTTATAAACAACAGCACAGTGACAGATTTGATGTTCAAGGAAGTTATGGAAAAAGGGGGAAACTAGACTGCAGAAATGAACGTGTATTTTCTACTTTCTGCAAATCATAAGAACTTCCAGAATTAATTTTCTATTTAATTTTGCCTTTCTCAGAAGTTGTGAGTGCTTCCAAGATAGATGGCATTTCCATTTTTATTTAGCATTTGTCCACTTCATCATTCTTCAGTTTGCATTTTAATAACACTACCAGAGGAGGCTCTTTAAACTGAAAACTAACTCATGTTCTTTCTTCATTAAGACAAAAGCACCAAAGGAACCCGAGGACAGAAAGTGAATGTGTTATTAAGAGATGACATTTCTGAGCAGTGAATAATGATCCTTGTGGCTGTGGCTTATTCTCATCAGAGGAAAGGTGTAGTTGCCAGTTCATTAAAGAAGTAATCCAAAATTTTGTGACCCCATGGATCACTCAGCCAACGTATATTGCTGTTCATTGTCTTGTCCATAGGGGGAAGAGGTTCCTTCATTTTGCTCCTTGGCTTCCTGCGGTGGGTATGGAGCAGAGAGAGGGGAAGGTGAACACCAGATGCAAAAGCAGGTGCACCTGTTTGAATGCTCAGTTCATATTATAACTCTTGGTTGGTGACTTTGTTTTATGTGAATTTAAATATGAGAAAAACTTTGTTTCCTGTAGTAGTTTTGTGCAGTGATGTGCTGAGGTACCCTGGGCTGAGAGCAAATGTCTGGGTAACAGAGTGAATGTAAATGCTCATGTCACCTGAAAAGAGCAGAATGTTTTTCAAGAGCATGAGTGTGTCACAGTACAACACTTCTCCTGAGTCTGCCAGGGGTGAGGCAGAGGCAACAGCAGTTATTTCCCTTTCTGTATTGCTGGTCTCAATCTGAAAAACCTCAGGCAAAAGATTTCAGCCTTTTCTTTCTGTTTCCTCCATGCCACCCACAAGTGCCCGTGAGCATCAGGCCAGATACTGTGGCTCTAAGCAAACCCTACCAGCTCAACAGCAGCATCACATCTTCACTAGTGGGGTTGGGAGGCACAAACTCAGGGCCCTCCCACATCATCCCTTGCTTGGCTGCCTCACCCAAAAATAACATTTTGGCTGAGAAAAGCAGCAACGAGCAACATTTCCTCTACTCACTGCAGGATGAAAAACACCCTTCCATCCTCCCTATCTCCTGCATCATTATTTTTTAATTGCTAAGTGATTTCTTTTTCTTCCTGTATATTTTCCTTCCTTTGCTCCTCTGTGCCAGGCGCCGGGCTGTTGGATTGCAATGTTACACAAGCAGCGCCAGCCGTCTGCCTCGGGGCCGCTCACCGTAACCCAGATGTGTCACATGAAAGGAGAAGTTGGGCTTATGGCACTCGAAGTGCTTTTGCCTACTTCTTAAAAAGAGCCTCCGCAGCTTCATCCAAATAGTAGAGCTCAGAGTAATCCGTGCACGGAGCTCTGAGCTGCTGAATGAAAAGGGTTCTTGTGGCTGGTTTATGTTGCTTTTCTAACAAGATTTGGGTAATTAGGGAGTAAGTTGGAAACTACAGCACTTGTAAGACTGAGGCATCGCTGCATCCCACCCTAAACCAGTTATGAATTGCTCAGTCATTGATCTAAAAAGACTTCAGTCAAAGTCCCTATCAAAACATTTGCAGGGCTTGATTCATCTTTTCTCATACAAGAGAGAGCTCTAATTATGCCACCGAATATGGCAACCCATTCCTGTGTCCAAAGTGAACTAGAACTAATACTGAGAAAATACTAGTTGTTCTGATGTGTATCCCAAGGCATTTGGCAATTCAGACATTAGATATATAGTACAATGAATAATCCAGGAAGAAATAATCCCTGAAGTTAATGCAAGAGCAAAAAAGCCATCAGACTACATGGCTATATGAGGCAGTAAAATGAAAAATTGGGCCCAAACTTATCTGAAATAAATGAGTCTTCCCATTGGTACAGTGAATAGGCTTTGAATCAGACCATAAATGAACCTCTGTGGTAATCCTGATGGATGTCAGAGATGTGTTTGCTAATGAGAACACTAGAAAAAAAATAAATCCAGCTTAAAAATACCTTCCCATGATTAACTCTTCCATGCCACTGTACAAATATTTTTGTTGTTCAGTAACTATTTGACATAGTTAAAGTTACAAATTACTTTTAAGGAAATTATGTCATCACAAGCTGCAGCTCTGCATCTCACTGTAAGTTATTTCTCATCCTAAATAATGACTTCTGATCCTATTAGTATGTGAGTATAACAGGCAGACCATTCCCTTAGGGCAGATCTCCTTAAAAAGTAACTAAAACTCAAGCAAGGTCCATCTTTATTATGTGGTAAAGGGATCTGTGCACGCACAACAAAAACTCCTGGTTTAAATGACCATGCATGGTACTACAATTTGGGTCACATTCAGATCTGTTCACTGATGACATTTGCAGTGCAGATAAGAATGACTGGCAATTATTTCTTTTGTGTAATTGGATTATCAGCAAATACATTCTTTCAGCTTCTTATTTTCTGATATCTTAATCAGTGGTGTCACTGTGAATTTGCATGCACAAAAACACTTTCAATTCCATTCAGTTTCTTGAACGGAAAAAATTCCTTGAGCCTCTCAAGCTGCCAGTAAGCAGGAGATCTCCAGTCATGGCCTCTTATTTGTTCCTCTGCAGAATTTAACTCCCAGACTTATTGCTCCATCCGTTTCCTAAGGATGGAGGCAAGGAGACTACATTTGACAAGCAGAGAGAAAAGCTCTGAAGTCACCAGGCACGAAGGTGATGCACAGATTGTGCCTGTGGTCTGACATCCATCTTTCAGGCCATTATGAAATTCTTCTGCTTCACTTGGTTCTCAGGACCAGGGGACACAGAACACATGACAAAAATGGATAAGAACTTGATTTCCACCAGGATATGGGATACCAGGGCAACCCTACAGGCTTGTGATATTAAAAAATAGTTTGGACAGAAGAGATAACCTTCCTTTGAGCATTTTAGCCTCTGATTTGGTGCTTGGCTGCTCTAACAAGAAAAAGAAAAAATAACCAGAGTAGGAAATGTGCCTCTCAGTAACATTTATGTTCCTAGAAAAATTTGTGAGTAAATTGGCTGGAATCACCTTAAATTCTGTAGTCCTGGCACACATTATGACATGTGGTAGATGACCTGACCCACAGGTACATAAGCCTCTTCAGAGCTTTGCCATCAATTTCAGGATGGGAATGATAAAAACCGAAGTAGGATGAGTCCCACTCTCTCCCCACAGCCCTGGCTTATGCACCTGACTCCCTCAGCCAGGATGGAGAGGTGCAACACAAAGAATATGACTTTTTACATGGAGCTTAGTCCTTTATTCAGCTACAGACAAGAGATGCTTTGACTTGCCTGGGTATTTCAGTGGGATGTGATGGTGGACGATCAGCGTCAGGCTCTGACACAAGGTCAGGTCAACCAGGCTCTGCAGGGTACAGCACATCAGCCTCCCCTACACACAGGCTTTATTGGAGGTAATTCCTGTTTTCAGAGGGATGAAAGGGATGTGAATACCAATGGGGACCCAGCCAATCTGCCTCTGGCAGCAGTAGTCTGGCGCTGGTGGTCCCAATGGGACCAAAACTGGGAGAGAGAATGCATTGGGATGGCAGGATGCCTGTCAGCACTGGCACGGCAAGGGGCTCTCCTGCCACTGCACCATGTCTAGGACTCAGTCCAAGAACTTCAGGAATCAGAAAAACAGCCAGACGTGATTGTGAAACATTATCTGACACTCCTTGGCAATAATTCAGTGGTGTCCCCTTCACTCTGCGCCATCAGCTCTCAAGGCCTCTCTTTTTACTCCTCAAAAAGCTAAAAAAGTATGTTTCATCATGTCACTGGGGAGTTCAGGGAAAGCTGGTGTATTAGTTAGACTTCCCTGCAGTTTAACCAACCACTGCTCCAGGCTTGGGATGGAAATACAGCAATTAATCTTTTCTTCTTCACTTGTTTGTGGTTTTTTCCATCTGAAGATAACCATTTGAGTATACTTTGTTAGCAGGAGAATAATCTTGCACTCTACTACCACCTTACCATTATTCACAGGTAATATGTCTACAATGTACCCACCAGTGACTGCTAAGTGTCCTATGACAAAACCAGTCGTGATTAGGCCAGCTAAGGAAGGGCTGGCAATAAATATCAACTTTAATTCTGATCTTATAAACAAAACTATGTGAGTGAAGAGAGAAAACAGTTCTATTTGACTTTAAACCTGAGACAACTCATGACTCAGTGAAGTCTCACTGACTTTACTTATTGGTGTTTAAATCAGAGTAGTGTTAAACAAAAGCCTTTGTCCAGCAAAAAATGAGTAAAAAGTCTAAGTCATACAGTGAGATATTGGATAACACACCTATTTAATCACCATTCCTATAGCTTAAGCTGTGTGGGAAGCCCTTTATGTCTGCGTGGATTTCATACAGATTTTTGCATTCTTCCTTCCCATTTTCTCTGGGGACCTGCAGTTAAACAATCTTCTCCCTGTTGGCCATGAGGACTGCAGGCAGTGAAGTGCTCTGGGGAGAACTCATGCCTATGCCAGAGTTTTACGTGTCTCCTTAATTTATGCAGCAGAGAGGGGCTCAGCTGGCCCCACGCCAGCACTGCTGTACTCTGGGGCTGTGATGGATCTGCAGTCACATCCAAAGTTCAGTAGCCAGTTTATTTGTGCTGCCATGTAATGTGTTGTCTTGACACCACCACAATATGCTTGTAATTACTTCTATGGAAAAAGCAGAATGACTGATAATTCAAAGGAGGAATTATTTTAGGTTTGGCACCTTCAGTCCGTGCAATTTCCAGCTGCTTGGCAGATTAGTATTTTGCATTTTAACCTTTACATCCATCTACAGATACCATTGTTTCCAAAGGAAAATGCTTTGAAAGAACTTGCAGACCTAAGACTTTAAATAATGTAAAGCCCTTAAAGAACAAAGAGTTCATTATGTAGGTTTAAAACTGTTCATTTATTTGTAACCAGGCTCTTAAAGAAAATTCTGTCCAAGTACCTCCAAATATATCACTGTCTGAGTAGCCCTTATGAGGGAGGGATTTTGTTCTCCTTTCAATATTGCATCAAGGAAACAATTTTGAGCAACTAACAAATGCAACAAGATTCCTAAGTACTCTCAGCAGATTCAAATTCAGAAATGAAAACTGATGCTGAAAAAATGAAAAATGTAAGTATTGCAATGTATAATTCACATGAATTTTTACTTTTTGAGGGATTGTTTGTGTCTGGGATAAACAGCATATTTCAGCTATTTATTTACAATGTAAACATTTACAAACTGGAAGCCTATGAATCAGGCTGTTGTTATTGCCTTGTCTTTAACATCTGATTACTTCAAGGGGTGTTTTGTTCTAGATATGAAGCAAAGCTGAGGTCTACACCAGCCTGCCTGTTCACCTGCCTTATCTCAGCCTTGTTGTGACACTCATTTCTTTAACAGGAAAAGGCTCAACTCACTATACAGCTCTGGAAGCTGTGAAAAAATTGCTGTGATATATTTCCCTGGGTCCCACGTGCCTTTGTCCACACCAGCTTAGTGAGTTTAGAGCCACATGCAGAGATGTGCAGGGATTACTTTCTAACACATTTACTGAGTTTAATATAATTTTTTGCTAAACACATGAAAAAACAGGTCAGAAACTGCTTACTGCCATGAATTTCTGAAAGCATCTGGTATGGCAAAATGTCAGAACTTGGATACAGGTAACAGATGCTGCATTGAGAATGGTTAATAGACATGGAAATCCTGTCACAGCATACAGGATTTGGGACAGACCTGCAGCTGAGGCAGCGCAGGCAGTTGCCTCAGTGGCCCCACACTCCCTAAGGAGCACAACTCCAGAAGTTCCCAGCTTCAGAGACAGCACAGATTGGGCTCTAATAGTTTATAATTTATTTGTAATTTTGTTACCACGAGAAGCCATTAGTTGTGCATTAGGTTACCCAATTTCTTTGCAACGTTGTCATCTATTAAGCACTTCTTTGGATTAATATTTATCGTTATTGCTGTGTTTATTATCATTCTCATGGTTATTGATATTGTTGTGCTTATTTAGTGTACAATGAATTTCAGTATATTAGCTTCTGGGGTAGGACTAGGCAAGGTCTAGAAAGAAATGACTCGAGCTGCAGGTTTTTCAGAGGCTGCTCACCCTGTGCTGTGCCTGTGAGTCTCGATGTGGGGCTGAGAAAGTCCTGCCCTAAGATCAGCTTGTGGCAGCCAGGACAGGGCCATGAGGAGGCACCAGAAGGGATGGTGCAACCTCTGCCCAAGGTGTAGAGGGCAAAGCATCCCACTTTGCATAGATGCTGAGCTCCAGAGTGACTAAAGGGCATCCTCAGACCATCCCCGAGATCAGGCTCCTCTGCAAGATTTCACCAGCATTTATCCAGTTCAGCAGCTGAAAAGCAGCACAGAGATGCCCATCCATACTTGGCATTTGACAGCTATTCCCACCTGTCTTTTGATAACTGAATTGCAATACATTGAACCCAGATTGCTGATCAATTAGCTCCCCATAATTGATTCTTGGCTCTTCCCCTTAGTGCTGTTTCAGCCAAACCTGTCACAGAGCCCAAGCTGCTGAACTAAATGAAGTCTGGCTGCTGACAAGGCACCGTGCAGCTGCTTGGCCACCACAGCTGGGAACAGACCCCGCTGAATGGGACCTCTACATCTTTTTACTTTCACTTACTCAGCAAGAGAAATGGTTATCAGTCTCAGCCGGTCTGTGCATTCCTCTGTGTCTGGAGCCATAGCTCAGGGCAATCTCTCAGCGTTCCAGCTGACGTGACTTCCAGCTCCAGCAGGTTCAGTGCAAGACAGAACCGGGGACCAGGAAACAATTTATGGTGAGATGAGCAGTCGTGGTGCCTCACCCAGGGTGCACCCCAAGTTTGGACACAACTCACAGGGTGCCCAGCAAGGGTGAGGAAGATCAGATTAGGAAACAGATCAAAGTGTTCAGCATGTTCATTTATGTCTTAGGCTACACACTTGCATGTGTTTTTTTTTCTGTATCTAGAGTTAGCTTCAATTACAGGATCTCATTCTGAGTTTGACATTTGCCTGGTTTTCCCTATAAAGGAAACATCACTTAGGAATCCTTCTCTGTGGATCCAAGGTTAATTGCAATGGCTATTGATAAGACCTAACTAACAGAAAACTAAGCTGTGAGCCCATCAGGCCTCTCTCTCACTTAAGCACCGTTTTTGTTAGTCCTGTCTGAGGCTTACCTTGACTGGTTTGGGATTTTTTTTTTTTTGAATGCAAAATTATCAACAGTAGGGAAAATACAGAAAAAAAAAAAAAAAGAGAGGAATCCAATCCATCAAGGAGGTAGTAAGTCCATAACAGCAACTTTCTGCCTTAACTGTTCCTTGTTGTGGAAGGGTTGTATCTTTTAATATATCTTGATGTCAGGTATCAAGGAAATACCCTAAAGAATATTCCTTATTACCACATATATCTATATCTTATAAAAATATAGAAATATCTCTATTCTTAATTGTTCTACAGGAAAATTTCACAAGGAGATATATTGATAAATACTGAGTTCTCACTACAACTCATCAATACCAATGGAAGCCTTGCTTGCAAGAGGAAAGGATGAAATCACTCCTTGGTCTTAAATTACAAAAAGTGCGTTTGATTTTCTGGTCTTCACTGCCATAAATCATCTTGACAGTGTCACTCAAACTCATTTAAAGATAGGTCAAGCAAAACGTATTAACCAGCAAATTACATTTCCTTATGAGGCAATTGACAAAACTGAACTCTGCCATTTGTCCTCCTTTTCCCCTCTTCCTTACCAGATGGCCAGAGCTCGTTTTTACGCTCTTTGCTGGATTCTTTGGATGGCTGTCCCATATATATATAACCACCAAGATGAATACAGAACACACAAAAGAACAAGCCCATTATTCCCAACAGACAATTGAACAATTTTCCCGTCTGCACAGACTAGTTCATTCTCTGTGGTCAGGGAAGGTGGCAGCCGCCCCCCTCAGTGGCGGGGGTCAGTCCAGAGCTCCTTCACAGCTGGACGAGGGGAAGGGAAAACAAAGTCTCACGGAGGGAAAAAAAGAAACTCTTTGGATGGGGGGTAAAGGAAGGAAAAACCTTTGGCTATGAAAGCTGGTCCTCCAAAGGAGCTGGCGTGATCCAGACGGACGGGCCGAGCAGCTGTGGAGGCACGGAGAGAAGGGAGCAAACCCGCCTTTCCCTCCGAAAACCGGCGGGAAAGGTTCCCGCGCTTCTCCCTGAGCGGGAAAAAACATCCCCTCAGTGGCCCATGAGCACCCCTAGGCCTGGGCGCTGCTGGCTCGGTTTGGCTCGGCTCCGTGCGGGACCACGGCGGCGTTGCCATGACGATCCACTGCTGAAACCGTGCCGGTGAGGGACAGCAGGTACAGCCGGGCCTCTCCCTTCCTTCCCCCGCTGGACACAGAGGGACAGAGCGGCCTCGGGCATCCTCGCTATGAAGGGTGAGGAGCCGTCACCAGCCCGGGCACGCAGCTCGGCCAAACCCTGCCCCGGCCCGGGTGGGCACAAAGGGAGGAACAGGGACAGCCCCGAGCGCTCCAGCCCTCCTGCCTCCTCCCCTGCCCCAGCTCGGGGTCGTGGAAAAAATCCTCCCACAAATTGGAAACCCGAAAAATAGTAAACACGTTCAAACTAAACAATGGCCATGGTCTATGAGACAGGGGAACCAATCGCTGAACACGTCGGTGGACCTTCCTTTTTACTTTTTCCTTCAATGATGCATAAGGAAAGAAAATGCTTGGAAAACTTCAGGTCAAAACAGGAGCTGTGAGTCCTCAGCTTTTTGGCACAGTCCAAATGTTCTGTTTTCCTTGGTTTTATGACTAAAGCAAGAAACCCCTCCAGAATTCAAATACTGGCCTATTTCATTCCCAGTGTGAACAACCTCTTTGAAGAGTTTATAGATTTCCGTGAACTGTTTCACAGGAAGTTTCATACTGTCCTATGCTGCAATAAAAATATTTTGAAGAACAAATGTCCAGCCCATGTAATGATGAGACCTAGTGACCTGGGTGTCCCAGGCTGCATCCCTAACCACAGCTGCATGCCCTGAGAGTGGCACTGGAGAAGATGACACACGTCTTCACACAGAACATATTTTCTGGCAGCAAAATAAGGACAGGGCTGAAGAACACGTGGTTGGGCCCTGGCAGCATCCTTGCCTCTTCTGAAGAGGCAAATGCCTTATCCACACTCCTGATCCTGACTGCTTTCAGCCCATTGCAGACTCAGGCACATGGTAACCAGGTTAGTTATCCATGGCTTATGCTCACGTGTGTGCCATTTGTACTATATTGGTATCTTCAGCATCATCAATATATGGAAGAATAAATAGATCTGTCAGTTAATTTCAGAGTGAAAAACATTTTGTTCTAGCACCTTTCCTTCCTTAAGGCAATTAGAATAGATATATTATTTTTATTCAGTGCTTGAGGTTACAAAACAAATTAAAACAACAGCACATTCCAAATGAGATTACAATATATGAATTGGGTTTATTTAACTTGATTTATATGACTGAGATATTAAATTGAATTGACTAGTCGCATATTTCACAGGGCAGTGAATTATTCACAGAAAAGTTTGAATTGCAGTTAATTTAGCCTTTTGCAAACCCCAGTGAAACTGTTGTTTTCATGGACCATGACTCAGGGTCTGGAGAGCTGCCCAGACACCCAGCCTTGGGTCTTCTGGGCTGGATATCTGCAACGTTCAGCACTTGAGTGTCCAGAGCCCGTGCAGGTACAAGCACCTGATGGAAAGCTGAGGTGGGGTCTTTCCAGAGGGAATTAGGCTGTATCACAGAGGTATGCAGATACTGGGTCTGATTAGATTTTGGCTGAATAAAATCTCTCAAATAGTATCTTGTGCACCAACATGTTCTCAGTGCTTTCAGAAGCTATGAGAATTAGAGTTAAAAGTAGCAGATGCTCAGCTCTGCTGAAAATTAAAGAGATTTTTATCCTCCACCCAGACAGTCCGGTATAAAATGACTCCTTGCTGTAACAGAAACAGATTTCAGTCTTTTTAGAGAAGGCCAAACCCCTCTTGCTCTGTGCTTGATACATCCCACTCCAGCTTTGCTCTGCACTGTTGGCGTTGCTAGACCCTTTGGTTCTGTTGTGTACATAGAAAAGCAAAAAATAAAGCAGTCAGTTTTTGCTGCTCCAATTTTAGCAGTATTTTCACAGTTACTATTGTGCCAGAGCTTCACATGACACAAAGAAATCTAGTAGGTCAGCAGCTTGAAAATAAAGTCTAATTTTATATTTAGGCAAGTTATATAAGCATTTGCTAATTAAGAAAAGTGTTTGCCTATCTTTTTCCCAGAAGAGAAAAACATACATAGTACTTGAAAGGTCCCTTAAAGTTAAAACCAGAATTGCTCAGAATTGCCCTTTCTATAGAACATTTCTAAGAAATTTTCACAAGTCACATCAATATTTAAAAATAAAATCAAGTGTTATGTTTGAAAACATAGTGAGATATGTGTTGGGTTTTAACTAGCACAAGAAGATAATGTTAGCACCTCCTCTAACAAAATCTCTGAAGCACTTGAAAGGACCCAATTAAATTAGCAGGGAGTTTTTGTTTTCTGCATTTCATGCTGTAAAAGCAATTTGACTGTCCTTGGCTGGTTATTTCAATGGAGCTGAACCAGTAACCAATTTGCCAGCTAGAAAGGGGCAGTAAACACTTTAAAAGGCCTTTGTTTTTAACTCCACATGAATAATTAGTGGAATTACTTTTGGAAAATGTGCGAAATTCTGTGATGCATTTTCAGTCAGTGGGGGAAAATACTGCTCATAACAGTGAGATATCTGTTCCTGGACGGGGGGTGGAGTGCCAGACTTCACATGACTCGCCATGGCAGGATTGGAAAGGTGCAAGTCAGAAATCTCCTTTTTCTTTGTAGATCAACCCAGGCAGAGTGAGGGGGATGACTGTAAAGTGGCCAAGCAGAGTAAGCAGGGGGCTGCATTTTTGTGCACAGTGGTGGTACAGATGCCATGGCAAACAGCAGTTGCCATTACATTTAATACCAAAGGTGAATTTATAGATTATAAAGAACCGTTAGTTTTTGAATGATTAATCAATCAATTTTACATCAGAGTTTAATGACTCAAAAACTTTTTTTAAAATCAGAGTTAATAGTACCTATATTGCAGCCTATTGATGGGCTAAAATAATCATCAATAGCACACTTGACTGGCTGTGCTTTCAGCTACAGGATTTAGCTTTGAGCTACAGGGTGAGTAACATGCCCAGTGAGCCAGCTTTCATCTGATATTAGTATCTTCATTAGCTGTCTGCTCATCACAAAATATTGGCAGAGGTTGCTGAAAGTTTCCTCCTGCAATGGCCCTGTGAAGCAGGACTGGTTGTCTTTCTAGTTCAGTAATTTTGTTGCTTGCAGGCTTGGCTGAGCAAAAACGTCACTCTCTTCCTCCCTTTGTACTGCTACCATTGTTAGGGACTTTCTAACACTCGCACTACTCCTGACAAGTCTGGCTGCCTTCAGTTGTTTCATAGATTTCCTTGAGGTTTCTGGGTTCATTTAATTAATCATCTTTGTTCCAGTTTGTTCTGCTTGATAATTAAGTCTGTTTATTCTAACCAGCTTTCTTCAAACATGGAGAGTTCATATGAACGATGGAGAGCTCTCAGAAGTGAGGAAAGGAAGCTGCTGAGTGCTTTGGCCACATTGCCAACAACGAAAAATGTAGTTTTTGATTGACTCACAGGTGCCCTTTAGGAGTCATCAACTAAGGAAAACTGTTAAAACAGTGGACAAAATTCTTCTCAGACCTTCATTGTGACAAACGCAAATCTTTTGTTTATGTGACTTTTCTAGAAAAAACTGACATTATTACTATACCTTCACCTTCTTCAGAGAGAAAAACTGTCTTTTCCAGAACATCTTGAATTTTCCCATCCCTCCAGTCTGCTTGGTCTTTTCTTCTCCCAGAGATCCTCAGTCTGTGCCACCTTATGTCTGTGGAGCTGATTTCCCCTCCCAGAGCTTAGTGGTCATGAACTTATCTGCCTTAATCTGAAAATGAAATCTTCACAACAAACTGCTCACAATAAACAGATCTTGGTATCTGAAAGGATATTACTGGTAACTCTCTCCTGTTGCTCTGAGTCCATCTTTCATTAATGCAAACCTTTTCTATATTTTGCTGTCTGAAGGTTTAAAATGAATCTGAGTTATAGCTAATCTTCTCCTGAGGTCTCCAGGCCTACTGCAGCACTCTTCATTGAAATGCACCCTGCGTCCATCACTTAATTTCCTAACCAGATGAAGCACGATGGTTTCTGGCCTGCCTGGCTCTGGAGCATTCATTGTGATAGCAGCCGGGTATTAAAAAAAGACAAATACCTCTGAGATTCTTGTCAGACTAATGCATTCGTACTAGAACTAATAAAACATACACAGTTTAATAGATGAAGACTTACTCATTCTCTGAAAAATATCTTGGTGGCAATGATGATAAAACTATTCACATTCTCTCATTTTGTGCTTAGCATTATTTGTGTAGCTGTGAATCACCTCCAGCGCCAAACAGGGGGAAGGGGAAAGCCAGTATGACTCCTGCAGGCAAAGACTTTAGCTGAATTTGTAAAGGTTCTCTGTGGTTTATGATTTTCTGGGAAGCATTTGTACCACTGTCATTTTTATCAATGCCGAGTACATGGAAAACATGAGCAGTAACAGGCATCACATCAGGTCTGCAAAAATGAACTTCAATCCTTGATTCCCACAGATGACAAAGAATTTACGAAGAAGACCACTGATTTTTAGTGAGCAATTCTGTCCTTGGGAAAATGGAGAATTAATAGTATTCAGAAAACCTGTACAGATTTTAACCCATGGTGATATAAATCAATAGACAGGGCTGCAGATCCTGGCAGATCCCTGCAGATCCCTGTCTATTCTGCCTGCAGAAGTGGAGAGGGGGAGACCCGAAGGGAGGAAGCACATCAGACAGCTTCGAGTTAGCAGTCACAGCTAAGTCTAGCAGGGTTTGTGAATCAGAGTGACCTAAACCCAACAGAAATACCACCAACAGCTGGGATGTGGCAAGTGAGTTTGCATTCCTTTTCCCTTGCCATGGGCAGCCTGGCAGATTAGTTTGCAATCAGGACTGAAGATCTGATGGGGAAATGAAGCAGGCTAGGAAGTAACCTGAATATTCTCTTCTGCAAATCATCATTTTTTTTTAAGTTTTTTATTTAATTCTTTATGTTTTACCTCCTTTCTCCCCCCTCTTCTTATTTTTCCCATTCTTAGAGCTGTTCATTAAATAGACATAAAATCCTGTTCTTGATAAAAAATTTAACACCTTTTCAGACAAACTGTAAAATTTTTTTCAACCCTGAAGATGAAAAGTTCATATTCCATGCTTTGTAGGGCTTTATAATGCCAGGCTGGCTTGATGAATCTCTGCACCATGGAGTAAAACTGAAATCAAACCAGAGTGCACTCAGGAAATTACACCCTGTGAAAAGATCGTTGTTGGCAGGAGTTAAGTAAATTACTACCACAGTTTGTGTTTTTTCTGTGAAGCAGCTCAGCTACCAGGATCCCCAAGCACACACACAACAGGAGCAAGGCACCAGCCCAGTGACACAGCAGGGACATGTTTGTGCTGGGTGTTAATTAGGGACCAGTTAATTAGGGTCCAGTGCTGCTGTGCTGAGCTCCAGCAGGGGTGGGGACACAGGACACACTGTGGTCAATGTCTGTGCTGGGTGCTCACTACAGGGATGACGTGGGTAGAGGAACAAGCACCTTGCTCCGACCCAGCTGTGCACAGAGAGGTTTGGCTTCACGAGGAGAAGGGGGAAGGTGGTCTGTCCTCCCAGCTGGGATCAGCCCAGCTCCCAGTGCTCCATGGGCTTCATGAATGGTCCATCACCCACTCAAGCTTCACCCTTCAGACTTTAGGAATGTGGTCTTCTGGTCATTGCTTGCAGCAAGATGCAAAGCATGTTCAGACATTGTAAATGGGTGTCCTGTGTTGGGTCATCTGCCCAGTGGGAGCATGTGGGAGGAGGGAAGGGACAGAGATGATGAAATCTGCAGCCCCTTTACTGTTCCTGGCAAATTCTGAGATCTGTCACTGCCATCCTCACTCCAGTGGAGCTCCTCCATCAGTTTTTCCAAGGCTGGAAAAACTCCAAAGAGCTGCATTCACTGATGACTGGAAAACATTTTTTTTTTTAAAAAATAAATAAAGTTCATTGCCATATTCCAGTTTGTGGTAGAAGATGGTGGCAGCACAATTGGGTGATTAACATGGCTTCTTGCACATTCCTGATGAGCAGAAAGCCCAAGTCTATCATGCAAGCACTACTTTAAATTCACAAAGTCTATTGTTTGACGTTTGTGTTTGGAAAGGCAGAGCACTGAGTACTTTATTTCAATAGAGAAGCTAAGTTTACATTCAGGTATTTCAATGATAAAAATATTTTATTATACAATATGATTAAATTTTGATTTATGAAGTTCTTGCTTCACCATCTCATAACTTCTTTTACCTGTTTCGTAGTTCAAGCTCTCATCTCATTCCTCTGGGAAATGTTTTTTTGTTGGTTTTTTTAAAACAGGCAAAACTTAAAAAGCATTCTGCCTCCACTTCTTCGACTCTTACCTGTAACTGATATAAATAGAGGTATAATTAGACATTAAACAGTCAACACATTAAGTTAATTAATTATGATTTGCCTATTGAGTTAAAGTCCTTGTAAATTATTCTGTAGGAGATGTGGTTGCCTTTTCCAGACATAATTGCATTGTCTATCCTAGAGAGGCTTTCCACAGTGTTTTGTAAAGCTGAAAGTACTTGTCAATTGTAACAACCCATGCACAAAGCAGGTATTTGCATTGTCCTTTCTTGCTCATAACTTCCCAATCTGCAGGCAATTTACAAAATCCCACAAACTGCCCATTTGAATTTCAGGCATTTTTTTTTCCAAAAAACCCCTAGCTCTGAATGTCTCAAAATCAGGTATGTAGACTTATGTATCATATCCCATAACAAACACCCTTTATTTGTCATATTTTTAGGTGCAGCATCTCATCTCTGATGTTTTCATAACTGAGGGCATAGGTTAGATAAGTTATATCACAGCAGCACTACTGAATTTTAAGCTATTTCCCAATGCCACAGGAAATAAACAGGCCTGATTATCCTCTTTCAGAGGACAGCAATATTCCCTGGGAGCATACACACAGCATGCATCAATGAAAACTACTAATTAACAGGGCACATATTGCTGCTACCTGATATTGCACAGAGTTTTGCAATGAGTGATTAACTTTAAATAGCTTGATAATCAAGACCAAATTATAAGGGAGTGGGACTGTGATGCTGGATCAGGTAACTTTCCTTTCCAGGGAGCTAGAGATAAGTGCCCCAATGATCTTCTCTTGTAGCTGACTGTGCTGTGCTTACAGAAGGGTGGGTGAAGGAGCAGGGTAAGGAGACAGCGCTCATGTAGGTGTGGGGGAACCATCCTCATCCCTTATGGCTCCTCATCTGGTGTTCACCATTTCCCTGTGCTAGACTATGGAAGCTGCACCTCTGTCATGGCTCATAGGAGAGGAGGCTCCTTTACCAAGCTTCCAAGATACTCATCCTTTCAACTCTTGACAGGGGGATTTAGTTTGCTCCTGAAGGCCAGCAGCTGTCAGGTATGTGCCCCAGCAGGGTCTGGGACCATGCAGGGCCTGATGGCAGGGCTCCTGACACTGCTCAGTGGGAAGCTCTGCTCCAACTGAGTTGCCATTTCCACATGGGAATTCACATACAGTCGTGTTGCTCCTGCTACTTAACAGGGAGTTCATTGGCTTTAATCCAGGTATTTGGACATCTGTCTTTGGTGGGTCTTCAAACACATAACAGGGAAAGAAAATCCCACCTATGCCTTGCTGAACTGAGTGGTGCAGGGAAATTCAGGTGATTGCTTTCCTGTAGTCAAGGCTCTATCTCACAGAGCATGAGGGCACCCCATGGTATTGATCTAGAGGAGTGGAAGGGCCATAGTAATATCTGATATCATTCGAGGTTCTCTCTGCGTTCTCTACTATGCTTTCTGTTTCTCTTCAGAATACATGGGTTAGAGATGAGAAACTTTCAAAAATTTCTCATTAATATTCCCTTTATTTTACCTTTTCCCCTCCTCATTTCCAAGATTGTGTAGGTTTGCCAAACCCTTTGCTTCTTCCAGCTGATCCCTTCTGCCTCCACAGTGCTATCTTAGCAGGAAAATCCTCCTCCTCACATCCTCCTCCTCCTTCCTTGCAATGTTCAGAAACCACAGTCGTAGGCAGGACTCATTGTGCTGAGGTTCGTGGGCACTTTCTGTGGTCTGAGATATTTCTGAAACTAATTATCTTATCAGCTCTTTTTTACAGGATTTGTAAGGTGCCTGCTTAGAGGAAACAAACAGAAAAAGCTTTGAACCTTTAGAGAGAAGTCAAACTGGGGCTCAAGCTCAAGGTAACTCCCATACTGCAGTTCAGAACCTCCCCACCACGGATCAGCTCTTCTTTGGCACCTGCCTTCTCTCAAATTGCTGTGCAAGATGTGCAAATGTTATTTTCCTTTCTGCTGTCAGCTCTTTTCCCCACATCATTTACTACTACAAATAACACTTTGAAAAAGGAACTCTGATGTCTGCTTTCAGATGAAAAATGACAATCCCTGGGTAACCTGTTCAAGCACATTGATGGGAAAGCTGTAATTTCAGGATGGCATCTTTTCCTCTACAGTCATGAGATTTATTGCAGATGAATGAAACAACTGAGAAGTAATTTCTTAGTCACAAGTTTCAACAGATATGCAAGAAAATGTCCTAATAGTCCATTGAGGAGCTACATTACACATAATTGCTCTCATAGTAGGGTATCTGCCTTCATCCTAGCATGAAAAAACACTTTCACTAGTGTATTTTTCCAGGAAATCTCAAAGAGTTATTTTATTTGGTTTTGGTTTTGTAAGATCTTGCATTTCAATTCTCTAAGTTAGACTACGGTGTTCAAGCCCCCCCTTTTTTTTTAAGGCTGTGCATATCTACATGCCTTTAGATATAGACAACCCCATGTAAAGGAAGGAATGCCATTCTTGCTGCCTTCCTGCAGCAGGGCATTCAGGGGAAAATAGAGAACTGGAAATAAAGCCTAAAGGTGTAATGGTGCCAGAAGAGGTGGAAAGCTGTTGGGAGCTGTGGGCACCCACAGGGACTGTTGTGCAGCACATCCAACCAGCAGCATGTGCAGTGGCAGCTTTCAACCTTTCCCTAACTTTTCACCTGGGTCTAAGTCCTTTCAAATATGCCAAAAGAAGCTTTTGAAAAAGAAATTGTGCCCAAAGAGTATGCAGGTTATTTTGCTGTATAAAAATATGTATTGTCTCTTAAGAGGCCATGATCAGGCAGTTGATTTTTTGAACAGCTGATTGTCATAGAGATAAAGCTCTGTGGCACAAGGGATGCAATAGAGGTGCTGGCAGCCCATGAACATGGTGCCATTTATGCCAGAGTTACGATAAACACTCTGAAAAACACTTCCAGTTATTTTAATTTACTTTTCTCTGCATCCCTGAACTCTGATCACTTGCAAATTGAAGTGCTCTTAAAAAACTTTAAGTACTCCATTAATTTTAAATTGCTCTAAACTCTGCAAGCCCAGAAACCCAAAGCACTCTTGAAAATCTGAAGAGCTACAATTACTCTGAATCAGTCAAAAAATGTGGGTTCAAAATACATTTTATGTGTTTATTTTTTTCACATTCATATTTTTCTTTGCAATGCAACAAACAGACCAGAGACGTAACATCTTCAGCCCACTAGGAAAAAAACACATCATTCTAAGAACAAGTTTTCAACCAAATTGTTAAAATAAAAAAGGAGCAACTTTGTGAAAATTTAATAATGCCCAAGGATTGCTAGAAAGTGTGTGCCTTCACACACTCCTATCCACCCTAAATCTTAGATGCAGACAGACACATGCTATGTTGCTTCCCTGTTACTGATCAGTGTGTTGAATTCTTGAAGAGGCCAGTGTTGCTTCCTTGTGCCAGCCCGTGGCACCCTGTGCTGCTCCCCTGGTGCAGTATCTGATAGGATTTCTCCAATCCCCACCAGATCCTTTGCTCTTCTGTGGACACGCTCCAGAACCTCAATGTCTCTCTTGTAATGAGAGGCCCAAAACTGCATCCAGAATTCAAGTTGTGGCCTCACCAGTGCCTAGTAGAGGGAAGGTCACTGCCCTGGTCCTGCTGGCCATGCTGTTTCTGATACAAACTTGGATGCTCTTGGCCTTCTTGGCCACCTGGGCACATGCTGGCTCATGCTCAGTCACTGTCAAATCAGCACCCCCAGGTCCTTCTCTGCAGGGCAGCTTTCCAGCCACTCTGCCCCAAGCCTGGAGTGTTACCCAGCATGGTTGCTCTGCACAGGTTTGCTTTTCTCCACAACTTCTGCTGGTGACAAAGGACAGAGTGTGGTACTGATGATCTCTGAATGTCACCAGTGGCCGCCAGTCATGACAGGCAGATTTCAGATTCAGTGAGGATAATGTCACCCCATTTAATTGCAAGGTTGCTATATACAAGACACTTGACTGTAAATGATCTCCAAAGAACATCTGTGACAGGTTCCTGGCATATGCTGGAAGTGTCTTCCTGCAAGTGGGAAAACAGAAGAGGAAATGTAGCACGTGGATGAGAAGATGAGATGTCTGTAGCTCCATCCCACTTGGCTTCATACCCATGGCAGGACTGCATAAAAGCTGGGGCAGGGGCTTGCTTTGTCTGAGGTCACAAAAGGAAAAGGAAGACTCATCCCAGAACACCAAACCAGGCTTTCATCCCCCAGGAACCCCAGTGCTGCCTCTGACCCACCTGGGTACCAGATATCTGGGAGGAGTTCAACCTGCAAAGTGTATTCCCCACTTCCATGGTCAGGACGCTTGGGCATAGTCTAGAAAAGAGCACAGATGTCTATAGACCTCCGCAGGAGTATAGTGGTTTTGGGTTGCTTCTTTAGGGCAGGAGGAGGAGTGTAAGGTGCTCAGTGGAGGAGATGAGCTCAAAGATTCAAGTGATACCTTGCACTCTTGCGTGTCCACCTCGCACTGTCCTCACCACCTGCTCAGCAGCAGAAAGCAACAGTGCTGCCCTCCCCATGGCATATGGCATTGCAGGAAGACACTGGGTCCTGCTCTCTCATTTCTGGAGCTGGGACTTCTTGCCTCACTTGGCTTCCAAGTTATGGAAGCTGAGGTGACTCTTGTTCACATACAAACAGCAGAAAGCTTTCCACAAGAAAGAGCAGCATCGAAAGCAGAAGTTAGTTTGGGATGAGCACCTCAAGAGATTGGCCAGTGCACTGGGCTGGCTGGGAACTGTATTTACTTCTTATTACTTATGTATCAGACCATCCCTTCTGGGAGAGCTGGGACTCCACCCGAGGCTCTCTGCTGTGCACATCAGGCCCCTGGGCTGGTCTGGCAGAGCAGAGCCGAGTGCTCTCCCCCATTCCTGGTGAGCTGTGTGCTCCCCCCCACAAACTCCTGATTTAGCACAGCAGGGGTGGCATTCGGGAGGATCCCACAGATAAGCTGCTTTCAGCTGATATCTAATCAAAAGGAAATACCCTTTTGGCAAGGCATGGGAGGAGCAGCACGGCGCTGCCTTCACTGGGGACAAGTCACACTGTGATCTTCAGCTGCTGGAGGAGACTTAGGGATGACTAATATGTAATAAAGCAGAACAACAGGTTTGGCCCCCTGGTAAAGCCTTTGATTTCGCTGGCAGACACTGACAAATGAAACTAAGAAATGCTTCACATGCTCAGATAAAGCCATCTGAATACCACCACAAATAGGAACTTTAAACAGGCTTTTCCTTTGAAATAAGATGTAGAATGATAGCTATGCTAGAAAGCTCTTGGGGATCTCTGTCAAATAATTTGTTTCACATTTGTTTTCCTGGAATATTTTTAAGTAATATTTATCACAAAATAAATAATTCAGTATATTTAAAATATATAAATAAAATATCTGATCATTATTTCCAAGAAACAGTATCAAATATTTTGGTTTTTCTCCTTTCTAAAGTAACTGTTTCCATCAGAGGGTTGAAGCCTCCCATGTGACTGGAGAATGCAATACTTTCATCTTCAGTCAAAATAACCATCATACTTTTGCAAGCCTCTCTGTCATGGGTAAATCTGCAGTTTAAAAGTTCTCCACTTTTAGGCTCTGATCTCTTTGTTATGTTCAACTGGGATGGAGCAGGGGCAGTGGAAATTGAAAGACAATTTTTCATCTCTCTGGAAAGATTTTCACTTTGGGAGCTCAGCATCCTTGGTTTGCCTTTGGCACAGCCCTAATTGCATGAATACATGACTTTGAGCCTGTGTGCCCTGCAGTGTCCCCATGACTGTGACCAGGGAAGGAAATTCCAGCAAATTACTCTGTGTGGAACCCTGCCTGGAATGGCAGGAACCTACCAAACCTACTGAAATGCCTTGTAGGCAGAGGGTTTGTTTGGAGGGACTACTGGCAGTCCCAGCTGGCTCTGGGGTGTAGAGGCTTGGGGTGTCCCACTGTCCTGGCTCCCCATCCCCACCAGTGCCTTGCTGTGCAGGGAGCACAACACACACCCAGTGAGGTAAGAACATCGGCAGCTGGGTTGGTTTCAATGTTTTTCATCACTACTCCCTACTTATTAATGCCATATAATTAGTCAGCCCACAAGTGATTAATAATGGCTCTAATTGCCTTTCTTCTATTCCACCCTCTCCCTGACAGATGCACCTGCTCAGACCTGCCTTTGCTGATAACCTGTATTTGCTTCTAGGCAGTGAGTGTGTCACCTCTGCACGGGTCTTGTCCCCTCACTGCCTGGCTCTGTGCTGGCACACAGCATGAGAGCTGCTTGGAGGAAAACATCCTAAAGCACTTTAGCCATTGTCACCTACTAGAAAGAAAAATAACCAAAACTCCCTCGTTACTGTCTGGCAGACAAGTGACTGAAAATTCATTACCTGTGCCAGCTATTAAATGATGTGTGAAGGGGTCCTTCAGCAGCTGATGGTGGAAGAGATGAAACTACTCTATGAAACAGAGGGGAAGGAGAAAGACAGAAGAATTTGCCTAGAATAGACTGAGCCCTCTCCAAGAGATGAAACACAGGTTTTGTTGCACTGAAGTAGCTGCAAAAAAAAAACCATTGGACTTGATGCTGGAATAAAATAAAGGTCTTGGTTCAATAGATTAAATCCTGGTTGTAGTGGCTGCAGTCTCCAGCTGTGCCATTACTATAATAAAGGATCCTGTTTTCCAGTGCAAAGCCTGATGAAAACATTTCTGCTGTGAGCAGATCCACCTCAGCAGTTAGGAGCATGCTGCTGTGGCCAGCAGCCTCTCACCGCACACTGTTTCAGAAATAATTGTCTCAGGGTCTTCTGTATTAGCCCTTTAGCCATTTCATACCTAATTACCCACCCTCAGACCCAGATTTCTCTCTCAGAAGCTGATCTCCTGGGCACAGCTCTTCCACATCCTTATTCTAGCCAAGCACAAGTGTCATAATCTCTCAGCACTGGCCTTACCAATAACTGAAAGAAAATGTGCATGGTTTCATCATGTTTGGCTAAGCAGGATACCTGCCCCTGCATCAGGGACCTCTCCTTTCCACTGCTCACTGCTTGCCCCAACACAGGTCTGTGGTCAGCCAGATCTAATGGGATTTCATGTGGTTTTTTCCAGGTAACCAGTAGAACATTGTCTGCCTCAAGGCCAAGGAGTCATTTTTGTGGAGATTCCACTTGAAACATACCCATGTCAACTGGTCTCAGAGAGGTAATTCTTTAGCTCATATTTAATTCACTTTGTGTACTGTGTTGATTTTGTACTGAACTGGGCTCTTGAATGTTACATTGTGGAATACCAAGTCAAATATTTTACAGAAGCTTAAATCAACACTATTTCCTTTATTAAGCAAAACTGTAATCTCATTATATAAAAAATCTAGTTAGTTTTAGAAGATCTATTCCTGTTGATGAGCATTAATGATATTATCCCTTCTTATTTTTTAAATTCTGCAGTTGTTTCTCATTTTCTTGGACCCATTATCTCCTCAGGATCAAAACTCAGCAGGCCTATCAATATCCAAATGATTCAACTTTCCCTTAAATAGCAGCTTTTCTTCTCCTGTTGTAATTTTGCTGGTACTCCACAATCTCTGCAAAAACAGAATTAGCCAGAAAAAACAGTAAGTTCACTTCTAAATACTTCTGTGCAAATTATTTACAACACTGATTCCAAGATGCTGAGCTGTCGTAACTATTGCTTGCTACCCCCTGAACTTCTGCTGTTATGCAAATAGTTGTATCATCCTCATCTGGTGGGAATGCATCTTTGTGGTTGTTTTTCTCCCTAGATTCAGGACAGGAATATTTGTTCATTAAAAACATTTGCCTTTCTGCATAATTATTGTCATTTCTATAATTTCAATTTGGTAATAGTCCAAAGACATTGTTTGGTTTCTCTGCATCCCTTAATATATTTTAAAGACTTTTCCTTACTGCTTTTTTCTCTTTAGCTGCAGCCTGTCTCTTGTATTCTTTTCCTCCCATCATCTAATTTATCCAATTTCTAATCTCCAAATTACACTAATTGCAACATTCCCTTTTTCTGTTTGTTTTCCATTTGGATGCAAACATTGCTCCTTTCATTGTTTCTCTGAGACACGTTCAATTTCTGTAACCATCTCAGGGATCCTTGGATAGCAGAGGGATTGAGGGTTTCCAAAGGCTTTGGCTGCAGTAACCCACAAAGGTATTTGTGCATTTTCTGGGTTCTCTTTCACAGGTTGCCCTGGTGCATAATTGTTTTGCATTGGGAAACGGACTTTTTCAAAGTAACAAATAGATGGTGGTTAACTGAGGGTTTTTTCTGGCTTTCCATGAATTATGATCAACAGTTGAACTTGTGCCCCTGGAGGAATGGCTGTATCTCTGTCCTGGAGTTAATTCCTCTCTACTGAGAGCAAATAATGTCTTGTTGGATCACACTTGTTTTTGCATTAGCTGAAATAAACTCTAGAGCTTCAGGGGGTGCTGACTGGTGCACAGCAATGCCTGAATTCAGCCAGCCCTCCCTAGGTACTTTCTCACTTCCACCTCCATCAGAGGAGCAACCTGAACTGCACATATTTAGATGGTTGTCCTGTGGCTGCTGCCTTCCCTGGGTTGCTTAGGCTTGTAGGTCCATGCTAGGAATTTGCAGTTCAAATGTCATAGAAAGTGGTGCCACATTAACAAATATAGGATCATGGCTGGACTAATCTATCCAGTTATCCATCAGACCAGGTTGATATCAGATAAAATATAGTTACTTCACAAGCATCAGCTCTGATTACTCACATCAAAATTATTATAGAAAGTAATTTATTTCTTTAAGAAAAAAAACCCAAAACTGGAATCTATATTGTTTACTTGAATATTAAATGCAAAAAAAAAAATCTGTTAGAGAAAACCTTGCTAGTGTCTTCCTTGTCTTGTACATCAGTGCATGCATTTCCCAATCACTGAGCTTCTCAGGAATGCTACTTTTCTCTATTTACTCCAAAACTTTTCATATGGCTGGCCACAGCTTGCTCTCAGCCAGCAGTGTGGAGCGTGCTCTCTGCAGTGACCCATTGCCAGGTGATGGGATGCTCAGGGTACCCTGGAGCAGGGAAGAAGCCACATTTCCAAAGCACTCTGTGCATCTGCAGCATCAAAGTCCTTCCCAACAGGCTCTTATGGGAAGACATTTGTTGGACATTTGCATTATCAATATGATATCAGGATCTAAAGTTTTCTTCTCTACAGAGAAGAATTAACTGAACAGCATCTCCAGGAGCCCACTCACAAAGATGACCTCTACATACACAGCAAAATTGATTAAATGCACACTTACTTCCCTGCAGTTTCAGCAAGGCCAGCAGGTCAATCACATTAATATCAGATACTCTGTTTTATTGGAAATTTCTTACAGAAATAAATGTCAGCATGGCTGCAGTCCAGAAATGTAAAGATTCAGTGGAGAAATCAAACATAATGGATCTTACCCTTCAGTTTGACAAAGTTTCTTCCATTGGTATTTCTCCCTAGACACCTCAAATTATGGATGCAATATAGGACATCCTCTATGGTTAGGAGAAATGTTAGGATAAAGTGACTTAGCATGACACAAAAGCAAGTGAAATTCAGTTGGTTTTGGGTGCAATACATCTTCTCTGACATTGGAGACATTATTACAAACATCTCCATCTCCACTAGGAGCATGGGCTCCTTTCAGAGCTAAGGAGACAAATCAAGACAGCTAAGGCAGGAACTATCAGACACATTGAAGGTACCTATCATAAAAGGAGATTGGCCACAGCCTGAAAAAGCCTGTTGTGCTGCCATCTCTGCAAAAGATGGTTCTTGTTTGTAAAGAACCCATGTTTTTGGTGATAGATGTCTTGAAGGGTGCTTGCAGCAGAGCTCACAGGAAGGCCATGGCCCATTAGCCCTTCCACTACTTTTGCAGACTCCTGTCTGCAGTTCAATCTCCTGCTTCCTCCATCACTTCCTTGCCCTGAAACAGCCCCTGTGCCATAACCAGTGTCACTACAGCTTTATCATAATAGACACAGGGGCTCGGAGACCTGGAAGCAGCAGAGCTTGGGGATTTCTTCTGTTCTGCTTTATTGTCCTAAAACAGCCTACAGCAAATCCCAGAACCTCCAGATTTTAAAGTTTGTAGTGCAGTACAATTAAAACACGTCACATATTCAAATGCATAACTTCAAATATCAGAGTGTTACAGAATAAGGTGAAAATTAAAGAGAAAGAAAAGGTGAGTGCTTCAGTGGTTCTGTTGTCTTCTGCTCCAGCATTGCATGGGCACCCATCAAAAAGCTCAAGTATCTGTTGAAGCTGGTAAAATGACCAAGACAAATTTACAAGCACAAGGGTGTTTGTGTGACTGGCAACTGCTTACTAAATTCATGTTTTGTTTACTCATATTCACCCTTGTCAGATTAAATTCGGTCTCAAAACATTTTGAAAATGTTGGACAAATGCTGTCTGTCATTAAGGGAAGATTCATTATTTGTGTAGCATTATTAAACTTGTATCTTGTACTCTTTTTAGTACCACTTTTTCTTAAGTTAATTACCCAGAGCTTTTTGGCACCAAGAACACTAATAAAACCTCTAACAGGCCGCAATCAAGCAATTTTTTTTGTTAAAAGAAAGAAGAGCTTGGATTTATATTTAAAGGCAAAAAATTAAGAGTAATGGCAGATTTTTGAAGAACAAACGTTGTATTTGCATTTTCAGGGGGTGATTTAATCCTTTGTTACTGTGTCCCTTGCTGCTCTTACAGATGGAGTGAATGTGAATGGAGTGAAAAAATACCTTCCCTCAAAAACCATTCATGTGACAGTGATGTTGGGAGGGCTTCCCAGGAAGCCTGCCACTCCCTGTGCCACTTTTTATTTCAGAGAGAAAAAGGGCAGCGAACATTAAGGAAAGTGGCCCTACGAGAGCTTTCTATCTCTCTCTCATCTACAATTGTAAAACTTTTAACAGATGAAGGGCAGTAAGAAGGCTAGAAATAAACATGGCACATTTATTGGTTTGAATATTTTTAGACAGAGAAACATGCTATCTCATACGTAGGAAATACTACATAAAAGAAAGGTATCTTTGCACTGCTGTGTCTTATTCCATAAAACAGTACAAGGAAGCCAGGCAAGCATTCCATGAACAACCCTGAGCTTAGCATCTTTGGTACTTTGGTCTAATTTATTGCCTCTTAAGAAGTGGCTTGATCAGACTGCAGAAGTCAATGCAAGGGAAGTATATGATGCTGTCATCCAGAAGAAAATGGCACCATGAAACAGGAGCAAAACTCAGACAAAAGGCTAAAAAAACCAGCACGAAATATTTAATAAAGACTATTCAGCCAGCTATGTAGACACACTAGCTTCTTCCGTACTGCAGCTTTGCAAAGGGACTGGGGATCCTGAGATAAGGAACTTCTGGAGTACAGACATGTTCAGTTAGGAATTGCTGGGTGAAATATAGGCTTGGAGGCTGCAGTCAGCCTCAAAAATCTATTCTTATCACTTGTGGCTAAAAAACTTTTGTTTGTGTCCTTTGATTTCAGCTTGGGCAATGTCACTGCAGGGCAGGGCAGGTTGGGCATCCTCTTCCCTCTCTGCAGGGAGTGTCTCCACCTACCTGCCCCTGGTTTCTGATCACAAAGGAGCATGTTCTGCATAATGGTGGAGCAGCCCCCTGGGGTTTGTCCTCACTGCCTGTGGTGACAGACACCTTTGTGCACTCACAGGCCGGCACAGGCACAGCACAAAGCCTGCTCAGGGACAACTTGCCTGGGTGATACAAGTGCTTGTTCCTGCAATGACTGGGGAGTTGGCAGGCAGTTTTTTGTAGTTATAGTTATTCCCAGTGAAGAGTTCCCACTGTGCTTCAAGCTACAGTGTTTAACTGGTATTAGCCTTTTTCCAGCTGTTGGAAATCTAGTGAGCAACGTTGCTTTGCTTCTCCCCTCTGCCATGTTTGCCTCCCTGAGGGGAATACTTGGCTGTTTTCCCATCTGAAGATATGTTTAGAAATTTGGATGAGTTCAGGGAGCAAATTGCCTCTTTCAATCTCATTGCAAACGCCATTCGAATTATCTGGCTTCATAGTTATTTTCATCTCCATGCATTTATTGTAGAACACTGCCCTGCCTTCCACAGTGGTTCTAACTCTCCTGTGGCTGGTCCTCCTCAGCATGAGCTCAGGTTTTCACATTGTTTTTGCCAGCCATGCTTCCATAAGTACTCACAAAGGCTTGCTGGCCTTCTGTGTGCTGGCTGGGCATCAAGTAGAGGCTGGAGCTGTTTTCTTTTATCTGAAAAGCTGCTAGGGAGGCACACAGACTTGGTCCCTCCGCTCTACACACAGTAAAATGGCTGCAGTAAATCAGCTTGCTAGAGATTATGCCAGCAAGGCCAATAAAGCAACGAGTGTTCTAACAGAGTTTCAGCCCTGCACTTCAAAACCTGCTGTTTAGAAGAAATAGGGTCTATCTTAATCAGCACAATCCTGTCAGAAAAATAAAGCCTGCCTCTGCAAAACTGCTGAAGTTTAGGACTTGTCCTAAAGGCGTGTGGTTGATTGATTGATACACAGAGGGTAGAGGGTCCAGGCAGAGAAGCTCCCACCAAGGCTGACGGGGAGCTGGTGGGTGTCCTGGAAACCCAGCACCCGTGTGGCTGCAAGCTGGGATACCCTTGTACCCAGAGCATGTGCAGCCCTCGAGGCAATACCAGATGGGAAGAGATGCATTAGCCTGGGAGACAAGAGTGGCTTCCCTGTTCAGTACCAGGGCTTTGCCAGTATCATAGACCAGCTGCTGCAAATGACCTACTGAAACAGAATTTTACTGTAGGATGAGTTATGCCTTGGCTGAGGGTGGTGGTGGAAGCAGATCAGCAAGTCCACAATCTGAAAAATTACATGCTATGACACTGACTGCCTGTTGCAGGTTGGTTTGCTGTTAAACAGGATTTTTTTCTGTTCTATGTAATATCTCTGCAAATGGTGTTCATTTCAGAGCACCACTCAAGACCAAGGCAGTAAGATGTTCCTGTGAATCACAGAAACCATGATACAGGAGAAATATTTTTGTTAAGCGATCTGACCATTTTTGTAATTTATTTAAAAGTAATAATGTCCTAGGATCATTACAAAGAACATAATCTTTATTAGTAATGGGCACTAAGGCATTTCTATGGCATTTTTACTGTTGTTATTATCCTCTTAACCACATACATGTCAAAATATTCGTGTGTGTGTATATATATATATAGTGCTTTATATCACTCCAGAATCAAGTTTCTTACTGAAGGAGAATATTTTGCATCTAACCTGAAAGATACTGATTGCCACAAAAATACTCGGGGAGTAATGGGAAATGCAAATGCTGCACAAATGCTTGGAAGAGATCCAAAGCGAAGCTATTAAAACCTACATCAAACCTTCCTGTTCTGTTGCTGTTGCTGTGTGATATCATGTAGAGAGATGTCAAATTACTTAGAAGACTGAAATCTGTGCAACTCAGCACCTTTCCCATCAGTAAATTAAAGATTCAAAGTGGAATCAAACTATTAGAGGAGGTTCCCATGGCGTAGAGAGGCATATTTCCCTGCATTATTATGCTTTTAAGGGACAAATTCATCCAGCAGTTACTTTCCCAGCTTGTAAAATGTGCAGGGTGAGCACAGCCTCAGCGCTCTCACTGCTGAGGAAAGTCACTTTCTCTGTGCAAACTTCAGAAGCTTTATCAGTCTGTAATTTTACCAGGGCTATATTTGGGCTGTATTTTTCCATGAGACTGGATCAGCTGTGTCTCATTTGAGTGAGAATATCCCCAGTCAGGGCAGGTAGTTGCAAAGGGGTATTTTATAAGACAGAGCTTTCTTGTTTGCCATGCCTGAGAAGGCAGAGCCCATAGTGGGAAGGGTGAGGTGGCAGCAGGACTGTGCCTGGGGCATCAGTTGGAGCCCTGTGTCAGTCCACTGGCTGCCTATTGCAAATGAAGAGGTAGAAGTCAAGCATTGCTCTTCACTGACTTTCCAAAATCAGCCCAGATCTCCTGAATGTAGCAACCATGGGCTTCTTTGTATTTATGTTGTAGTGCTTTGGTGCTGCACATCCAGCTTGTCTCTTACAATGTGCATGTAGCTGAGAGGTTGAAATCCTGGGGATTTCAGGCAAAAGGCATGAAGCTAGGCTTCTCGTCCAGAAGAAGTTTGGGTGGGGTTTTTTTCACTAAACTTGGTAAGGGATTCGTTAAAAGCAGCTTTTAACTTCTCCGAATTTGTGAGAGCCTAAAACTTTCCCAGGGGATCTCTTCAGGAATTTCACAGGGAGCCTGACAGTGGCATTGTCTATGTGAATAACAAAAAATTAATGTTTGGAGTGACCAGAGGAATTTTTTTGAGAAAAGTCAACCAAATCCATCAGTTTCTGACCAGTTCAAGAGGGGACCCAAGACATCTTTTCTCAATGGGTCTTGGAGCGTCAAGATAATTACTATTGTTTCCAAAATAACCATAGAAGAAACAGCCCCTTTCTAGGTGTGTGGATTTTCAGTTTGAGTAAATGCCCCAATTCCTACCTCTGCAAGCTCATGCCAGCCCTGGCCAAGCTTCTGGATGGGATACTCCATGGGCTGGATGTTATTTCATCCTATCTGATGGCAACAGCAAAGTCCGTATGAGTAGCATCAAGTCAGCTTGCCAAGTCTGAGCCAGTCCTTTGCTGATTTAATAACAGAGGAGTTTCAAAGTGTGAGCCACAGCCATGCCACTGGTGAGGATGCTCCACTGCACCCGGGCAGGATTGCCGGGAAGCACGCAAACAACCGGCTGGTATTTGTTTCAAATTGTTGATATGTAAGCAGGGAGCATGCTGTGCATTTAAATCACTTTCACACTAAATTTGGAACAGAAATCATTAAATATTTATTCTGTGCCTAAAATACTGCTCAAGCGTCCTACTTACTGATATTACATATTAATTCACATAGATTTCACAGTACTGATAATGCGTTTATTTTGAAATAGTGACTCTGAGACATTTATAATGATTGGGCTGTTTAATAAAAATAGAGATTCATGGTCACAGAGGAATCCTATTTAGTCACTTCCATAAACCTGGGGAAGTGGCTCGTGCAAAGGAAAATTCAAGGGTTCATAATTACCACAAACAAAAAAAAACCACCCACTACCGGGAAGTTTTTAGTGATGTGTTGAAGAGCAGTAAAATCAGGTCTTCTAGAATAAAAATACTTCAAAGCCCACTAGAAATTAGGAGTAATTTCCTTAGCAGTGAGAGTACTGTACATTTAGAAAAGCAATTGTACAGCTAGAGCATAATTACTACAAATCAATTGCTACCCTCTCCAGGTGCTTTCCTGAAATACGAGGACCAGTTGAAAAACCACCACAAGAAACTTAAAAATAAGTAAATAGATGCACCTTGACTTGCAGTGACCCCAGAGAGGGCAAGCAGGCATTGAATGGATGTAGCAATCCAGTCCAGGTTTTGTAGGAGCCCTGTGCGTGATGGAACAGATGAGCTGCAATTATTTCCAGGCTCTGGGTGAGCAGAGTAGGGTGCATTTGATAAATTAACCGTAGTCCTCCTATCTGCAATAAGCTTCAGTCATTTTTAATTATGGACGCCTCGAAAGCTGGGAGCCAGTGCTGATTGGGCAGCAAAATATTGCTACAATCCTCTCAGTAGTGTTTGGAAAAGGATTTCGAAGCTGAACTTGACACAGATGTGATGCTGCCAGTCTGGCCAGAAAGTGGAGATAAACAGCTTGCTTGTGGATTTTGCTGAGTAGCTGCAGACATCGGGTCTGGTCTCTAAGGGTCTGCTGGGTCAGGTGAATTTGGTGTTATTTATTTTCACACGTGGTATAATAAACCCTAGGAAGAGGCTGGAAAGACCAGAACCAGTGTCAGAACAAGTGCATCCTCAACAGTGAGCAGGCTCTGTCCATGCCTGTGGGGTAGAGCAGGGGGCAAGGGGCACTGGGCATGTGATGTGTTTCCCACCATGGTTAAATTTCCCCATTTCCTGCTTTGCGTTATCAAAGAAAGAGATTCAAATTCTTCCCCTCTGCCCCTGCCCTGATGTGCCCCTCATTGTGCATCCCCAGTTCTATCCCTGCAGCATTTGCTCTCCCAGTGCCTCAGAGCAGTAGCAGGTGGCTGGAAGAAACACATTAGATAGATTATCACAAGAATCATCCTCAAGGCACAGGAGGCACCAAAGCTTATGTGCTGGATGTCTTCTTTCTGAAGAAGGACTGCGGGAGGCAGAGGGTTGGGAAGCAGCAGCATTGCCTGTGGAGGCCAGGGGTGCTTCAAACCCAGCCACTGGCACTCCCCACGCAGCAGCAGCTGCAGCATGTCTAAATCCAGTTACAGGGTGGAATATGCACTCCTATCTCAGCATGCAGGGCTATTTCTGACTCCAGAACCTGGATGCTGTGGGAGCTCTCATTTCCCTGCAGATGCTAATCAGGTCTGGAGAGCAGTACCTGGCACCTGCAAAGAAGGGAGAGGAGAGGGAAAATGGTGGCTCAACAGACTTTTTCAAAGGACTGAAAAGCCTTCCCAAAGCACCTTCCTGCACACTATCCTTAAAAAGATTAGGAGGTGACCTCATTGCGAGCCTCAGTTTCCCAGCAGGGCAGGTGGAGTGGGAAACTCCATCTCTGCCGGCAGGAAGGCTCTGCCATTCCCCAGAGAGCAGCTACCACTGAACAGGATGCAGACAACCAGTCTTACCCTGAAGTCTGACCTTTGAGGTGGCATTTTGCTGAAGGAAGGAAATTTTGTTGTCCAGGTGGTATTTGAGGGAGCCTTGTGCTGTAAATACTCTGTGTGCAGGGCAGGGAGGAGGCTGAGCATTGGTAAGAGAGATGCTGAACTGCAGCAGTGGCACCCTGGCTCTTGCACCATCCACAGCTGTGCATCCTGTGGTGCCTCCTTTCCTCATCCCACGCTTCTCTGATGTAAAGGGGTTAAGTGAGGCCAGCAGCCCTGGCTGGCCCTACTTTGCTCCTGGCACAGCTCTGATGCAGCCAGGATCCCAATGTAAATATTAGCTGAGCGTGTGTGAATGAGTGAAAAGAGCACTGGTTTAAGCCACTGTGTTTGGGAGACACAGCAATCTATATAACACTGTTACCAAGAAACAAGGATTGTTTTCTGTGCTATTTTAGGAAAGAGTGAAACAAATGGAGCCTAAGACACCCCAAGA
The DNA here is from genome assembly GCA_013390005.1 of Calyptomena viridis. Lineage (NCBI taxonomy): Eukaryota > Metazoa > Chordata > Aves > Passeriformes > Eurylaimidae > Calyptomena > Calyptomena viridis. Next base: position 1,826,567 of record WEIV01012179.1, read on the forward strand.
TTTCTATTTCCATTCTCTAAATGAATGTTATTACCAAGTGGTAGTGTTTTCCAGTGTCGCCCTGCAGCCGGACTCTATTCATGCCTGAATCAAAGGACGTGTTGCTCAAACCTGCACACTCTCATTATCCAGTTCTGTAATCTGCTGCACTGCAAGGTGCAAACTGTCTGGCCCCACACAGCATGTGCCCAAGGACATGGCAGCAAGTCCTTAAGAGAAGGTACCATTCACTTGACACTACCTGTTGCACAGCCTAAGTGAGGCTGGCCCTCAACAACTTCTCTGCTTCCTCTTTCAGTTGCTGCCGAAATTTCTTCTCTTTATGAACTACAAGCTATTTTTAAATAGACTCTTTGCCTCTTACTTTGCCTTTTTTTCCCCTTCCACTGTCACTTTATACTTCACAAAATTCAAACTTCTATTGCAAACTATTTTTCCAAAATGAGAGATACAGCAACCATCAGGAGATGCTCTGGAGTCACTCCTCCAGTGTTTTCCGATCCATCCCCAGAATACTGCAGTGACCAGGCTGCCTAGGGAAGCAGTGGAATCACTATCCCTGGAAGGGTTCAAAAGGTGTGTGGTTGTGGCCCTTGGGGACATGATTAGTGGTGAACGTGATGGTTTGGGTTAGCAGTTGGTCTTTTCAGCCTTGATGATTCTCTGATTCTATAATTTTCCATAGCCACAAGGGATCTCAGGGAAGGCTAAACAGCACAAGAGATGTACCTTACTCTCTCTTTCCTCTTCTAGACTGTCCCTGCGACTCACTGCCATCAGTGCACATAGATTTTACAAAGGCGCTAATTGCTTCCAGCTTTCATAAATATTCTGTTTTAGGCCTAGCAGAGGGTTTGTTTGTTTTTCATGGAAATGTGAGCCTCCCTAAGGGAGATATTCAGTTAAGCACTCCCAAATGGCTTTTTTAAGTGGAGTTTATTCTTTATGAGGGTTTCTTCCAAACCTTGGCTCCTGTCCGCCTGCCTGCACAGGCAGTGCCACAGCACCCCACGCCACATACACAGGCACTTTCTTCTCAAAGCCAGCGCCTCTGCTTCAGCTCTGCTTTTCTTTACAGTCATTTGCACAAATCATTATCTACACTGATTTCCCCTGTCTAATGGGTATAAATGGAGTGGGGTACAAATGCTACAGCAGTGATTTTTTCTAATATCAGCAGGTTCTTCTCTCTGACACTGTGCAAAATGGAAACAAATTTGAAGCATTTCACAAAATACTTTTACTATTCTTCAGCCAACTCTTTTTCCAACACCTGAGGCCCCCTGGGATCTCCTTTATGCAGCTGAAGTGGCTCCAGCCAGGACAGGTGAGGAGCATTTCACCCTCTGCAGGGGTGGGGGTGTGTGTATTTGCTGCTCCTTTCTTATAGCAGGCACAGAGGTGGAGTATTCCCAAATGGTGTGTGTTGCCTCTTACCAGAACCCACAAGAGAGCTGGCAGTGCAGGTACTTTGGATCTCATTTAGTAATTGTTCTGCAAAGTGTTTTAGGAGATGCAATTAATTCGCGATGCTGGAACAAATACGTAGGGGCAGATTTTAAAAACCTCCTGGAGCCTGTTCCAAAGTGATAAGCTAGAAAGGACCACAGATTTTGCAGCTATGTTGCATCCTGAAAATGAACTACCCAACATTAGGCATGCTTTTAACCCAAAGAGCTTTTGTTTTAATAACCTGAGCAAACAGTGATATACACCAATATAACATCAAAAATTACTTAGCTAATGTTCTTATTTGTCTACATTTACCCACTCATGATGGGTAATTACACAATTACCCATCATGAAATATTACCAATGGAAGTTAGGCACACATAATTTTCATGATCGCTCCACCAACGCTGCTTCCCTATCTGCACAATGCTGGACAGGCTGCTTTGCAGTGAGATACAAACAACTGTAAGTGAGAGATGTATTAGAGGGATCTGAATACATCTCTCTGGACAAGAATGGCATTTGGAAACAGAATGGAAGAGGCCTGAGAATTTTTTATCTTATTCTTTCCTTTACTCAGCAAAAAGCATGAATGCTGTAACTGTACATTCAGATGTAACCACTGGGAAAACATGACTGTGTGAATTAAGGAAAGAAAGTGTTGATCACATTGAAGGCAGTGTGTCCCTGCTTCCTTGGATGAGCAGAACTTCCAGATGAACCTTGACTAATCCATGCCAGGGTATCCAGTCAGGCCCTTTCAAACATAACCAGGTTCAATGTTCTCCAGTGAGCCAAATCTCACTCACTAAAGGATAAGTATAATTCTGAAAGCTGCTAAAGAAGAACATGTGGGTTTTTTGGTGGTTGCATGTCTTTATTTTGCATCAATTAATTTAAGGAATCTTTCCTGACAATCTGTCAGAAAAGTCCATCTGTCTCTATAGATAGATACACAATGCCTGTGATGTTCTTACCAGCAAAAGTTGCTTCTGTCATCCTCAGTTGCTTTCCTCTAGCAAATCCAGTTCTGCAGAGTTACCTAAAGAGCTCAGAGCAATCACCACAGAAAGAATACCTCTCACAAAAAATGGTCTAATTTTCCTCTGACCATCTTTAAAAGTTTTGTTGCTCTGCTGTCTGGTAGAAGGAAGACAGAGAGCTGCAGCTTCTGAACATCTGCCTCCTCAGCTGTGAGGGAGAGCATTTGCAGCCTTATGTCACAGAAAGAATTTTTTCCATTCTTCAGGACAATAAATGGTGTTTCTTTCTTGAAATCCCCAAAGACCCTTGTCTTCTCTGTTGTGTGATCACCTATAGCTAAAATCAATGATGTAATTGATTCATTTTTTTTCTGCTTCCACGGTTGGCACAACTGGACTCAGGACAATGAGTTTTTCTGATGTATAAGATGAAAATGGCATCAATTGAAAAAAAAAAGAAGACAACTAAAAAAAGTAAGAGAACTTTGATGAGGAAGAGACCTTGTGGTAGTCATCCTTTCATTAACCATCTTAGGGGCCATGTGCCAGGCAAAATGGAATTAGCAGGTGCTGTATGACCTGTCCCCATAGCAAGGGTCTGACAGCACAACTACACACCTTGGGCAAGAAGGGTTATTTGCTTCACAGCAATGATATCATGTACTTCTATTTGTTGGTCTGGGGAGACAATAAATAGGGAGGCATGAAGTGAAATGATACTAAGTAAGGCTGAGAGGGGCTGAAAAACCTTTTCCTAACCTCAGCATGGACCAGCTCCTGTATCTCAACACCACGCCATGTGTCCTTTCCTTTCCCTGACTCACAGGAAGATGCAGATGTAGGAAAACACCTTGTGCTGCCAGCTGTCCTCACATCCTGTGGCCAGCAGTGCTGCTCACACAGCAAAGTTGCCTGCCAGCACCATGTGCTCAGTTCACACTGTTTATCCCCAAATACCAGCCAGGCTGGTACCACCCCAATGCAGTGCTGGGGTGGCTTCTGCCGGCTTTCATCAGTCCACAGGTTGGATTGACCATCCTTGCAGCAGCACTTGAGAAACTGGGCAATGAAGCACTGTTTTTGGAGGTGGTCTCAGAGGAAAGCAGTAGTTGGGCAGACCAAGCTGTGGCTGTTCCAGCTATAGACATGGATGTTCTCATGCAGTGCTAGGGGTGCAAGGTTCTAAAGCCCAGCCTTGATGAACAGAATTCCCAATGAGAAGTACATCAAAAACTTTGCAGGAACTTGACAGTTTTGTTCTTTCATACAGAGAGTTCAGCATCCTCAGGACTACCCACATTGCTGGCAGGACACACACCATGGCACGGTGACATGCAGGATGGCAGAGCTCTAGCGGGTAAGGCTAATGGAAATGGAGAAAGCCATTTTTCCCTCTGTACACCAATCTTTCAGCCACTTCTCTTGGCTTTCAGAAGTGCAGAGCCCTGAAGTTTATCCAGACTCATCTGCTACACTGAGCTTTTAATTAGAAGTAGGCAAGGAGCTTAGAAAGCCCAGCTGATGTGAAAATGCTGGAACACATTATCAGAAGCAGCACCCATCTTTTTCCCGTGAGCTATTCTCACAGGAGTTGATGTTTACCTATTCTCCCCAAATATTTATTAACATGAATTAACAGGTGACAGGTATTTTGACATTTGCAAAAGAAGCACTGCTAATTGAGTAGAAAAAAGCAAACCTTGAAAACACCCACCCACCACAAATACACATGTACATACAAATGAAACCTCGTTCAGATCTGAAAATCACCAAAAATTAAACCGTTGAGCACACATGACATCTTCACTGATTCATCCCTCAGAAGAGCTCCTAAAGTCCTCAGTTCACTCCAGGTAATCTTCAAAGCGGAAGACCACGATATCATTACATGTGTAATAATTAGTGACTTGGTGAAATATTTATCAGCAGTATTGCTTTCTGATTAAGATCTTCAGCTGCGTGGAGGTGCAAGAAGAGCTGGTTGGTGGAAAGCAAATGCTGAGAGCCTCAGGTCTGCAGGATACGTGTGGCTCAGGCAGCTATGGGGACATAGCGATGTCTTTGTGGGGACACTGAGGGACAACTGTGGAGACATTCATGACACAGCAGTGTGTGTGTGGCTGTGGGGACGCTAAGGGACAGTGGTGTCTGTGAGCACACCAGAGGAACAGCAATGTCTGTGCAGGGCTGCGGGGACANTGGAGCGGCTGCAGCGGGAGGAGGAGGAGAGGAAAAAGAAGCTGCAGCTCTACGTTTTCGTCATGCGCTGCATCGCCTACCCCTTCAACGCCAAGCAGCCCACCGACATGGCCCGTCGGCAGCAGAAGGTACCGGCCCTGCCCTGCCCAGCCCTGACCTCCCGGCCAGGCCCGGCTTCCCCTCCCCATCACCCACACCTGGCTNAATAATTAGTGACTTGGTGAAATATTTATCAGCAGTATTGCTTTCTGATTAAGATCTTCAGCTGCGTGGAGGTGCAAGAAGAGCTGGTTGGTGGAAAGCAAATGCTGAGAGCCTCAGGTCTGCAGGATACGTGTGGCTCAGGCAGCTATGGGGACATAGCGATGTCTTTGTGGGGACACTGAGGGACAGCAGTGGCTGTGGAGACATTCATGACACAGCAGTGTGTGTGTGGCTGTGGGGACGCTAAGGGACAGTGGTGTCTGTGAGCACACCAGAGGAACAGCAATGTCTGTGCAGGGCTGCGGGGACACGACGGGCACAGCGGTGCCACGGTGGGGCTGTGGGGACGTTGAAGGCACGGCAGTATCTGTGCGGGGCTCTGGGGACGCTGCGGGACAGTGTTGTCCCTGGTGACATTGTGGATACAGCGGTGCCCCTGTGTTGCTGACAGGACACAGCGCACACGCTCTGCCCGGACCGCGGCCATGTCGGCGGCGCGGCCCCCACCGGGCATNGGCAGCAGAAGGGACCGGCCCTGCCCTGCCCAGCCCTGACCTCCCGGCCAGGCCCGGCTTCCCCTCCCCATCACCCACACCTGGCTGCCCCTGCCTTCCCACCGCCTGCCCCCCACCCGCCTGCCTGCGCCTGCTTACCTGCTGCCCTGCCCGCTCCCATAAGTACCTCCTGCCTGCTCCCTGTCTGCTCCCTGCCTCTCCTCCTGCTCCCCGGGCCCGCAGCCGCCTGAGCACCCCAAGGGCACGGCCGGCACAGGGCACCTTGGGCCCGCCTGGTGGGGTTTGCTGCAGCAGCCCTGTCCCGGGGCTCGGGGAAGCCCCCTGACCCTCTGCCGCGCTCCGTGCTGCTCCCCGACGTGGTTTCCCGCACGGAGCCAGCACGGTGACATATGTCATTGCTCGTAGTTACGCAACATTGGGATTCGGGAAGTTTGGGATGTTGGCCATCTAAAGGTTGTCAAAAGGAGCGAAATGGGTTATATTGCTGGAAAACATCAGACACGTGCTATTGCCTCCTGCAAAGGTACTCCACAACTCCATGCTTACTGCAAAGTTTGTTTAACTGGGAGTGCCGGCACTGACTTGGGGAGTTACCGAGTCTCCTTTCAACTTCTTACAAGTGTTTATGTGAGGCGAGCTCCCTGGTAGCGGCTTCCTGGCAAAATGGGGCGGCAGAGGTTTGAGATGAAGTCTCTGCCACAATCCTGACTCTTCTTCCCCAAGTGCGTCACCGCGGCAGGGCCGTGTGCTGCTCCAGGAGAAGGCTGAGCAGGAGCACTTCACCTGGGCTCTACACCCCAAGGAGCCGTCTTGGAGCTTGTTCCTCCTCTAAGGCACAAGCTCATGGGCCAGGGCAGAAATTTAAGTTTCTCTGGGATGTGGACACGGGTGTCTTTAGTTGAATGCAGCCAACTTTTTTACTGTGGCAGCCAGAGTTAAGTCTGTGATGGGATGTAGCTCTCTGGAACAGCTGGCTGACTTTTTCTCACCATTTTCAGTTAAGTTTCCTAGGCTGCAGTTTTAGCCTTGATACTGTTCTGTGCTCACAATTGACCTTTACAACTCAGGCTGCTGGATGTATTGGTGCAAACGACATTCAGTTCTGCTACACCACAGGACTATTATTAGTCATTGCAACATACGGAGGTAGGAAAGTGTATCCGTACTGTAGTTTAAAGGCAATATAGGACAATCTGGTGTTGCTGGAAGGCTGAATGATCTTCTTTTGTTTGCTGAGCAAAGGGCATAGCTGAAATTATAGCTAGGTTTGGAGATGTTTTATTTATTTATTTTTGCCTACGACCCTTTGAAATAGATTGTGAATTTCCAAAGTCATCTTGGCTTTTGTTTCCTGTGCAACTTCTTTGTGTTAGAGAAAGATTGTGGAATATAAGTGTTAGTTTTGCAGAAATAGAACCAAACAAATGAGCCCTGCAACTGTTTCTCACGTAAAAGTGAACAGAGATTGGCAAGTAGTTTGTCCAAAGGAGCAGGCAGCATTTTGCAATCCAGAGAAGAGTGACTGGGAAGAAGGGCAATTCACAGTCCCTGAAATCAAAATAGTGCATTGTGACAGGACAGAAAGAGGAGAGGGAAAGAGAAAAGGGGGTGAATAAAGTGCGAGTGAAACAAAACAATGAGGAGTAATGACAGAAATGGTGAATTGGCAGCAATACTCAAGGGCATGGGGAAGTTACATGGGATCTTGGGAAGGAAATAATCCATTCTCTGTGAAATGAAGAATGTAGGGAAACATATCTGTCTTATTTATACAGATAGCTAAAATAGGTGTGTCTTGGGGGCTGACCATCTCCCCTCAAACTTATCAGTGAGATGGAATTGGGAAGACTAAATTTAACGTGACAACACATGTCAAATTGAATTTACCCTTTTAAAGGTAAATTCATACTGGGTTTTTGTCTTCTGTATATCTCTACATTCAGTTGTTATGCTGGGAATAAATCCTTGCCCTTTTTCCTTAGCCAAGACTCTTACTGAAATCAATTAAAGAAGTGCCAGAGCCTGGAGTTTATTGCAGGACTTCATGTACTCCTCTGCTTTCCTTACACATCCCTCTGGGAAAGACCACCCTTCCTTCTCTGGCTGCAGGGTGACCAGAATGGCACTCGTTCTCTCTGGACCACCAAGCTTCAGTCACATTGTATAGGTCAGGCCTTTAGTAAAGGTGGAAATACCAGGTGTTGAAGACTTGTCAGGGTGATGCAAATGTATTTTGCTCCTTAGGATAAAGATGGGAGAATACTGGGTTTTGGTCCTGCTCTAATGGGACCTGCTGTCTCAGTTTGCTCATCAGCATAGGAGGCATAAACTGCTTCCTTTTCCATGTGCCATTTCCCACTCCACCCTCACAGTCTGCCAGGGAAGTCTTCATCCTGGAAGAAATGGGAAGCAGAAGACCCCCAAGTGTTGTTTGCAGTCCCCAGGCTGGTGTGCAGGACCGTGCTCCCTCCTCTCCCGGTGGTGGTTGATGGAAAAGCTGTGGAGGGAGCTGCTTGATCCACCACACGTGTGGGCACCCTGGAGATGAGAGGACCTGACCCTGCTGATCTGCCTGCTGTAGTCACTGCCTGCTGGTAGGACATGTGGGAGCCCACAAGGGCTGTGCCAAGGCAACGGAATCAGCCAGGCTTCCCACTGGGCTGCTCAGACCCCACACCCATGTCAGGGAGGTGCCAAGCAGCCACCACAGAGGTGTTTGGGCAGAGCTGTGTAGCGGTGAGGGCTGGTGACCTGTCCCCAGTCACGCTTAGCAGGTTCTGCCCAGTGCTGGAAGGAGGAGGATGAGGTCTGGCTCCACCTGACTCACAGCTCTCCGTGTAGCACAGGAGATGCTGCCACCCCTGAGCACAGCTCAGGCAAGTGACTGTGGCTTTGCAGGTGAGACAATGAGGCTGTTGCCCTGCAGAGTGGTTTCCTGACCGGGTTACTTGATAAGACCCAGCCTATCCCCATGGGAGGACCACAGCTGAGATGGGCTGTATTGCAGGCAGCCTCTGCCAGGCTCCCAGAGCCTGGGTTGCTTCTGTTGCAATTCTTTGCATTTTTCTCAGATAAGAAAGCAATTGATTTTGTTGCGGTTACAGCACTGAAGTTCTTGCCTGGGCTGAAGATCCCTGTGGTACCTCCCCTGAAGTGTGTAATCGTCCCTGCTTGATCCTGCAGACCTGCTGTGTCAGAGCTGGCTGGTACCAGGGCCCCAGGGGCCGCATGTCACGGTGGTGTAAATGCACCGGCACCGCGGGTACCGGTTATCGTCGCACGCCTGTGTGCAGTGCTTGGGAGCTGGAAAGTGCAACCTGCTGGTTTGCAGCACTCGTGAGCCACCTTGGAATAAGGGGAAGTATGTAGTTAAGGTAGTGTTGCAACAGAAAGGTAATTACATGCCATTTGATAAATTATAATGTATATGAGAGTGAAGAGAGCAGTGGAAAAGTGTGAATGAATGGTGTAGCTGGGTATATACTACACATGGGCATGACAGTGTTGCTTGTTTACACCAGCAACAAACTCTGTTTCAGATTTCCAGATAAATTTAAGCAGATGCCATTCAAAGCTGGTATTTTTCTCATCTTAACACCCCAGAAATTTCAGCAACAGAGTAAAAATTGTTTTCTAAATCAGTGTGTTCAAGTCTACACCTCTGCTTTAGGTTTATCTTGATGTTTATGTGGTATGGCTTCACTTGAGTAAGTACACATCTGTGATGTCTACCTGTAAGTTCTTTTATTTACATCTCACTGGCACTGTTTCCCAAAGGAAAAGAAAAAAGGCTTCTTAGATACCTGCCTGTGCTGTCTTACTTACTTAGGTTCCTTTTTTAAGCCACTGCTGAATTCCAGGTACATTTGACAGACGGGCAGTGGTCTGCAAGACTTGTCCCTGAAACGTTTGGTGAAAATAGGGAGATCTGGTTTTATCTCCTACTCCAGGTGGGAGTAAGGTGGCAATGTGTGGGTAGTCCTTACTAAACACTAGGGAATCTGAGCAAGAGACCTACTGAATGTGGAGGAAAAGCTCCTGTCAGAGCTTACAATATTGCTGGACACAGAAGGCTCCGGCCTCGCAATGCAACTCAGGAGGAAAGTGGCCTTGCCAGCTCTGTTGCTCTGAGAACAACGTGTTTTATTACTGCAGATGGCACTTAGCTTGGTAATTGCTTGCCTAGGATGTATTTAGTCTTTTCTGTAGCTCATGCTGACTTATTGGAAGTAGAGTTGAGACGACCAGCCGTGCTCGGTGCCTCTTCCCACTTGATCCTGACTGTCTGAAGCCTTTGGGAGGAGAACTCAGCTGGCACCCTGGGGATGTCAGACAAGGTGTATGTCTGTAGTGATGCAGACCAGGCATCCTTGGATGCAAGTTGTACCTCTTGCTAAATACCTCCAAAGCACACCAGCCAAATGCATGGCATAACCCAGGAATTGCTGTTTGTTCATTCAGAATAGCATAAATAGAGAGATCTTTTCCAGATTATCACTAGCCCCATGAAAACACTAGTTGGGAAGAACTAGTAGGAAGAACTCGTTAGGAGGTAAAATGTGGAGAGCACATCAGGTCAGACAACACTGCAGTTGTGGTCCCATAGCCTGTTTTCCTCCCTTCTTGCAGAACAAGGGAGCAGGCAGGCAGAAGAGTAAATCAGTTCCCAGTGGGATAAATGTGGGATGAAAAAAGTTCCAGCTTAGTTGCAGATTACCAGATCTGCTCCTGGGAGAAGTGGCTTGTGATTTGGGTCCTTGTGTAAGCCTGTGGGATGACGTCAGGTGCATTAGCAAAATTCTCAGTCAAATTCAGCAAAGCGCTTAAGCTTGTGCTTTGCTGAATGGTGATTGATTTAAGTGCTTAATTCAGAACAGGTGTGAGGGGTCAGAAACTGTTAAATTGGTTACAATGCACCTTAAAATACCAAATTTCTGCCATTTCAGCATGTGCACAGGTGCTACAACAGTTAGGAACATAGTAAAGCTAGTGCAGACTTCCAAATAATCACATATTTTTTCCCTCACATGGACTGGGTTCTCTAATGCCATATTTACACAAGTTCTCTCTTAACATCACCAACACATTGCTCTTCTGGGACAGACCCTGACTCGGATGGTGTCAAGATGTATTTTAGCAGCTTTCTGCCGGAGGAACTTGATTTTACAGTCATATTCTGCTCTGCTGGCCCCGAGAAGCCCTTAGAGGTATGGTTTTCTCAGCTCTGCAGGGTAGGAAAGGTAAAGATCATGCTGTGCTTGTTTTCTGTCTGTTCCTCGGTTCCTGTCTAGTGTTGTTTAAGTAGGAGATGCAAGGTCCAAGCAGGTCTCAAGCATGAGCCGGACTCCATCCATAGCTCTGCAGTTGCAGCAAAGCTTGCAAGATAATTATTAGTCTATGCCTATAAAAACCTGGAAGCGTAGTTAGGGGCTGGCTTTTCTGCTTAGCTGGCTCAAAGTGGGCACAGGCCACTGTCACCATCAAATGAGAGCTGTGTGTGTGGCTGGGCTTTCAGCTGGGTCTGTCTCTGGGTCAGCTCTCTGCCAATTCCAAAGGGAAGACAAGCCTGCTTTCAGAGCATCACTGCGGGTAGGAAGGTCGAGCACAGCATCTCAGATGTGCCACTTAGCAGTGGGGGTGCAGAATGTGATTATTGTGCCTAAATCATCTGAATTCTACAGAAAATTGATATTTTCAGTTAAAACACTTCTCATTTATTTTGCCAGTGCCTTATCGTAATTTAATTCTAGGAGATATTAAATATTTGTTATACTTCGGCTATTTATATACTTGCAGCTTATTGGATTGTGAAGAAGGTAATTAAATAGGCTGTGAGCTTGGTCTTTGGCTGTTGTGAAACTTTGCAGTTCCTGATCCATAGCCTGACATTTCAATTATTATGGGCGGCACCTCTTGGACTAGAGATGTCGTGAACTAAGAGTGGAGAAGACTTATCAGATCGTGCAGCTCCAACCACTGTTAAAGCCTGTTTTTTTCCAAAAGGTATTATTTATGGCCTTGCTTTGCATAGTCTAGACACTCTCCCCGAAGCACTTTGCCTTTTGCACAACTTGTAATCCCTTTTCCTGAGTGGTGAGTCACTTGTTCTCTGTTCACCTAAGTGGGAATTTGTCAACAAGTCATTTCCCTATGCAATTTTTTGTTAGCTGGAGAAGTATCTACTTTTGCTTTCAGTGTGGTTTAGCAGTAGGAGTCCAGCCATCCCAACTCTGCTGTGAGCAGTGTGTGTAGACAAACCCTGTAGAGCTACTGCCAGTGCTTTAGTCCAGGGTGGTAGAAGGTAAGCATCCTATTTCTATTTAATTATGTAAACTTGATCAGTATGTTGAGACCAATCAATATAATATGATCAATAAAGCTGTTACTTGAATGGTGTCGATGTGAATCCAGCTAGTGACTTGAGCAGTGCCAGGGTTTCATCCACAAAGTGATGTCTAGGAATCGCATATATTTGAGTCATTGAAAATTAGGACTAATCGAAACAGTAGAGTTTCCTTAAAACAGCAGACAAGGGGACCTTCCCTGGTTGTGAGCAGCTGCTGTCCATTTGTCACCGAGGAGAACGGGTGGCTCCTCAGAGATAGGGTTTGATGAGTGGCCCTTCAAAGGTGTTCCCTTCCTGGAAATAGAGCAGGGTGAGGTCCAAAGGAAGGTGCCACCTCCTTCCCCAGCTCTTGTAGAGTGTGGTGCAGGCATGGCAGGACAAGCAGAGTTGTCTTCTCACACAGATGGCATCAATGGCTCCCAGTGGGTCAGAATTGGGTCACCCTTCTCATAGGGTGGTCCTTGAGGTGCAGCAATAGGGGCCAGGTGTGTCTTCATGAGGTGCAAGAGGGGAGATGCAAGAGATGGCAGGTTCCTGGGGAGTTCCCCTGTGTCAGTACCTTGTAGGTACTGACCAAAGTAGACAGAGCATCCTAACCTGGCACTTGCTTAGGAAGATGTTATTTGTGGGTACAGGATACTTGAGATGCTTCAGCTGCGTTTTCCTCTGAATTGGGTGGGATTCATTCTTAAAACCAGACATAAGAACAGTTTGCTGGGTGTTTGATGTTAACCTTTTGAAATTGTTGTTTGCAAAAGTGATAGTATTTGGTATTGTTTCTGTGATTCAGGCTGATAAAGTCAGACATTTTCTAGAATTTAAACACCTGAGTCAAAATGTCACGCAAATATTTATTCAGCTTGGGGGAAGCAATGCCATGTTTGTAGTTGTCATAGTTCAAAACCTGTCCGTCTACTTCACAGTAAGGTTGGGAGCTTGGACTTTTATTAGTGTCAGGTGACCCTTGTGGGTGTCAGCCCATACCCAGTTGTTAATATTTGATGAAGAAACTTAATGAAATCTAGATTTAGTCACCTTTTTCCTAGCCCAGAGCATAGGTTTTTTTTCATGATGGTGCTGCAGTGTTTGTCTCTGGGGACTGGAGATGCAGTGTGCAGATCTTGAAGGAACCCCACTGACTTTGGGCTGATGCCACAATAAATTTGTACAGATACCCTGGCAAACAGGGTTGCCCACTGATGGTCCAGCGGTGGCCTTTTGCAATCTGCTAAATTAGGGTGACATTCACACAAGGGCAGGGTGCTCTTTGACTTCCTAAAATGATGAGTCTTTGAGTCCAGCTTTGTAGACCCCCCTGCAGACCACCTCCTGCTCTCTTTTGGGGTGGGATTTAGATCCACACTTGATTTAGAACGAGCACCACATATGAACTGGATCTGATCCTGCATGAGCAGAGTGACCCTGTTCCTGCAAATCCGTCACTCACTCTTCGTCTTCAGCTGGGGGAAGAACCTCGGGGGAAAAAATTCAATAAACTTTTTGGCAGTGGAACAGAAATACTTGTTTTAGATGTTGTCATTGCCTAATGTACTTTTGCAGGAGAAAGAAGTGCTGTATGCAGAGCAGCTACAGCATTGTGGCATGCACAGACATGGTTCAGTCCCTTGGAGCAAGGCTGAAAGGGGGTGATTTAGGTCCCAGTTGCCTGTCTGGTACAGGGGAGGAAATTAGTAGGAAGGAAAGGCTGTTTTCCAGGTTCACACCATGAGGAAGTACTGATAGAAGAAGCTGTTTGTTAAGAAATATCTTGTTGAAACTGTCTCACACATTGTCTTGTGAAGAGCATCAGCAGTGTCTGCTCTAGAATTTGAATTTGATCCCGAGCACCCACAGAGCTGGAGAGTTTGCAGACTCTGTGTAAGTTTGTAGCAACCACTGATGTCTATTAGTTGCACTGTGTTCTTGGAATGGATGAGGTGTGCGGGGCGTGCTGGTTTCTGCAGAGTGATTCTCCCTTTCCTGGGAAATTTCTTTTGTTATCAGGCCAGATTATGCTAAATTGGTGTTGCCATGAGGTACAGAAGGCTGTGTGTTAGAGTGCAGGATTTTACCATCTTAAGCACCCCAACATGTGGCCATAGTGCTTTCCCACCTCCATGTAGCAGGGGAGCAGCCCCGTGCTTTCCTTGGAGCCCCTCAGAGAGGGGTGGTGATTTCCCTTTGTTGGTAGGGATGTGGGTGTGTGTGCATGAGCATCATTTTGGAGCCCAGGAGGTCAAGGACAACATACAAATTCCAGCTGGGACAGGAGGGGACAAGCTGCCTGGCTGGTGGCACCCTGGTGAGATAAAAGGGACTTTGATATTTGGCTGTTGGAGGGAAAATAAACCAATGCTTCCAAATACAGCACCATGCTCACTGGAGGGAGATGCAATGTTCAACAAGAAGGTACTCACCTCATTTCCAGCTGATGCTTTTCTTGGAAACAAACTCTAATCCCAAGGAGAGATTTGACATAGCCCTGTCCAGCCAGTTGGCCAAGTAAACCTAAATACTACAGACACTTTGGGAAGAGGTTTCTGGGCTTGCTCTGGCGAGTCCTGACACGTGGCTAGTGCAGGTGGCTGTTGAAGGGAGAAACTCCTCCATGAGCAGCCAAACAGATGCAATCTGTGTGCCACTCAGCCATCCTGAGGTGTCCCAGTCTGATGGGAGGGGCCAGGAAGGAAGGGGTATTCCGGTGCTATGTTTTAGGCACAGAAAATATTGGATGATTTGGGAGCAATTAGGTGAAGCCTAATTGCCTAATTCAGAAGTTATGTTGGACTGTTGCTGATGCTACCAGGGACTGTAGCTTTTGCAAGGAGGGGGTTTCACTTTGCCTGATGTGCTGTTGGAGTCAGCTGCTCCCATACCTCAGCAGCAGAGGATTTAGCTGGAAGGTGATACAGGTATCACACAAGCAGAACATCAAGCAAAAGGCAGTTTTCCTCTAATATGCCAAATACCCTTTCCTAATTCAGCAAGAGGGCACAAATGCTTTGCGTATTGCACGTGCTGAGTTTGCTTTTATTGCCTCCACCCCAGATTTCCTTCTGTCCTAGCACACTGCTCCCATTCTTGCAACCAGAGACGACAGGCTCATCGCTGCTTTGGAAGGAAACTAATGGGGTGACGCAGCAGGAGCCAGCTGCTTTGCTACCTGCATGGTGACAGTGCAAGGATGAAGGAAGGACACAGCCAGCACTTCTTTGGCCACCATAGAGGCTGTGTGACCCGACAGTGGTGCCTGCTGCAAAAACCAGTGCTGTGCCTCCCACCCCTGGCTCCACAGACCACCCTCTGCCAGAGAGACCTCTAGGCAGAAGCCATCTGCTGCTGTTATCTGGGGACATGCAGCTGTCTGAGCTGCACGGGGTTGGTTTTTGGTGCGTAGCCAAGAGCTAGTTGGAGTTAGGACTGCAAAGACTTTGTGTGTGCTCAGCGAGGGCAGGGCAGCTCCCCAGCGTGAATCGATGCTGATGCTCTGCAACAGGAAGGAACTGGAGCTGGGAAAGGCACCAAGCCTGGCCAAGGGAGTTTGGAGTTGGGAAATGGGAGCTTTGCTCCCTCCCTTTATCAGGTGTTTGGTGCTTCAGACTGCAAACTTTCCTCCTCTGGAAGGGTATCTGTGAAGGAGCTGGGGCAGGAAGGAGGGATTGCTGACAGCTCCCAGATGTGACTGTGTTTTCCTTTTCCATCTCCCATTTGCTCTGTGGCAGGTATGGCTCATAGCTGTGCAGGGTGGTGGGGAATAAAAATCTTGTAGCCTCTAGCTGTCTCAAGAGAGAACTGGTGTCCTCAGAAGACCCGAGTTGATCATGCAGTGGTGGTTTACTGTGGTGGTGGCCAAGGCTCTGCCTGCTATGATTTCTGCTTGTTGAGGGGCTCCTGGACTTCAGTGGTACCTTCTGCTCCTAAAGATGTTTGCCACAATACTGCAAAGACCCTTCCCCTGACTTCAGCTGTAGTCTCACGGGTTTTCTCTGCTCCAAGGGCAACTTCTTCCCCAGAATCTCTGATGAAATATTCCACCACAACCTGATCCTTGTGCCCGGCAGGGAGAGCAGCAGTTGGTGCACTTGCTCCAGCCTAACGGGCATAGGGAGGGAAGGCTGGGCAGGGAATGGCATCAATGAGCCTGTTCTTTAAACAGCAAGCTGGCTACTTGCACCACCACCTACTGTGAGCCTGCACAGCTGAGACATGGGCATCCCCTCAAGGTTCCACCAGCCCAGGGAGAGGATTACATGTCTGAGGAGCAGAGCGAGCACACCTGAGGCACAGGCAGGAAACAGCAGGAGCATGCTGGTGGTGTGATGGAGGATGGGAGAAGTGAGTTTGGCATTTGAATTCCACTTTCAAACCTCTGGTTTTGCTTGTTAATTGCTGTTACAAGTGTGTGTGCTTGTACAAGGGTTATGAGCTGAGCAGGATGTTATCTCTGTGGGTGTTGTTAGGAGGTTTCTCCATCAATAGTGGCAGCCACTGAAGTGCCCAGACTCCATATATACAGCCATATATATTGCTGGCTTGTATAAAATGGATGTTTCTTCCTAAGGGTGTGTTGCATCTCTGCTGCTGACCTTTTATTTAGAGTTCCTCAAATTCTGACCTCTGAAGCCTCTGTGGCAAAGCTGCTGCTTGGTGCATATTTCGTGCAGCAGGATGTGAGTGGTAGAAATTCTTCCTGTAATTTCATCTCTCTGTAAACTCACTTCTCTCAGCTTCTGTCACACACTAGAATATTCCTTTCTGTACAGAAGTCACCCCAAAATTAAATCAGATCCTGCTGAGCAGGACAGTCTTCCCACCACCTATTTATAGTGTATGCAATTACCCTCCATGCATCTTGGAACTCTAATTGCCTTTTTATTGCTGTTTAGCAGTGTGTTAAAGGTTTTTGAATGCTCATGCCTTGTTTTCTCATTAGCTCTATTTATTCCTCCTTTGGCTCTCTTCCTCAACCTCATCAAATTTACCATCTTCTTGCCTTCAGGGCCTTGGGCAGCTCTACAACTTCTGACTTCTCCTGTGTCCTCTTTTGTGTTGCTGCTCCAGATGCTTTGTGTTCCCAGTCTTGCTCTGATGTGCTCTCGGGGCCCATCTCCTGGAATGGGCTCTGTGCCTGCTGGGATGCTCTGCCAGTGATCCCTTTGCTGGGCAGGGTGGCTCAGAGAAGGTTCCTCGGTGTCTACAGCAACTGCCTTGCATCAGGCAGAGCTGGTTAGTGTGGTGAGGCTGCCTGGGCTATTAGAGGCAAGTACATGATTTCAAAATGGGGAACAATGGTCAAGAGGCTGGGAAGCAGCTGGTAATAGGGACTGGGAGTTGGTGAGCCAGGTGGGAGGCAACACTGTGTTCTGGGATCCCCTGCATGGATTTGTTTTGCCAGGGTGGCTCAGGAGCTGCTGTGTCGCCAGTGGTTCCCAAGTGACACAGCCCCTGTCTAATGTCAGAGTCTGTTGGGCTGGGGGCACATACAGCTGGTATCACTGAAATTGCTTTTTTTAGTGCTTTATGTGTATCTTTTGCCTTTTTTTGTCTGATGGCCACGACAGCATGAGCTTGTGCAGTGCCTGGTACCCTGTGTGGGTCACTGGGAGTGAGCAGTAGCCTGCATTTGTCTCATATAGTCTCTGAGAGCAAAGTCCTTTTCAATGTTATTTGCTTTATGTTTTGGCCTTGTTGTGTGGCATTTCCATAGCTCAAATTAATTTGATTATCCCTCGAGGTGCTTGCTTGCTCACAGTTGTCCAAGACTTTATTGCCCTCCTCTTGTGTATTGAGGAGCCCACACAAATCTGAATCATCAGTAAATGTAATCGTGGTGCTTGATGTTTGTTCTTCCAAGTCCATGATATATACAATGAATGAAACTGCTCTTACTACCCATCTGTGCTTGCCCTTTCAGCACCTGTTATGTTCCAGCGTGCTTCCTTGCTGCTTACAGCCCTGCCACTCTGTCCTAACAGCATTCGTATTGACCAGAGAAATTAATGTTTCATGTAAAATTGTATCAAAAGCTTTCTCACCCTACAGGTTAATTTACATCTAGAGGTTGCCCTCGGCCATGCAAAGCATGGTGTCTGCTCAGGGAGGGCTTTGGGGACCAGGCTGAGTTCAGTAGCCTGCAGTGTCTGCAGGTCGTGGGCTGAGGATGGGTGAGTGCTTTGTGCTGCCAGCCAGCATCTGACATCCCTGCCTGCAGCCTGTGTGTGCCTGTGACACTGTAGCACTTGTGACATGGGCTGTGCAGTGCTGTCCTAGGCTGGCATCCTCACCTGTGGGCTCTGGCTGAGTGTGGGAGTTCGTTAGTCAACAAGAAAATTACTGAAGTGAAACAGGGTCTGGAGCAACCTGGTCTCGGAGGGAGTTTGCTGTTTCAGGTTCCTTGTGAAAGGTGAAAGCAGAGACAGAGCTTGGCAGTTTGGGCACTGACAGGAGTCTTGGGCTTGGGCCAGGTTACAGGCTGCTCTCCCTGCTTGCTCCTTTGCAAGCTCTCGCAATTATCCAGATCTTTCTCAAGCTGCTGTCAATAAGAAGGTGATGAAAATATTTCTCCTTTCTCCGTAGAGCACTGGAAGATGGTGAGAGCTTCTGAGATGCTGAGTTAATTGCTTAGTGCAGGATGCAGGTCCCTGGGAGCACTGGGCTGGACCTGGTGAGAGTGTCCGTGCTGTAGCTGAGGCACACAGACACACTGAGTACCCAGAAGCTGCTCTTCCTTGACTTGTTGTGTCCTCCAAGCAGCTTCTACAGCTGCTCCCTCTTAAAATAAGACAGTGACTACTCTTGCATAATTCATGCTTACCAGTTGTACACATTTGATGATAGAAAGAGCCGATGTTTAATTTACACACGTGGGGCTTCATACAGATCTTAACAACTCTGTGCACAATAGACATGCAATGCACCCTTTCCTCCTATTTGTGCTTGGGCAGGTGGACAGCAGACTGCCTGGTGTTTCCAAAGGCAGGGCATGACTTGCCTGCAGCTCATCCTCTGTCATCTCCCGAGCTTGTCACGGGTGCCGCCATCCTTCAGGACAGCACAGCAGGGAGAATTCCACTGTAATGCAGAAGCAGGGCAGGAAAATCTTCATCCTTATTGCTCCACTTTTCTCTTTCCTTTGAATCCTCTCAAAACTCAACTGCTGTATGAAAGGAAGGCAGCCTGGAGCGCTGAGCCTGGTTTTGCATTGCTGGGAGTCTGTGAAGCGAGGATCTGCTCCAGACAGGCTCTCTCAGGATGCATATGGATGTGCTCCATATGCATGTGCTCTGGCTGCCCTTGTTTAGGGTGATCTTGGTGCAAACCGTGGCCTCCAGATATTAGTGCTGTAGTGATGGTTAAGGCTTGCAAAGACAACCACAATAGGACTAACAGGAGATGGGCATTTAAACCAGTGTACCAGCTCAGCTGCCCCCTGTTAAAGCCCTGTCAGCCTAAGGCGTAAGATCTTGTGGCCAGCCAGAAGCAGTCAGCTTGCTGTTTAGTTGCTGTAGGTCTAGGAGGGAGTTACAGATGCTCCAGTAGTATAGCAAATCATCTCCATTTATCTTGTGCTGTTATGCCTTGATGATGTCAGATGGTCTCTTTACATTGTGTATATATTCAGACTAAGCAAATCACAGTAGTTTTCCTATTAAAATTTAATGATGAAAGATGACACAAGTTGTTTCTTTTCTTTTTTTCTTTAACCAGTTGTTTCATTTGCTGTATAACCCTCATGCTAATGGTAATAATCTTTCCTTGCTGTGACTCAGGAGAACAGATGTGCCTTTTGAATTTATTTTTTTTACCTAGACAGAATCTTCGTGAGGTTTTTTTTACAGCTCTGATTACTTGCTTTGCAATGCTGTGACCTATATTCAAGGTGAAACTTGTGATAAATGCTTGCTTTGGGAGAGGAACAACTATGTTTTTGAGAAGATTAAGGCCTGTCAGGCAGCAATCCTCATTTCAATTAGACATCAAAATGCAAATCATCCAGACTTCAGAGTATGTCAAGGTGAGAGTAGAAAGGACTTTAATCCATTTTGAGATTAAGTTGAAATCCTCGAGCACTTTAATTGTTCTAGGTTAGTTATGCTGGCTAGGAATGGTGTGGGAGTAAGTCACTGTTGTATAAGGAAACCCTTCAATATTTTTTGTCAAATGTTAAAAGGCTTATCTCTAAGGATAAAAATATGGCTGAAAGTTGCAGCTGTAATGACAGCTCCCCTGGTTTTAATGGCTCTATTATTTATTCTTGTTTGCGTGGGGTGTTAGCGTGGAAATGGTGCGTGAGCTGGGCTGCAGATGCCTGACATAGAGACATGGGCTGTTCTTTTGGGTTAATGTCCCTGCATCATGTCTGGATGACATGTAGGGGTACAGTCTCCCCTCCACCCTGTCTGGGGAGCCCTTGGCACTGGGGGTGTGGGAGCGGGTGCCTGGGATATGCAGTGTGAGGCTGTGGGGTTCCCATCTGCCTGGTGATGCCACTGGTTTCATGCTTTTTGACCAGAAAAACAGCAAAACGCAGGTTTGTTAGACTGGCATCACCAAGATATGTCCTGGTTTGGGCATCCTGCCAGCAGGGTTAGTCTAGATTCTTAGGCTTTAGGGTAAATCTGCTTTTTTCATGGGAGAATCCTAAAAAACAGGCACATTCTCAAAGCAAGTAAAGAAAAACAATCCAGCAAAGCAGGTGCAACACAGGTGCTGAGGCTGGACCTCCTCAGGTGACCCATGGGATCAGCCAGCCTTGTGTCACTGCCACTGGTTCCTGTCCTAGCCAAGAGCCAGGATTGCTGTGGAAAGGCAGGGAGCTCATAGCAGGATGGGAGGGCACAGTAGCAGCATTCAGGGCTGGTGGCAGCTCTGCTGAATGCCCTGTGGCACTGACGAGGCACTGATGCTGAGCCAGGCCACAGCCCTGAGCTG
Source organism: Calyptomena viridis (assembly GCA_013390005.1). Taxonomy (NCBI): domain Eukaryota; kingdom Metazoa; phylum Chordata; class Aves; order Passeriformes; family Eurylaimidae; genus Calyptomena; species Calyptomena viridis. The sequence goes on from WEIV01012179.1 coordinate 1,847,197, forward strand.
AGCATTAGCATCACTAGATAGCAGGACTGGGGTTTTCAACACTGGTACTTTTGGAAGAGATGGCACCTGAGAGCACAGCTTGCCAAAGCAGAAAGAAGCATGTCAGTTCTGAGACTTCAGGGGCTGGAGGAGGGAATTGCTCACATGGATGCTTAGTATGGAGCAGTAAGTGCTTGGGAGGCTTTTCTTCCCTTTGCTGGCTTTGAAAGGGTGAATGAGAGAGCTTGGGTGTTGAGAAGACTGAAATATTTTTTTACTTTCTGCCTGAAGAGATAGGCTCAGTTTTACAAAATGTAAATTAGGTTTCTACTCTTCATTCTCCTTTTCTTGTATCTACTTCTCATTCTGGCTTCTCAGCAAACATTAACAAAAAAATTGGGGTGAGAACCAGCAAAAAACCAACTTGTCCCTGTTGAAACCATGTGTACAAGGTCATAGCTGTTTATGTAGCAAATCTCACAGAACTCAAAAAATGTCCTTGATGTCATCTTGTGCAATTTGTCAGGGGTATTTATGGAGTCACAGCACTACTTTGCACCAGAAATTGCAACCATACACTGTGGTTGTACATTGTGCGTCTCTTTGTACCCAGCTTGGATGACTATGATTTGTAGATATAAGGCACAGAAGCTTAATGAAAAAATAATAAAAATGCTAATTATACAGCTATTTTGTTTAAAAAACATTTAATTATGGTAGTGTGTAGACTTCGCAGTACAAAAACCGCTATAGACAGAGAAATTCTGTAAAGGACCGTGTTCTTTGGAGCTGGACTTTGTCTGAAAAGCATTCACAGCCACCTCACAGAACCCCCTTCCTGAGGGAGCTGAGCAGCCAGTGAGTCCTCCATGGCTGGCAGATCTCTCTGGGCCCCGTGGGGCTGGGACTGTTTTTGCAAGGCAGATCTGAGCATTGTTCTTGGGATTTGCTGGATGTTGGTGACCCAGCTGAGGTGGGAAGGGCTACAAACAGGGAGGCAGAGGCAAGGAAACAATCCTGGCATCATGTGGGCTGCTGCTGAATCACTGTTTACGCTGGTTTTGTACCTGCTGACTCGATGCATGGAAATAGGGTACCTCTATTTTTAGTTCTTACCTTGTGCATTCATGTACATGCATGCTGAAATTAGACTTTTTGTGATGGGAGCAGTTTCTTGCCTACACAGGGAAAGTATTTCAGAGTTGTGGCACAGTAATGATTCCTTATTTCTTCCCTTCCTGAAGTCACCTGCACAAGGAGAGAGTGGGGAAGGGCTGCTTTCTTTGTGTAGTAGTAAAGTAGCAGTAAAGAGCTGCCTCTCCAATCAAAGCCATCAAGCTGCGGTCCTGCCCCACTGCCTTTCTGGCACCAGAATTGCAGCTGCTAAATTTTATTCTATATCCTGCTGGCTTCCTTTACCCTCTCCTTTAGAGCTCATTTGGTACCTAAATGGGATTTATCAACTATTGCAGCAAGACCAGGGTGTTTTGATTTGTTGCTGTCAGTTTTTACTCATCTCTGATCTATTTTGCCCATGTTGATGCTAGTGGAGCAATATCAAACTCTATCAGCAGAGGACTAGGTCCCAAGATGAAACCAGCACGTTTGTATTGGCAGGAGTTGTGTGTTGGGTGTTACCTGCTGCATTAGTTGTGCTGTGCAAACAGGCTCCACTTGTGCACACGAGCTGGGATGTTGAGGTGAGGTAAAGCAGTGACTTGTTTTCACTGGGGCCAGGATCTGGTTTATTTTGTTAACATTGTATGGAGCCAGAGTGCAGTGGTGGTTGCTGGTGGAACATACCAGTGAAAACAAGGATTTCTCATCCAAGTGTGTTGGGATTGACAATGGCATTTTGGGAAGAGAAGAAATGCTTTTAAATGGCTCTGCCATCCGTGTGGCAGCAGCTTTGTGACACTGTTTGTCCTCAGCTGCTGCGACTTCAGAACCTGGCCAGGATTCCCTGTAGCTGATGAGATTATTTGACTCAGTGATATTCTTTAGAAGATGCATTTTTCCCTCCCGAGTGTCCTCCTGGTGCACAGGGCACTGGTCCCTGCCACCAGAAAACCTGGGAGTGGGTGCTGCTGCTCAAGTGAGGGAAGTGGCACATAGGGTGACAGCAAACTGATCTGAGTGCTGTCCCCTCCGTGTACAGGGACTGTAACAAAAGGCTTGTTAGGATTCCTGCCTTAAAATCTTGTGTCCAAAACCTTAATGCCATACTTGTGTCCATGAGATTCTTCCAACTGCCCTCCTGGACTTCCTGTCAGGTGAAGGTGGCAGGGGAGATGCTGCTGCTCTTGAATGCTGGGTGACATTTGGCATTGGCTGGTGGGAATCATGGCTTTGACCCCAAGGTCTCTGCAGCTTTGGTTTTTGGAAAGTCTGGTTGCTAAATTGCCATCTCCCAGCAGGTCTCGTGTCTTAAACCCCTTGTAGCAGACCCTACAGCAGCCTTGCTTTCCTCGTTCATAATCTCGATAACCAGAAACTAGTGTCGCCTACAAATCCACATCCATTTCTTCAATAACCATTAACTGCTGTGAGAGTTTGGTCTGGCCAGGGAGAATGACTTAAGCATTCTCAAATTCACTCTGGTCCAGTGATGCCTGATGTCTTTTGGCTGCTTTTGTGCCCTTCATCATTACAGGGCCTTGGCACCTGCACCAAGGGGAGTGTGGTGTCCTTGTGAAACCCTCGCTGGGCCAGTTTCTCTCCTTGTTTCAGGGATATCAGGAATGAAGCAGTCACTTGCATCACTGCAGAATAATTTTCTGACTGGAGCAGTGCACAGAACTGCTGCACATTCTCACACATTCCCGGTGTGAAAAGCCTGCTGAATTGTTTTGAAATGTCACAGCAGGAAAAAGCTTTATTTCTCATACTCCATCATTATGTCAGCCCAACTTGTGAGCTGTTTGCTAAACATATACACAAGGTGTAAATGCACTGGCTTCACATGGACATGTTTTCTGCATGTTTGTGGCTGCCCTGTGGAGAGGCCTCTCCAGTCAGTGCTGGAAAACTCCTATGGCAAAAGATGGGAGAAGGGAAGGAGAGCCAAAGAGAGGTGAAGAGAAGGTGCTGCTTTTCAAGTGGAAAGACCATTTTCTTCTGCTTCACCTTCCTACAAAGAGACAGGGAGAGCCTTTGCAGTGTGCCTGGACACTTTCCCCAGGAGGTGGGAATAAGGTAGAGCAAGAGCTGCCCAAGAATAGCTATTTATAAACAGATCCACAGTACCCCTCTGTTTTGGGGGGAGAAATGCTGAAAGTGTCAGCACTTAATGCCTTTTTTTTTCTGGACCTCAAATTGAAATGGAAATCTTTTCTCTGCAAAGATATTTAAAGGTAAGCCTTATGAGGCTGAAACGGTATGCAGGGAGCCCCAGGTGTCCCCAAGGCTTCAATTTTCAGGATTATTCAAAGAATTGCAAAATAGAAGAGTGCTGAAACCAGTTGCCCTGAGGTTTGGTGGAAAAGTATTTGATGATATGTGGTATCTTGCAGACAACTTTCCAGGCACTATTCCACAATGATGATACCTTTCCATCACTGATGCTATTGTGGCTTATAGCAATACTTCTGTTTAAGGCACATATAAACCAGGGTGAGGGGAAGAGAGGCCTAGCAGAACTCATGCAGAGAAGGTACTCCCAGATCAGTGCTGGGCTCTAGCTCTTTTCCTACCATGCCTGGGGAGATGCCAGTGGCAGTGCTGGGGAAGCTCCGGTGCTGGCACAGGGTATGTGATACCTTGTCAGATAACTGTGCAGAGGGCTCTTGGGTCAATACCTTGTTATAGCAAAGCTGTGTGTCTGTCTTGCCTTTTTGCTCTCTAATTGCCACCTCTTTGCTTCCTATCTGCATCCAGTAAGCAAGCTGCTGGCATAGTTAATTACTCTTCTGAGCTGAGTGCTGTATTATAGTCTGTTTTGTCAATACTAATTGTTTTATAGAAATATGAAGTACCTCTTTCCCTTCCCTCCAAGGACACTGAAATGCAGTGTGGGCTTTAATGATATCATTTGCCCTTCTGTCCAGTGTGAGCAGGAAAATACCATCTCCCATTTGCCGTGGGCACTTAGGGTTATCTGTTGGAGAGCTGCAACCACTCTGCTTTTGGGGTCTGTTCCTGTGCCTTTCCATGAAAGCCCTTTCCCTGTCCTGGTACCTTTGGTGCTGCGTATTTATAGCTAATCAATCAGATCAGAGCAATGATTATCATTTGTCCTGGTGAATCCAGGCAATTCTTCCTTACACTGTTCCCTTCCTGGGTGGGGTTCCTTCTTGCTTTTCAAACTTTGGTTTAATAAATAAGTTGTGCAAAAGAATAAGTAACTAAGCAGAGGTTGTAGGTGAGCATCTCCTGAGAGTGCACACAGTGGCTTGTAAGGATAGCACATAAGGAAAACTCCCCTTTTTCAGTATGAAAATTGTGAGCCCATAGTGTTCAGTTTTATTTCCACATGCTTGCACTGACTCAGTCAAGGTGGGCATCCACTAGTGATGGCTCTTTTCAAGGGGATGTATTATTTTGAATATGTTTTTATTGCTCTGGAGTAAACACCAGATAAACCCACATTCATTCATGATTAAAGAAAAGTAAATTTAAATGTGCCCCACGTGTGTTGAGCTTCAGGTGACACAGTATGTTTGTAGTGACTAATGTTTTGGGGCTGTGCTCTGGTTCTCTTTGCCTCACTGGAGGTATTGCTTTTGTCATTAGCAGAGAGCAGGATGAACTCCCAGGTGAGCACCTGGGATCTGTGCTAGCCGTTGTGCCAAGATGAAATAGGAGAGCAAGGAAGAGCTCAGTGCCTGGCTGTAGGAAAGACCCTGCCACCAGCATGCTGCAGACCTGGTCCTGATTGCTTTGTGTGTACCTACAACTTCCCACAGAAGCCTCAAAAATGAGAAACGGATGTGCCTGAGGTGCTGGTGTGATTTTGACAGCAATGGGGAGGGTTTGTTGGCAGAAGGATGGTTGGCAGAGTCATGTTCCCTGATGGGGCGAAGAGGCTCAGAAATGTTTTAGCCCTTCCCTACGTGGCACTTTCTGGTTGCTCAACACAGCTGCAGGTTCATGTCTTGACACTTAGATCAGGGATTCATCTTCTGTCAGCCAGTTATACCAGGCAAAAGGAGGATAGCTGGATGCAAGGGTTGATGCTATTCCGCTGTCTTCCCAGGGGATTCACAGAGCAGAATCATACTTAATTAGACTTGCTTTCATACTTAATTAGACTTGCTTTCAGAAAACACTACAACTTCTGTAGCTGTCAATATTTTTCAATGGCAAACATGGGAGGGCAAGCAACATGGAAGTATTGCAGACCCACAGGGCCAGAAATACTCAGACTGATAAGTGGGAGTCAGGAGTGCTGACCTGTGAGTTGAGTGGTGCAGAACAACAGCTGGCTGGTCCCACAGGCATGGCACAGTGCTGGACTGCTGGACATCCTCAGTGCATCCTTGTCAGGCTGAGGAATTCTTGTTGAAAGTCTGAAGCTGCTGTATGCAGGGTGAGATTACATGGCTGTCAGAGCAAGCCGTGCACTGGGAGGTTACACAGCTTTTTCTCTGGAGGAACATTTTTTTGCATATCACGTGAGATTTATAAACAAAACTTACTCCAGTATGGGCTGAGCCTTTCCTTTATTCTGTTGGTGGGCAGAAATTAGCTTTTTAGACTTGGTCTCTGTCCTCTTAATCTGTGTTAAACTGTGGGTGGTTTAGTGACCAGAGATTTGTTGTTTGGCTTGGAGTTCCTGTACAAGAACTCTCCATCCCAGCTGAGCACTCCCAGTGACTTCTCTGCTGGTTTTCTCTGGAAACATTCAATAAAGCTTGTGCTGCTGCTGTCACTAGCAGAAAGTTCTGTTCTGTGACTTTAAAATGTATCCCAGTTTCAAATCTGCTCTGTCAGAGTCTCGAGAAAGGCTGTTGCTAGTGTGTTCTCCTTGCTGTTATGTCACCCAAGCTTATGGAAGGCTGCATGTAAACTGATCTCTGAAAACAGTTTTCTGATTCCCAGACACAAATGTGATTATGGTTACATTAGGAAATGGAAGCATGAGAACCCAGGTTGTTGCATTAAAAGTCAAGTTCACTTTATTTTTAGTCCTTCAACTGCAGCAGCCTCCTGTCTGGTACACCTGCGACTTCATGTCTGTGTGCTAAGGCATAGGCAGGAGCTTAGAGATCAGGCACCAGCAAGGCAAGGCTCTGCTTTTGGGACTTTTCTGGAGAAAAGAGGCAGGAATGTCTTGGTTCTCAGTTTGTCTTACGATAAGAGCCTGGAGCTGCTGTCGCTCAGTGGGACTCAACTCTGTGACTTTGTGCCCGCTGTCAGTGGGAACTGGGGAGTCCCTGTGCTGTGTGCAGCTGGATTCTGGGTGGGAGCAATGGCACCTCACTGTTTGAGAAAAACACCTAGAAACCCATAGGCTTCAGCAGGAGAGGGGCCTTGGGGCCTGTGACATAAGGAGGGAGTGGGATCACGTGTTTGGAGGTGAGTGAGCTCCCACACACACACTCGGGGGTGTACAGTGGCTCAGGGTGCCACCAATGATGCTGTTGGCTTAATATTCATCTCCTATGTTTGCAAATCTTGGCATGTGCTGCAGATTCTTCTGTTAGTATTTTGGGATGATTTCTTTCAATTCCTGATTAAAATGCATGTGTTTTTCCTCATTTAAAAATATCATCTGTATCAAAAAGCTAATGATCACAATACCTGGCTTCCTTTTCCCCAACAAAGATGACAGCAGTGATATAAATCATTATGTTGCTGATTGTAAAATTGCTACCTTCAGGCACATCTTTATTTTAGGGTTGGAGATTTTGGCTGCCACAATCTACAAGAGAAAGACAGTTGGAAATTTTCTCCTTTAATATGTAGTTTTCACAACTCGCAAGTCTCTTTATCAAGTCAAGCTGCTTTGTCTGCCAGGCTGGAAAGAGCAGAAGATTAAAGTGCCTTTTTTGTTTTCTTTCCAGGCATGCAGCTGTGCATATAAGTATATTGTGGCTTTCCTGACGCAAGATAAAGTCATAAAAATTTCCTGGTGGACTTTTGCATTGCTCTGCTGTTGTGGTCCTTGCCGCAGTAGACAGTGAATATTCTTTCCTTGTGAATTTTTACTTGTCTGTTTTAAGCCTCAGTTACTTTCTTCCAGTTCCTGGCGGAACTGGTCATTGTGAGACCACCGACCTTCATAGCACTGAGGTGTAGCAGCTCCAACAGGATTGGTATGTGCAGGGTCTTGCTGAGAATTTGGATTTTAGTTGCTAGTTCTTGAAGTAAAAACTCAATGGGATTTTAATGTCATCATATGGAAACACTAGGGAGAATTGTTTCTTTTGTTGAGTTTTTTTCATTTTTAGGTGGCTTTTTTCCCTCCCACCCATGTGGGGAGACCTAAATGCCTGTCTAAGAAAATCAGGAGCTGCAGAGAGTATCAGAAATGCCACCACCATCTGATCACCTCCCAGAAGGCTGAGCCCTGCGCTCAGGGAATGACGACAGCAATTCCTATCAAGGATAGGGCTTGTATTTAATGCTGCGTTACAATCCCTTTAATCTAGGATTATATCCAGTTGTTTTCTTCATGCAGGGTGTATGCTGTCAGATAAAAGCAATAGCAGCTGGGAGAAGAAAAATTGCTTCAAACAGGGGCTGAAAACCTTGAGTATCTGCAGATGCTTTTATCAGAGGCATGAACCTATCTCACAAAAACTGTCCAGGCAGGTGCAAGCGCTGACAGGACCTTCCAGCTCTGATAGATGAAGACCCTGGGAAGGCAACTGGTTGCAAATGAAACAGTAATTGCTTTCCCCTCACTGAATGAAATCTTCTCTGAGGCGATTACACAGATTAAAGCTTCCCACTGCAATGTACCAGAATAAATATAGCCTGTGCCTCTTGCGGGGGCTGCTGCAGAGCAGCATTGGCTGTGGGATGCCTCCTGCGAAGGATGGCAGGGCAGCTGGAGTCAAGAGTAGAAATCCTGTAAAAATAGGGCTGAGAAGACCTTGGGCTGTCTGAACGTCTTCCTCTCTTGAAGCTGGATTGAGCATGCCCAAGTTGTTCTTGGTGGCATTTGTCCAGTTTGTCCCAATGGAAATGTGGGGATATGAGCAACTGGGCCACCTCCTCTTGTGCATCTGCATCCCTAGTGGGGATAAGGCTTTTTCTCATGGACACAGAGAATGAGTTATTTTCTTTTTTCCAGCAGATTTTTCCATTCATTGAGTAGTCTTGTCCTCAAAGCCTCTCCTTCCCCAAGGGAGCACCGCAGTTCCCACAGCCCTGCCTCAGGCTCACATTTCTTGCCTTGCTCCTACTCACCTTCCCAGGGGCTCCCTGGGTGGCTGGTGCCACCAGGGTGCCCCTTCCCTGCACTGTGCAAGTGCATTAGAGCACCCCTAGCCATTCACTTTACATGCTAAGGTAAGCCATTACCATAAATAATGGGTGTGTTTTACCAACCTGATAATTGGTAGTAGATGCTACTTTGACCAAGGTGCAAGTGAGACTTTGCCATGCCTACACAAAATTGTTTTCCTTGCTTGTCACAGCATGATTTAACTACCTGGCACTGTCAGTGTTGTTTGATTAGGTTGTGTGCTATATAATTTCAAGTACAGTGTGTGTATGGTAGTTGCATAACACAAAAGTCTCTGAAGTACAGGAGTCGTACATGTGAGAGTCCTAGAGATCCTTTTCCACTCTAATTAGCTCCTTTGCAGAAGAAAAGAAAAAAGCATCAAAAAATGCAGCTCACTTCAATGTGTAGTGGAAGGTAATGCCTTGTGTGGGCTTGGGCAGTGCCACATGACAGAGCATCATGCTGGGTGACACAAAGCTGTGTCTCTTTCCTGCAGCAGTGTGCTCCTGCAAAGAATCTGGCTTTTCCTAAAGTTTTAGCAAACCTGACACAGACAAGCACAGGTACAGTGGGAGGGGAGCGCTGTCTTCCTCCCCTGCACCCAGCTTGTCTGGATCCAATCAGCACGAGTTGGGGCTCCCCTTCCAGAGCTCAGCATCAGTCCCTGTCCAAGGGACGCAGACTTGTGTCCTTGGCACAGCCCTGTGAAGGGGACTGCTTCTGGCTCTCATGGCTTATCATGTGAAATTATTCGCATTACAAGTACCTTGGGGCTAGGGCTGGTGGGTTTTTTTCTTATTTTCATTCTGCACCAAATGGTACAGAGAGACCATGAGATTCTGGTTATCAGCAGCAAAAATAAACCCTAGTGCTGGCCTGAGTGCAGATGGGACAAGGCAGGTGCCTGGGAAGCACAGGCTGCTGCAGTGGCATTTGCAACCAAACGGATTTGAGTGAGCTGTGGGCCAGTACTCAGTAGTGCTTTGAATTGTGACGGTGGTCTCGGCAGCATCACCTCTTATGAAATGAATCAGCAGGGAAAAAGTCTTTCTCTGGCCCAGGGCTAGTTAGTTTAATTAAAGGTCTGTTGCTCTTGCCAGCAGTTCAGGCAGAATTTGATGTAGTCAGCTAAGTTGGTTGCTCAAGTGATGTAATGTTCTTATGCCTATTTTTCCTCGAGTCTAAATTTCTGTGGCGTAAGTAACCGGATGAAATGATCTGTTGTCTGCAGAGAGCTGATGAGAAATGAGTAGTGAAGGTGGTGGGTAGGCACTTTAAACTGCAGGGGATCTGCTGTGAGACCTCATGGTTTTGCTGCAAAGTGCAAGGGCCAAGGGTGTGCCAGTGAGTCGCCTCATGTGGCACATTTCATAAACAGCCACCACTGGCTCAGCACCCGCTGAACTGTTTTGAAGAAAATAACCTTGATATCTAGTTTATCCACTCTCAAAGAGCTGTGATTTGTATCTGTCTTTTTCTCTAAAGAATAAAAATCTTTATCTTGTGGATGAATTTTCTCTAGGCTTTTGCACATCCAAAAAAGCCTCAATGACTTGAAGTGATGGTTGTGATGATGGACTTTTCCCTCTGACTGAACTGCTGGACCCTAATGGAAGATGTAAATTAGTACATTTCAAGTGGGATTTGTTTCTGTAAAGGTGTAATGATTGTATAATTGCTGTCTGCTAAAAAGAAGTAAAAATAAGCGCAACTATCTTTCCCTTGGTAAATGAATTTACAAGGCAAAACCAATACTGAATTCTCACTCTAAATCAGAGATAGACATAGCTGAACCCCAGGCTTTTGATGTGGTACTATGCTTGAGCAAGGTTTTTAAACTTTTTTGATTAAATCTCCATTTTGGAGATCCTGAGCTTCAAGGGGTCTGAAAAACCACAGAGGTGGCTGTGGGAAGCAGGAACCTGAGTGAGTAGATTGCACAAGAAGGACTTTGCAGGCTACTCCCAAGAAGATGTGTGTGTCCATTTAGCCAGGAAGCACTAATACTTCTTTCTGGTTGCTTGTTACAGTCATGCAAGTGAAGCTATAGATATAGCCAAAAACCCCTCAAAACAATACCTCCTGATTTTAATTCTCTATTCTTCCATACATGTAGTTTCATATTTTGTTTCTTGTTATATCACCTTCTGATCCCAAGCCCTTCTTTTTCCAAACCTATAACTTTCTTGTGAACTATGTTACATTTCCACTGGGGATGGATGGGGGGGACACAGCACCATTTCCCAAGGACCTTGGTGGTTGTTGGCAGTAGCTGCTCCTGGAGTAGCCACAAGAAATGCTGCAGTGGCCGCCTGGCTCCTTCAGGCTTGCTCCCAAGGGCTGTAACCAACTGCCACATGGATGCTGGACCTGGGGTTGGCTTGTGCCGTTGCTGGCACCTCACTGCCCCTTTGCACTGCTCTGGCTCCAACACCCTGTTCCAGCTGGGATCCAGCCCTTCCTGGGAGCCTGTTAAACCTGAGCCATGGCTGTTTTCTCATGCTTACAGCCATGATCATTTGCCTGGTGCAGCTGCTGGGACTGACTTAATGCAGTTCTGTACTCATCAAAGGCGGTCATCGAGATTGGAAGCTTTTTGGCTTCTCGGCTGCTGCTTCTGTCAGTAGTTCCTATTAACACTAATGGAAATCACACTCTGGCATCAGCAGCACAGCACTCCCTGTGCTGTGCTCTGCTGTCTGACAGGAATGGGATTGTGGAAGTAATTCCTTCTGCATCACAGATTTTACTGCAAGGGGTCTTGCTGTCACTTCATACGAACTGTGCCAGCTTAATGTTCTGTTATTTTTTATTTTCCTTGGGAAGAGCCTATAAAGCTGAAGAGATGGTGAGGGTTAATGCTGGATCTGCAGGCACCAGGAATAAGGGAATGAAAGTCTTTTGAATTCCAGCCTTTGACATGGTGCTTCAGAGGGTTTCCCTGTGGCCCTCTGTAGCTACAGGGAACGTTGCTCTCTCTTCAGCAGCAGCCCTCAAGCAGCAAATGCAGAGTGTGTCACCCACCCAAATGTCAGCCCGTAGGCAAAGAGGATTTGTGCACAGCTTAGCAGAGAGCTCAGCTGCCAGACCCATTCAGAAGTCTCCATGGCCTCCCAAACATGCTGGTGGGTGCCTTGCTCTTACTGACTCATGTTGGGCAGGCTCTGGGTTGCTCAAGATAAGCATCTTTATTCTATCATGCTCTTGCTGCATGAGTCTGTTTGCTGTTAGTCTGCAATGTGGCAAAGGCATCTGTCTTTCTGTGGTTTTTTTCCCTAATGCTATCTTCTGTTTCTTTGCTTTTCCATTGTATCTGGATGAATTGGGATTTGTTTTGCTTGTTTAAATCACATTTCTTTAAAAAATGTCTAAGGAATTAATCACAAAGCTCAGAAATAGTATGCAGTTTGAAAAGAAGTGCTCACAGTTTAGAAGATTGAAGGAAATAGAAAATTCTATTTGCCCCCTGAATTTAAGGGGAGCTTTAGTGTATCCTGGGATATTTCATGGGAGAAAGAAGTGAGATTGCAAAGACGCAAATCGGCCGGGAGTGACTTGTCCTCAGCAGTTCTGCATTTGGACTTGAGGAGCTTTGCTCCTGACAAAGGCTTGGACTTCTGAGTCAGTGAGGGTGGAAAGTATCTTCTCCAGGATTGGAGCTGCCCCTTTGCTTCCCAATGGGCAAGGATGCTGAAGTTCTCAAGTGACTTCTGTTGCCAGCTTCCCTGGCATGTCTTTCCAAGATTTCCTGTGGGGAGGAATTTGGTGCTGGTTTTGTTTGCCACAGCATGCATAATCTCTGGCTTTCCAAGCCTGCAGCCAGGGTTTCAGCTGGAACCTGGCAGCTTTCTCTGCTGCGTGGGTCAAGCCAAGTGCTGAAGCCTGGCTGGGAATGAGTTGGAGGTGGAACAAAGGTTCCCGCCCATTTGTTCTTCTCTTGTCAGTGTGGGCAGGATACTTGCCCACTCAAGAAACCATTGTGTGTAGGTCTCTGAAGTTTGGAAACTGTACACAAGGAGAGGCTGAATGGCAAAGTAACACTGGCATCACTGGAGAAAGCCCTGCCAGTGGAACCAAGGGAGATGGGCTTGTTTATGCTGATTTCTGGCACTTCCCCTTCATGCACACCGCAGCCTGGCCCAGCTTTCTGGACAAAAGCTGCTTGGTCACAGTTCAGCCTGGTCTTCTTCTTCCTGAGGTTTTGAAGCCAGAGGAGCTGCATGAGCCAACAAAGCTGGTGCTGCAGATTCTTTCATCACCTGCCTTCAGGTTGCACCTGCACACCTTGAGGGCTCCCTGCCCATGTCACAGTGTGCCTGCTCCCTCTCCCAGCTGCCAGGGAAGCTTGCTGCTGATATTCCAGGGGGCTGGGAAGGCATTTGTCTCGGAGACAGCCATCAGTCAGGGCCGTGTGGGAGGCTGTGTGGGCCCCTTCTGCAGTGTGTGTTGGGGCCGCGTGCCAAGGGAGAGGCCGTCGCTGGCTGTGCCAGTGCTGCCCCAGCAATGAGCACCAGGAGCAAAACTCCAAGCTCCTCTCATTCAAATATATGGGGGCATTTTCAGGTAAAAGACTGGATTCCCACATCCTCAGTTCTGCAGCTTTTATTTAAGCAATATGCAAGATTAGTGTTTTTCCTTCCAGTTTCTGTGGGTTCCAGTTATCTCTGTTCCTTGGCGTAGGTTGAGCCTTCTAATAGGAATGTTTGAGTTTAAAAAAAAGAAAAAGGCAATCCATGCTGCAGGCTGAGGTAAGCTGGATTCGCTGGGACTGTCTGTGCATGTACAGATAGCATGGGGTCTGTTTTATGGGATCAGAGCACACAGAGTCCTGTGGTCCAGCTGCCACTGAGCTTCAGGATCTGCCACCTGCAGAGACTTGCTTCCAGGACTTAGCTTGTTTATCATGCTTGTTGGGAGGAGGAAAATAAGAGTGATGATTCAATGCACTGTGCTTGTTTTGGGAGCTTATGTTCCTCCTTTTTGTTTTTTTTTTTATTCTTAAGGTTTCAGTGACCTCTTCCAGCTCTCCTGGGACCAGAAAGGAAGCACCAGGATAGAGAATTCTGTAGGCAAATGCTAGCACAGCTGCCTTTTATGAAGAATAATTTGATTTTGTCTTTTCCTCTTTCTATATGCCCACATTTTTCTGCTCCTACAAACACTCCTCTGAAATTATATGCTTCAATTCTGCAGTAGCTCTGCTGCTTTTTGTGGGGGTTTCAACTTCTACTCTCACTGTGCAGACAAACTCATTACCAGATGTAGCAACAGGCAGTTCTTCCCTCCTGCCCTTTAGGACTGTGTTCTGCTCCCTTTGTGCACAGCCTCATCTCCTCCCTTCTCCTGGGCTTTTTCAGCCAGCGTAAGGTAGCATAAGAGATGTAGGAAATCTGGGTTTTGGGCTTGGACAGCATAATCTGGGGATGTGTTGAAGAGGATATTTACTCCATCTGTTATATCCCCTTCTGCTGCAGGTCACTTTTCTTGTACCATCAGCTTGCAATTTTTCTGCACAACCCACAGCAAGTGAGGAACAGAGACATCTTGTCCAATGGGAAGGGGATAGCTCTGACCCTCCCAACAGAAATGCACAGGGCTCATAACTCACTCAAAGCCTTTAAAATTATCCTGCCTTAAGCCCAAAGAAGAAAAATTACTCTTTCTTCTTTTTGAGACAGCCCGAAATACACTGCATTTCACAGGAACCCTTAAAACATCTTTCCTAGCCTTAAATGAGGAAGTTTTTAATGTGTAGGCATGTGTTTTTCAGAAAGGATCTTTATGTAGGACCATATACAACTGCAGTGTTGAACATTGCCAGACTTTAGATAGTTGATGTATAATAATGGTATCAAAAAAGGCACCACAGGCCATCAAAGGCACAAAAAAGGCTTTATTTAGGTATTTGGGGTTTTTTTTTAAATCCAAATTGACAATACTGTCTGTGCCTCCAGGCTGATGGGGAGGTGGTTGAACTCGACCAGGTCTGGCTGCATTTGCTCCCTGTGCCAGGGAGCCAGCAGGAGAGATTTGTGCAGTTGGGTGCTACTGTGTGGGGCTGGGTGGCTGGTGCTGGGTCACAGAAAGCAGCTTTGGGGGATGATATTTAGCAGTAATTAAACTTGGCAGGAGGCGAAAGGCAAAAGACAGCCAGCATTCCAGCTAGAGGCTCCAAGAGCACAGGGCTGGTCGCTGAGGGAACTGGCATGTCCCTCTTGCCCCTGCCCTGCTGGATGCCCCCAGGGATGCTTGAAGGACATTTTGGTTATGGCATTGCTTCTTCCACTCCACCAGGGGGGTTTGCTGGGGGAAGGTCCTAATGCCAAGCCCTGTGCAGCCTGGGCACCTCACCCTGGAGATCCTTGTCCTTCCCCAGCCTCTCCGTGGGCTGCAGAGCTCTCACTGCAGGCTCCAGAGCCCTTAGCCAGCAGATGGCCTTTCCCTTATCTTACCATTTCCCTTATCAAACCATTATTGAACTTCACGCCTAATTTCATGCAAGCAGTTAATTGTCCTCTTTGCAGATGCCAGTGTGGGACCTGCCCACATTGCACGCAGACTGCATGTGCACCCTGATTTTCCTAGCTGGGTTTCATTTGTGTTCACAGTCCAAAGCTGAGAAAAGGTCACTGCTTCCTGCAGCCTCCCCTGCCAAATGAATGTGCTCCAAGTCTGGAAATGTGAGCACTTGCTTGAGCAAAGCTACTCTTGGGGGTATGTCCCCATTGGAATCTCATCCCATCTCTGTGATGCCTCAGATAATTTGCAAGATTTACCCCTCTTTTTTTCAGCCTCCTGACATAAACTAGGTCCAAAGACTAGGGCTATGGGGAAAAAAAATTGGATAATTTTAACAGTGCCTTTCCTTAAAATAAATAGTAGTAAATCACTCCAGAAGAATGATGTTGTTGCAGATGATGTTCTCTGGTGTCTTTGAAGGAGCAGCTATTCCAGGTACATACCAGCCACCCTGTGAAGGTATATTCCCATATCTCTGCCTGGCAACAGTTGTGGAAAGTTGAAATGCTCTGTTTTCTTGCAGTAGTTTGTTGCCTCAGAACAAACTACCTTTTACCAACTTTTTCTTCCCGCTCCAAACAATATGGCCCTGTAAAATCTGAGATTACTCACTTTAGCAGAATATGTGAGGTGGAGGAGGAGGTACACTACAGTTTCACACCTTTTCCTCTTGTTTTTGTATCTAGAAACAAATTCTTTTCTGGCTTGACTGATTGATTGAACCTTTTTCAAGTGCTGTCTGAAGAAGACAGCTTCTCTTTTACTGGATCGGAGATGCATTTGGCTCTTAAACTGATTTTCTTAAAACTTAGAGTGTTTTCTTTCATTTTGTTTGTTTCCTGGGAATCATGGCACATGCACAGAATAAGGGAAAATCTCAAACATGACAAGCTGTACTTAGAGCCCTGGTGTCTAATAGGTCATGTCTCTTGATGGGCTGCTTTGAAAATACACTTTCGTTGGAAAAGAAATATTGTTCATACCTGCATCTGCTTCCCTTTCTACTCCACCAGCCCAGTTTCATGTTGATTTAGAGAGCCCTCTGGTTTGGGGGCTTGTGGTTTCCCCAGCTCTTGGTGAGGGGTGGCTGGTGTGTGCAGGGATCAGCATTTCGACCTTGTCTGCCTGGAAACTTTTCTCTGTTTCTTGCCATCTTGTTCATTCCCATCAAAGATATTCCCTCCCTTGCTAACTTTGCCAGGCTGAAACCAGCACTTTCACAGAGGCTGGGACACACCAGGAGTCCTTTAGTCTCCATTCACTTGTCTGCCATTTCTGCTTGGTAAGAACTGTTTTTAAAATAGCTTGTGACATAGAGGAGGGGCAGAGTTTAGTAATGAAAATGGTGCAAAAATAATTCCAGTGGTGGTGGATGTGCTGATTTAAAAAAAAAAAATAGAGACTAGACTGGCTTTGTTTGCAGATGATCTGAAGTGTCAGTAGGAGATCCTTAGCTCTGGTTGTTCAATGTTTTCAAGTCAGCATGAGCTGCTGTATACGTTAACCAGGAAGGATGATGAGCTTCTGCACTATGTAAGGTCTGCCTGGAGTAGGAACAGAGATGGAAATAGTTCAAATAGTGATTTAAAAGTGTCTCTCTAGAAGTGGCTTGCTTTTCTTCTTAGATACCCACCATCTTATTCTGTGAGATGCTCTCAGTCCTCTCACTCTTTTCATGCATGTAGCCACTTCTGGAGAGAAGTGAAGAGCTATTATTCTCCTTCAAACGTGGGAGATGCAGCACAAAGGAAGCCAACAACTGGGCTGTTGGAGAGTGAGGACTTGTCTGGGTCCTGGGATACTGCCCTCCTCTGGGAGGGATCCACCAGCATAAGTCCCCTTGTGTTCCCACCCCATCCTTCACCCACATTTGTGAATCATCTGTTTGCAGATGATGAATGAGAGGGTTTTGTGTGCCTGTCTTGGTGACAGCAGGAGGCTTAGGGCTTTGCAGCCACTAGGCAATGGATAGAAAGCATCCATACCCCAAACTGACTTTTTTACTTTCCCTGTCAGTCAGGCTTTAACATCCAAGTTCTACAAGTTGTCCTCAGAATATTCTGGAAGAAATACAAATTTTAGTAGGTTTATAGCCCAGTCTGTTCCTGACTTTTCCAAAGGACACCACATGGGTGTCCTGGAAAAGGACCTGTGATGTTTTCATCTCCTCACCATGCCCTTCCACTCCAGCACACCAGGGTCTTGAGGCACGACAGGATGCAAGGTAACATGACACAGTTTCTGAGACACCAACACTCAACAGCCTTCAACAGACCATGTGTTGTTTTCCATCCAAGAGAAAAAGAGAAGGAGTGAAAATGTTACTTTCCAAGACTGCCTGTAAGGCTCCAGAGGAGAAGGAATATCTTCCCTTGATCCTTTTTTCCTGGGTTGTTTTCTGAGGTCACAGAGCAGCACTGGCCTGTACATACCACAGTTGGAATGAAAGGGCAGGTCACGCCATTTCTGTTGCATCTACAGAGAGTTCCTATCCCTGTCAGAACAAACATGTCTCAGCCTGCCCTTCTGGCCAGGCCCTTGCTAGCAGGGTTTGCCAGAGGAGGCTGTGTGAGGGGTTGTGTTAGTCACCTTCAAGCTGTGAGGTTAACCAGACAAAGACTGGCACTGGGAGGGAGCAGGGAAGGCGTTGGGGCTGAATAGAGGAGGTGGAGAGAATCCAGCCTGGAGGAGACCTCAGGAGAGCAAAGGGATTTGTTTCCTGTCTTTGGGGCACCCAGAGGGGCACTCAGTGTTGGGGGATTTGCTTGTCACTTTGCCTATCTTAGACAGCCTCCATTCTATCTGTCTCTTGGTTTTATTTCCTAGCTGTATTTCTGCTAGTATTTTTATGGGTTTGTTTTTTCTGTTTTATTAACAGAGCAGCTGCATTTTTACCACAGGCAGGATGACACTGGGCTTTCTGCTGAAAGCTGCCACATCATGATGATGTGTTTTACCCAGCAGAGCTCACCAGGCAGGGCTCCTGGCACAGCAGAAGTCACCAGGGAGGTTGCTTGGAGCAGCAATCACTCCTCCACCCATCCTCAGTCACTGGCCTAGTATTTCATCATTGCTATTTCTTGCTTCTATTTTGTGCTGGCTTCACTATTCTTCTGAGATCAAAGTCATATTTTTATTAATCAGTAAAAAAATAGGGGCCTGTTTGATCATACACAGAAAGATACCCAGCAGGGCTGTTGCAAACTCACTCTGCTAATGGCTTGCTTAGGTAAAATAAGATCAAAGTTGGGAGAAGTTCCAGGTTTTCTGTGCTCTTGTCAGGTGGCTCCATCTTGGGGTTACTTGCTTGCACGTCAGCTGCAGAGAAAGGACCAGCCAGGAGGAGAGAGACACACAGGAGAAGGAAACTTGCAGGCAGAAGCAGAAGTTCCTGACTGGAACCACAGCTGAGCAACCTGGTAGAAGGTGTCTCTGCCCATGACAGGGGCACTGGAACTGTATTATCTTTAAGGTGCCTTCCAACCTGAACAATTCTGTGTTCTATGGTATTAATGGAAAAGGGGACCCTTTGCAGGGGGAGGATGGAGGGTTGGCATGTCAATGTTGGATGGACACACCTGCTACAAACTAAGGTAAGCAAGTAAAGCAGACAGTGGCAAGGTGTCTTTTGATGTGTCAACATCTAGGCTTGCCCTGCGGTGGCAGGTTGCAAAAGGAAGGTGTAGCTTGAAAAACACAATGGAAAGGTCATCATGGCAAGGCCCAGTCCCAAATTCTGGCTTTGCTCTCCCTTTTTAGCACTGTAAATTGCAGCACTTCAGAAAGTAAGAGCAGCCATAATAACATTTTGGGTCTTTCATGTATGTCAAAGAAGTGTGCCTAGTTGACAGAGTGAATCATAGAAAAGAAATACACTCAGAGTTTTAGAGGATAAAAAAGCACATCCATGTATTTCAGAGAGAGCAACTTGGAGCCTGTACTTTGTCTCTTCGATAAATCTGCTGCTGGATGTAGTCTGGGACAGTGGAAAGAGGAGATCTGCTTTGCTTGATCTAGAGCCTCTGTGCCTGCAGCTGGCTTAACCAAAGGGATTGATGTGCTACCTTCCCATTACTTACCCAGCAGTACTAGAGCCTCTTTAAACAAGAGATGTTCCAGAAAGTGCCAAAATCATTTAACACTCAGTAGTCATGCTGAAAGCTGCTGGACTTTGCTTGTACTGACAGAGGTTGACGTGACGGACCACCGTTCACTGTTTTCACCCGGGCCAGCCACAGTGACAGCGATCGCCGGGCGGGTGGGGAACAGCCCCAGAGCTGGAAAGACAGGGCTGCACCTTAGGGCTTTCGCTCCGGAAGATACTTTTGCTCCTCAAGCTAATTACCCTGCGCCGGGCTGGTCCCTTGACGACGTTGGAAGGGAAGGATGAAGGGAGTCTCAACTGGGGTGCCACAGTCCAAAGCTTTATTGCCCTAGAGGCTCAGGGAAGGCACATCCCAGAGAGACCCGAGGGTAGCAGATGTAACAGAGTATCGAGGCTTCAGAGGGGGCAAGCCCAAAAGAGCTTCAGGGAAGCCAAACCCAAAAGAGCACTTCGGGGCTCTGTGGAACAACTTTTAAACAGGGGTGGAAACATAGGAGGAGTTGGGGGTTAGCAAATGGGCAACTGGGATAGGAGGAGTCAGGGAAGGATTGACACATGAGGAGAACCAATGATAACAAAGGGTGGAGTTGGAAGGGTCATATGAACGAATGGGATGTTGAGGAATAGGGGAAAACCCAGGCGAGGCTTGGGGATTGACAGAGAAGGGGCTGGAATAAAGGGAGGAGTTAAAGGAATTGACAGGACTGGGGGTGTACACCTTTTCCAGGACATACCATTTTAACTATAGGGGTGGAACAGAACATTCTCAACTCAGCAAATACACCATCACAGGAGGTAACAAGAGGTCCTGGCAGGGATTGCAGCCGGGTCTGTGGTGGGGCACAGCTGGGTGGTAGCTCTGCAACTGAGCAGAGATTTCCTTTATCTGCAGGCAGCTCTGGTGGTTTTTCTCACTCCTTTGGTAATATTGCTGATGCGGGTGTTCACAAAGGTTGAAAGGTTGGTTCAGTCTCTGACCTCCAAATTGGTGCTGCACTGATGTGTAAGGTTCCAGGAGCTGTTTGCATTGTGTCCAAACGCAGCTGATCTCTTGAGTGTAGGAGAGGTGGCTCTGTAGAGAGTGTTGTTCCTAAAGGATCCTAATCGCTCTGACCCATCCCCAGTATCACAGGTGGGCTGAGCAGGCAGGGCATGAGCTGCTGCAGACCTGAGCGGTTGTGTGTGCCCCATAAGTGTAAACCCAGGCATAGTGATGGCACAGTCATTTTCTCTGCAACAAATCGACTGGGCACCTCTTCTGAGAGATGAGAATATGGTAATGGGCTGGTGACTGGCGCCATGACTTTCTTTTTTGCCATCCACAAAGGATGAATGGAGAGTGGGCGTACAGTGTGGATGTGTCAGGGGCCTGTAAGTCACAGACAGAGGGGGGAAGCAACAAATCAAGCACCCACAAAGAGGGAATTTTATAGACAGGGGTAGAACAGTGGGTGTGTGCACAGTGATCTTTGTATGGTCAGACTAAGGGTATCCCTGGAAAGATGTATTGTGGCTATCAGAAACCAAGGCACAAGAAGCTCTTTCTGGTAGCAAGTACCAAATTTCTCTGAAATAACCAGAAAATGCACTGTTTGGCAGCAGGGAAAAGCTCCCCGAGACAGGCAGTTACTGCTGGTTGTGTATATGAGCAGTGAAAAGCCAGCATCATTCAGCTGTTTGCAGAGCAGCCGCGTCTGCCTGGGAGAGTTTGCAGTTAAAACCCCAAATGCTGGGGATGTAAGTCACCCCCTCTATGGTCCTCTCTCTTGTAGCCGGGAGAGCAGCATCAGCACAGGGAAAACCTGATGCATTTTCCCAGTGCAAAATAACCTGATGTCTCATGCCATTGCTCTCTCTCCTGAGGCCACTGTTCAGCTATTCTAGCCCCCCCTCACCTCCTTCCCTCCCTTCCACATCATCCGTGTCATGGCTGGTTTTCTGCCCGTGGAAACATATGATGAGGGATGCTCGTTTGGTTGGTTTAGCTTTTTCCTAAATCACCTAGTGCTGAGGAGTAATAAAATATTTATTAGATGTTACAAAACCAAACCCAGACCAACAGCACAGTGAGTAGTTAAATATTCCTTCTTTCCTCCCTGCAGTGGTCCCTGAGCAGCAGGTGCCCTAAGGAGGGAAGAGCTCAGTGCTCGTCTTGGTTGTTTGCCGCAGGGCTCTCTGGGCAGAAGGCAGAGGTGCTTCACTAGGAATTATCTGTAGGTCCCCAGCTGGACCAATTCCTTTGAGACATAGGTGATGCTGATGGGCTGAGCCATCAGGGACCAGTGTGTAGTGCTGCAGTGAATCCTCACATCCTGACTGCAGGACAGACCCTCCCAGTGGGATGCCTGGGGTGCAAAGGCACAGTGAGGCATCGGTGCACTGAAACACACAGTCCTTGATTAGAGGTGTTAAAGTGTAACAATAAAGGGGGTCACGTCTCAACCACTCCAGGAGTGCCTTTCTCTTTACAACCTCCTTCTACAGCATCCAAATCTGACTGCAGTTCTAGCAGCTGTCACATTTATTAGCTGATTTGAGTACCCATACGACTGTGGATTGGTTATTCTGCAGCCTGCCACTGGCAAATTCAGCAAGCAACAATCTGGGATGACCTCTCCTTCCAAATCTGTTGGATATGGTACTGCCATAGCATAATGTAGGTTGCAAAGGAGTTCTGGAGGTCTCTGAGCCAATTTGCTTGCTCAAAGCAGGGCTTCCTCCCAAACCGGATAATTTTCATGCAGTCAGGTTGTGGAAACTTGTGAGACTGGAGATGCCACAGCCTCTGTGTGCCCGTCTCAGTGGTGTACGTGTTCCTGCATGCTCAGACTCAGCAAAGCATTCTGGAGAGAGGATGGATTAGTGGTGCACGTTGCTGTGCATAACTTTTTTTCGGGGAACTTTTCTGTGACAAACAGCTCCTCTTTGCAGTGCTTGTGCTTCCCCAGTGTAGGCGGAGGCTGGAGATGATCTGCAGAGATGGTGCCAGCTGTTTGCTGGCTGGAATGACTCTGGAGAAGGTGCCATGTCTCCATGCATTCAGGTTTGCATTTGGCTCTGAGTCGGATTGAGTATGTGCAAAAATAACATGGAGCAAGAAAGCTGCGGGTGAACATTTGTCCTGTTGTGCTGTTTGCTGAGAGCTGCATCAAGCTAATTCAGTCAGTTGCCTCTGTGATTTGCTTGTGACAGGTGGTTCTCCAGTCAGTTTCTGAGGTTGTGCTGGGCATGTAGTTTCTCTTAAGAAAGTTAAAACCAAAAAGGTAGGAATCATTTGAGTGCCCAGATCTGGTCACTGGTGAAGTCTTCTCTATAATTTAGTCCATTATAGAGAAGACATCTGCCAGGCTTCTTACAGAAAGCCATGCAATCAACCAGGGGTGCCAGCCCAAAGCTCCATGCCTGATACATGTGCCAGGAGTTCATCAGCACTGTCTCACTCTATTTTTTTAATACGCATGTGTGTATCTGGCAGCTTAAGTACTCCCATACTTTAGACACGTAGAGGATAGGAAACACTCTGCTGCATAAGCACATCACAGTATTAACTTTGGGAGAGTTTGTTTGGGTCCCGAGTCGCTGTGTTCTGTGATTCCTGTTGAATGCAGAAATGACTGTTAGTTCTTTAATAGCTGTCACCCATGGAAAGCAGTTGTGTGGGAAATGAGACATTTGGAAAAGCAAGAGAAGGTAAATACCATAAATCTCTTGCATCCATCACAGTGTTCCTGCTTACTCCCAGCTCTCCTCTCCTGTGTGTTGGCATTTGGATTTGTGTTTGCATGGAGGGCAACAAGGCTCTGCCTCTGGCATCCTCAGGCCTGCTGGGCTTGCAGCCCAACAGGCTTTCATCTCCTGCCACAGCTGGTATGAAGGCTGTGATGTTGTACTGATGTGCTTCCAAGGGAAAATAATTGTCTTGTTTTCTGCTGTTTGTGAGCACAATGTGGAAGGTAACTGAGAAGTGGTTTGTATTGGCCCCTTAGTGGCCTTACTGGATCTGCAGAAGCTGTTGGCTTGCTTTATATGGATTTCTAGATAATCACTGATGCCTCTAACAGCGAGAGACAAAGTAACACCCCTGCCTTTAAAGCACTTAAGCTTCCAGTTGGGTGTTTGGGGGCACATACTCTTTTAAGCCTGTGGCTGGATTGGTGGCATCACTTGGCTCTGTTTCAAGCTCTGGAGGGTAATGCTGGGACTGAGGCTGCTCCCGTGCCCTGCTCCATATTCTGCTGGGAAGTGCTGTCTCCTGGCTGCCCCGGGAGTGCTGCTGGGATTCGGCAGCAACGCCCCTGGTGCCTGACAGGGAAGGGAAGATGCATAAAATGGGAGGGTAGACCATGAGGGGCATATTTCAGTGGCCTTTAGTTCTGCTCTCCTATGCTCTTTTGCTTGTGCTGTCTTTCTGCACCCAGTGTCTGCTGCTGTGCTGTAGAAGCTAAATTTAATATGAAAACAGTTTGATTTTGGCTCAGATTGATTGAGTGCTTCCTTGATAACATCTGTAAGAGTGGCATTGACACAGATCAATACACCAGTGCTGTTTCATGGTCTAGTGGGGATGAGAGACCAATGGTCCTGTTAGCTGAGGACTGGACCCTGCTGCAGCCTGGTGTGACCAGAGCGGATCACCTTTTCCCTGGATGGGAAAAATACTGGAATAGAACTTAGCTGAGAAGGAGGCAACTGACACTCTGGTAGAGACAAATCCAATGATTCATTTCCACAGCCCCCACGAGCTTGTGTGTGAGCTGCGTATCGGGAATTTCCAGGAATTTCAAGGAGCATCATTTCTTTTGAAGGTAGCCCAGTCAATGCTGAGGAAGGAGCATAAAATACTGCTGCTAGATGGCGTTATAAGAATTGAACAAGCAAGGACTTCTGGAGGTTGTCCTAGGAAAACACCTGGGCACAAAAAAATAATAAATATGCCATGCGTGTTGTTAAAATCCCAAATGAAAAGCCCATTGGCTGAGAGTATCTGTGTATAATTTCCCTTGTGCCTCAGCACCCTGATTTCAAGGTTACCTGTTTCTTACAAGTTTTCCTGGTTTCTTTCTCTTGTTTCTTAGGGCCTATGTTACCCTATTGTTTCTGCCTGACAATCACAGTGTTTGCTAATACAAAGTCATCAATACATTTAATTAACATCTGGCTTTTCTCTTCTTCCAGATAATTAAATGCTTAATAAAAACAGACCTAGCACCTTCCCACAGGTGTCTCCCACTCAACCATTTTGTTGTCTCTGGCTCCTCTTATTGCTGACCCAGTTTTCTTCTGAATTCCATCAGCTCAGATAGGTTTGCAGCCTGCTTTACATCTGATGTTGTGCCTGCTGCCCAAGATCTCATGATTTCTAGGGTGCCATTGGCAAACACCATAAAGGGGCTTAGGTGATACAGCAGCATATAAGTATCTGACACAGCAGATAAACTTTTAGGGCCAAACACTAGATCCTGCCAGCCTCAAGGCCATGAGCTTTTGGCAATGCTTTCTGCTCGTAGCCCAAGGTTGAGGTGAGTCAGTTTAAGGAATGGTCCTTCCTTCAGTCCTGTGATGCTGAGCCTTGTTACATATGTCAGACCCTGTGAAGTCTGGGCTGCTGTTTTGGGGGTGGGAATGACCCATCATTCCAGCACCCACAGGAGTGGTGAAGGCTGTTCATGTTTTCTGAAGCAAAGCATATTGGGTCTCGCTTTATGTCACTTTGATGAACACCTCTCCATAAGCAACAGAATAAACTAATCCCAGATTATCACATCAAATTGCTATTGCTCACTAACCCTCCTCAGCATGGTGTTGCAGAATTAATTACCAGTATTCATGATGTTCGTTACCACAGTCCCTAAACACCCCACATAGCACACTGTGTAGATCTAGTGATATTTATCATTGCATTTTCCAAGTGGTCCCTCTCCTGCTTTTCCAGGAGGAAAAGCTGTGTTTACCAGGCTTCATTATGCTCTAGTTGTTTGAATCTCTGTAGTTTTTGATACTTCATTCAAAGCCACTTAGACACTTAGAGCCATTAATTTTATCTTTCTCTTCCATTCTAATGGGCTGGTTTCTTTTGCTGGCATACAAGTGAGAAAAAAGCACTCCTCTGTAGACTTTTTTGTCTCTAGTAAATACCTGTCCTAACTTTTGCTGCTCTCTTTTCCCTTTAAGTTTGAACTTACCATATTTTGTTTGCTTCCTTCTGTCTTATCCTCAGACTTGAAGTAGCCCCATGATAAACCAGGCACAGCTACATTTAAATCCCTGCAGCCCTTCAGCATGATTGTTATCTGCATTTTAAGATGTTAGGCTGATATTGTTGGTACATGACTTATGTACCTGCTGTGAGTTTGTCTGCTCTGTAAGCTGAAGAGGTGGGTTTTTAGCTATACCTGTTTTTACACTGATAGATAAATTGGGAAAATAATGGCATGTTTTCTTACAAGGCTGGAATAAACCCTTGTAAACTTTCTATTGATGTCATTGTGACAAAATTAGAACTGTCTTATATCAGCTGTATGATGGACAGAAACTGTTTTGAGGAGCAATGGGATGGCAAAGTCCTTGCTAGAGCAAGGACAAGAAATTTGCCCTCATACAGTTTCTTCAACACTAAATTCTTTCACCGTTGCTCCTGACTGGTGTTTTATGTGTGACAAGCCAAAAGAAGTAATTCAGTAAGGACAAAAAACCCAACAAACAAACAAGGAGAAACCAAGGCCCCAGAGTGCTGATAAGTGCCACCTTCAACAGCCAGCTCACAAATCTTCCTGTTCAGTATGAAACCTCAGGTTTTGAAGAGCAGCAGAGGCTGAGCAGGGAAGGAGTTGCACCAGAGCAGGCTCTTCCAAGCACACATACAGAGCAGTTTGGTTTTGGATTTGGTATACCTGAAGTGGTAGAAGTCTTGTGGTGTCAGAGTTGTTTAGAAGTGATGCTCAGGGTGACTTTAGGTGCTCGTGATGCCTAAATAAACTTGTCAGGGTGCAGAGTGCATGTGTGTGTGTACCCACATGTGGCTGCTGCCTCACCTGTTGCTGCTGTCCCCAAAGGAGAGCAGAAAGGCACATCATAAGCACCCAATAAGATACTGCACAACAATTAGTGGATTTTTTTCCTCATATGTAAACCTTTTTTTTACTAATTTTATCATTTTGACATGTGTTACAGATAAGCAAGCAGCAGCTCCAGACAATCAAAGATCGTTTCCAGGCCTTCCTCAACGGAGAAACCCAGATTGTGGCAGATGAAGCATTTATAAATGCTGTCCAGAGCTACTATGAGGTAAGGAGAGATAATGTAATATTCTTATGAAACTCTGTCCTCATCCCTATTCAAGATGGGGTGGAATTCTGATTTAATGGATTGTCCATTTTCAAGCAGCACAAAGCTAAGGCAAGTGCAAAACAGCTTCTGTCTGATGTCTGTTACCTCACAAGGTTTGGGAGGTTCGGGGTTTGAACATAAACCACAGACCAACCATGGCAACCCCTACACCATGGTGTATCCTATAGCTTGATTATGGGGAAGATCACTCTTCCTTTAAGCTTAAAAATATCCTCCTGATACTTTTAAACAGCGTACTCTAAAACAGGGGATATGGCACAATATAAAATCAATGTGGTGCTCCCTGTGAAAAATAACAAGAGACATTTGGGCAGCACATTCAGTTCTTGCAGAAGCTTTTGCATTGTGTCTAATTGACTTTGGAATTTTCAGCAAGACTCTTGTCTTTTCTCTTTGGTATGACAAGTGCTGTAAAGCAAAAGGGGAGGGAAGAGGATGTGCATCTACAAGACTAGATGATACCAAAGAACATGAAGCATCATTCATAATTGTGCAAAAGAATAATTATATGTGTCTGTCTTTTTGCACTTCTTTGTATGCAGCCTGTAATGCTGCTTTTTATATCTCTTCTGAGAAGGCAAGAGCTTCTGTTTTTGAAGGAAATCAGTGCTTGTGATTTGTATGAGGAGTGTCGCCTGTGTTGTTGGAGTTCTTTTGCTAGCCTTTCTGCAAACCATTTCTTTTTCTCCCTAGAGCTATTCTGTCATAAAAGGTGAAGATTTTGAATTGCCTACATAAAGTATTTCTCTGGAAGTGGAATATAAGAGGGGACCAAAATCAGACACTAAAACGGAAGAGAATTTTAACTCTATAAGAAATGACAGCAGCTGCTTCTGTGTAAGGAAGGCACAAATTACCTCTGGATTAACTCTGTTAAACCAGCCTAGTTGTTACTGCTCCATCATTCACTGTACAGGAAGGAAGCTGAGAGCCATTTACATCTTTTATCAGAAAAAAAAGTTGCCAAGGCATCATCACAACTTCACTGAACAGATGCTCTCAAAGAAAATTTTCAAGGTGGCCTGAGCTGTGTTTTAGGATGTTTGGATAAGACTGTTGGGCAGGAAAGGGAAACTACTTAAAAACAGGCAAAGTACATCTCTGTGTTGTTGATGAGTCTGGCTGAAAGTGTGTCCTGATCAGCTCTAGAAGTCCTGTGCTGTATAATTGCCCCAAGGGATCAAATTTTAAAAGAGCAGTTGACCAGCACTAGATGTGTGCAAACCCATGTATTCAATTTAACCAGACCCCCCACGGGCTCTGTCCTGTTTGAAACAGGTCACATAAAGTGCAATGCATGACCCTGTGTCCTTTAGTACAACTTTCTTTTTCTTCCTTTTAGCTGTTGGTCTCCTTTAACTTACAACTGTGTGCTTTCAGCTTCTGTGCAGCTGGAGCTTGCCTGTGTGGCTCTTCCTCAGCAGCAGCTGTAGTGGCACAAGGCAAAGTCTCACTGCAGAAAACGTCTGCCCCTCTCAGGGCCTGAGCCGTGTTCCCTGGTGAGAGTGTTCTCCCTCTTTTCTTTGCAGAGAGGTGCCCCCCTTGGTTGATCCAAGGTGCAATCACAGCAAATCCTGCTTATCTCGACTCCTGCAAATCTCAGTTTTGTGCAATTAACTGCCCCTTGGATGGGCACTATCTAGAAATCAGCATTTAGCTTCTGACTTATAAAGCTGCATGATGGCTTGGAAAATGTTTAAATTTGTTTGTTTTTTCTCAGCTGAACCTGGCCATCTCTGTGCAGGACATGGCTGGTGTTTCTAAAAGGTCCACTTACCAGCAGTGCAGAATAAGTTCATTACCTAGGGAATGATCGTTTGGTTTTTTTATGGAGAAAGAAAGAGGTAAAGGTGACACTGTAGGTCAGAAATGCATTTGTTGTTGCCCTGAATGTGCTTGCATGGCCACATTCTGCTGTCAGGGCATGTGTAGCTGTCAGGCTTAGACTAGTTCATAGACTGCTATCAAATTAAAAAATTGAGTGTTCTGCTGCTGCTCTGCAAAGCACTGCTGTGCCTGCAGGGATGCTGCAGACCTATGTGTGCGAGACAGGCCCAGCACACTCTAGCACACTCCAGGAGGGCTTTTCTCAGGTCCTTTTAATTGTAATGATAAAGCTTCATCTTCAATCAGCACATTTTGCAGCAGTCGCTTCTGTGGATATTATGGCAATGCTTCATTAGACCCATTTCCACTCTGCCATGGGCAGACAGAGACAGAGCCACATGTGGCGTGGGGAGCTAATCTATGGACATGGCAGGAATTGCCTGACCCAGCTCCTGGGGGTCAGTTCTCTTCTGCATGGGTCAGTGTGTGCCCCATGCTAGGACTTTGTTCCAGCTATTCTTGATTCCTGGCAGCCCTACTAGGCAGTCCTACAGACAGGTGATTCACCTGGTACATTCTAAAGAAAGCATCTCACTCTGCAGGACAAAACACCTCTTTTATCTTTTTTTTTAATCTTCCTATTTCACAGTCTTTTTCTGCTGCTTTGTGTCTGACTGGCAGTCCCCCGTGTCTGCCTCCTCCCTCCCAGCTGCAGCTTCCTTTCCTCTGTTGGCTGCTGCTCCACACCCAGGGGGAATAAACTGGGGCTGAGGGAATATGTGGTGCCGGATCCCACTGCTCACAGTGCTATCACCTCTCCAGTGGGGGTGTGAGGACCATGGGTAACAACAGCCACTGGTGCTGGCAGATATGGAAAGTCATTAGCACTGTCACACAGGGTCAGATCTAGACACCTGGAACTGATGAGGGGGCATGGGGGACAAGCATGTTGTAGTGAGGCTATTCACTGTGACCTCTCACCCATTTCCTGCACCCTGCCCGCTGGTGATTTCCTCAGCTGCATCTGGAGCTTGGCTCTTGATGGCTCTCACCTGTTACTTGAAAGCACCTGCACACACCTGGGATGTTACCACTCGTATTTAAGCTCTGTAAGGAAATGAAGTGAGTGCTGGTGTTGTTTCAGTGTGGACTGAAGGGGCTGCTGGTGGCATCCTGTCTGTTTTGTCTGCGGGGAGTGCTCCCCAGCATGGTGATGTTGGAAGGAAACAGCCTGGCTCTTCCTCAGCAGCATTTTTGAGCTGGTCCTTCGGCAAAAGTCACTAACACTGCTGACAGATCCCTGTGCCATCAAGCATCTGGGAACATGGAGTGCCATGTTGCTGAATGGTATAAAAGAAAATAAATCTATCGTGTCCTTAGGTCATCCACAAGCTCTTTAATTATTGAGAGCTGACAGATACACCCCTGTGCTGGCACAGCTTCTTTGCAGGCTGCTGCATTCATCAGTTCTCAGCATTATTAATAAAACAGCAGTTTTCTAGCTGGCCATCGATTGCTCTCCAGTGTTCTGGGCTTGGTAGAGGAGAACCAACACAGTATTCCCTTGCCTCTCTCACTTTTCAGCTCTGCATGGCTCCCAGGACATCTGCTGGTCTGTGGGAGTCTGCTACATTTTGACCCTTCTGCTGCTCTTGCAGGGGAAGAACATCTTCATCGAATGCCTTCTCTCTCCCTTCCTCCTGCTTTCAGTGCCCTGCACCTCTGCAAAGCTTTCCCAGGCAGCCTCAAGCTGTGCTGAACCATCCTGCGCCTTTGCAGAGCTGGAGCGGGAAAGATTTGGCCTCATCCACTGTGGCCATGACACCTTTTAGTGATCTGAGTTGCCTTGGTGTTTTCCCATCAATTTGCAAAGATCAGCCTGTTTGACCATGTCCTTTCCTGGGGCATTTTAACAGTGCTCTTATTGTACTGGTTGCCCAGGCTAGAAAAGGGAGAAGTGAGGGGACACATGTTGTTTAACTGAAGGCGACATTAAATTAATTATTACAATGCCATCCCTGTGACAGCAGTGCAGTCTGCAAAGATCTCCTCCAGTGTAGTAGAATTAACATGTAAGCCTAGTCCTTGCACTGCTCAGAGGTTTCCCAGGGGCTTGGCTACCAGGGTAAGTGCAGTGCAGCTGCTTGAGCAGGATGATTCTGCTCCTTCTAACAAGGCAGAAGTTGGTTAGGTAAATGTAGCTGTGCAAGAACTTCCTTATTAAAACATTTGATAGAACAAAATATAATCCTGCTTTCCCAAAGGGCATTTGTGTATCTGGTGAGGTGCGACCACAGCATCACATCAAGTCCTAATCGCATCAAAATGTTTCATTTTAGTGGATACAAAGCAGAAGCTTCACCTGATTTCATTATGCTTTCCAAAGTACAGCTGAAATCTCTGTCCGTCTGGCAACACGTGGTTGTTGAGTGAGGAGCTGGAAAGTATCCTGGCAGCCAATAAGCAGCTTCCCAGCAGTGAGATCACATGTTGTGGACTTAAGGGGGATTTTTTTTAACTGACACCATTTGAAGTCACCCCTTTTTTGCAGGTATTCCTGAAAAGTGACCGCGTTGCCAGGATGGTGCAGAGCGGAGGGTGCTCAGCAAACGACTCCCGGGAGGTCTTCAAGAAGCACATTGAGAAGAGAGTGCGCAGCCTGCCAGAAATTGATGGCCTCAGCAAGGAGACAGTCCTGAGCTCTTGGATGGCAAAGTTTGATGCTATTTATCGTGGGGAGGAGGATCCCAGGAAGCAACAGGCCAGGATGACAGCGAGCGCTGCCTCTGAGCTCATCCTCAGCAAGGAGCAGCTCTACGAGATGTTCCAGAATATTTTGGGGATCAAGAAATTTGAGCATCAGCTTCTGTACAATGCATGTCAGGTAAGATGGGAATGGAAGAGAGTTTCCTGGGGAAGGCTTGCTTGAAATGCTGCTGTTATGAACTGGATGGAAACTTTGGGTCTGACCAGACTGTTTTTGAGAGAACTTCCACCAAGGAAAGGGGTTTCGATTTGTGGTGGGAATTCTGCACTGCCAGTTTTGTTCTGGGTGTCCAAGTGGGCCTCTTTCTTGTTTTCTCATGAAATTCCACAGGATTTGCTGGGATGGGAAAATTTTATTCCTCAGCTCTGAGGTTGTATGGGCTCACCTTAAGTAGAGGGAGATCTGTGATCCCTGTGTGACTGCACTGAAAGGAAAGAGTATCCCAAACCCCTGTGACCTCCGGGTGGCTCTGCTTGCACTTGAAAACCTTTCCCATTCCTCTCTTTCTGCCCCAGTAAGAGCCAGCTCCCCGGAGTGGGACTCTGCAGTGCTGCTTGTGTTTCCAGCAGCTCTTGCTGAGGGCTGTCCGTGGCTGTCCAGGCTGTTGGTGACCCAGATTACAGTCCCCTGCTATCAGATATAAATATCGCAGCCAGGATAGAGGAGTCAAACGTGGGGAGGGTAAGGAAATGCTGTGGAAAGTTTTCAGAGGAGGAGCAGATGTCAGTCTCTTCCCTGTATTTCAGGGCTTCAGCTTCTTACTGAAATTAATACATTTGAGACCAATCCTGTCTGTCTTCTGTCTAGACATTTCCAATTCTTTTTAAGACACAGAAAATTATGTTTGATCTGTTTTTTCCTCCTGTAAAGAGCTTAGTTATCTTGCATTTGTTCTTCTTCATCTCAGACCTTAATGGCAGAGTAGGGCGAGGATAATAAATGTCCCTGAGTAATGTGTCTTCATAGCAAAGAGACAACAGCAGTAACTGCATTGGACCTCATAAATTGTATTTACAAACCAGATTTCGTGCCTCTGTCCTCTGTTGGAGGGCTTCTTTAAAATCAAACCCATAACGTTTTCAGTGATGTATTGTTAGCTGAGTCAGTTCTGCAGTGTTTTGGTTTTTTTTTAATTTTAACTAACTCCAGCCTGTGTCTGTTATCCTCCCTTGACCTGTGCTTGAGTAAGGACTAGAGTGGCTTTGCGTGAGCGTGTGTGTGATCCTAACCTCTTGCTCTGTGGTTCCCACTGATGCAGAAAACAGTGTTTGATCACAACTGCCCTGCTTTGTGGATGATCTCTGTTTTTGAGAGCCTTCCTGGCTGATACCATGAACCCAGGGGCTGTTCCCTACAAACTGCCCTGTTGCATCAAGCAACCTTTTTCTGCAGTAGGTCCTGGTTTTACTCTGAAAGTGAAGTATTTAATTCTGGATCTCTTCTAGTAGTTGGAGGCAGTAAACCTGTAATTTAAGCTTTTACAGAAAGACGTAATTTCTGTTGAAAGAAAGTATTAGCATGGGAGTTACTCTGTTTTTAATACCTGGATAGTGAGGATTAGCTATGCAGAAGGGAAAGCCCTTTGTACAAGGCGCAGCTCAGAAAGCTGCAAGGCCAGCAGTCATCCAGCTGTTTGGTCTTTTCCTGGGATACAGTGTGAGTGGTTCCAGTGCCGTGGTGCCAGCACACTGGGGTGGGACCCTGCCCCAGATGGAACAGGTCACTATTGCTCCTTCTCCCTCTCCCATTAAGTGCTGCAGGGAAGGCAGCAGTGAGTACCCAGGAAAACTGCAGACCTTGCTGTGGGAACCCATATTTTGGTGCTACCTATGGTCATTTCATCTGGGCTATGCTAGAGGGGTCTCTGGAGCTCTCTGGCCACTGACAGCCCTTAGTGGAGCAGTAGCAGCAGCCACTTTGTACTTCTGTCTTGCCTTGAAGCACCAAAATTGCTGTTGACTCCTTGCTGCAGGGCCTCAGGCATTGCTTGTAGCCAGTCTGTTGTAGGTTATAAGTAAAACCTATCATCCTATAGATGTTTGTGTTTACTTAGCTTGTGTGAGGAGTTCCTGGCAGAAGCTGAAGGTGTACACCACTTGGCCAGTTCAGAGCTGCAGGAGAGAGCAGAAAATGGTATTCAATGAACAATGATTTGAGTACCTGCCTCTTTCCCCCTTGAAAGCTTCTTCCCGATCTCTCATGATGGAGTATTGGCAGCTGAGTTGGAGGGACCCAGGGCAGCTGGAGGGGAGGAATGTCTCCTGGCTTTGCTTGTATATGTGTGCTGTGGCCATGGTAGGGCTGGGGTGTGTCCTGCAGGACTTCTTCCAGCCGCTTGCTCCCTTCCACCTCACTTTGCATTTTCATAAGTTTTCAGTTGCCACATCTGCTTCCTGTGTTTGACAAGCTGTCATCTTCTGTACCACCTCTGTCCTGACGTCAGCAGTGAGCTCCCCCCTGAGTGAGGCTTTGCAGACACCTCCCAGCCTGCACCTGGAGCTGTACTTGGAGTACAGAGCACACCCATCAGGCATTGGGTACTGGCCCCATAACTCCTAAAAATGGTCATTTATTTCCAGCATGCTGTTGTGTTTCAGACCAGATTGTGTTTGGGTCACAGTCAGCCTAAGCAGAATTTGCTTGCCTCCTTGTGAAGACAAAGTGACTGTTGGTGTGATTCTTGTCTCATTAGAGTTAATTTGAAGTAGAAGTTAAACCTTTTTCTTAATAATTTGACTGAAACTTCTTTCACCTGATTTGTAAGAACAGAATATTTTGTATAATCTGCTTGTGAATAAGTAAAACACTATCTGGATTTCCCTGGGTGAGCTGAAATTGCAATATTCCCTGAAATGCTATGGAGGTGCAAGTTGTGTACAGGCAGGGGATTAATGCATTTGCTTTCTTCCCTTGGGCAGCTCCTGCCAGAGCCCACCACAGACCCTGGCTCGGCAGCCTGCCATGGTGCTGGTCACAGGTTTTACACTGGCACTGAGCAAACCTCCCAGACAAATCTGGGGGCGAGCACGAGCTTCCCAGTGATGGTTTGGCATGGTAGAAGCTACATTTATTTTTGACCTGTGCTTGTCTGCCATGCATGGCAGGAATTGGGAAGCAAGGCCTTTTCCCTGGCAGGCTGTCTGAATGCCATCACTCTTTCCAGAGTGGTAGCGCTGTGCTGTTCATGCAGTTTATGAGTCAGTCAACTGTGCTTAGAAAAGCAAAGCCCATTGTCTTCTCTAGTTGCTTCAGTCAGCTGGGAGCAGAGGGGTTGGCTGGCCTGATGTGCTCTCCCTTGCCTTGGTGTGCAGAGTGAAACTGCTCCAGAGGCTGTGCAAGAGGCAAGGGGTGAGAAGGCTTTTTCTGGTTGTTGTCCTCTGAAAGCATGAGCAGGAATGGTGCTGAGAGCCCCAAACAGTCTTTGAACTTCTCCTGTGGTCTGGAAGGAGATGCTTTTCTCTATGTGGCCTCCTGTTACATCACACTAATTGCATAATTATTGCATCACTAGCACGACATTTCCATTCACTTCTGAGATAACACTTTGTTTGTACAGAAGGGGGATGATTTCTAAAGAGATTTTTATTTTTAATACAATATCCCCAGGTGATATGAGATAAGTGTATTCTTAATGTGATAGAAGTGATATAGCAGGATCTGAGATAGCAACAGAGCAAAAGGGATTGATGTGATTGGAAAAGCTTTTAGGAAACAAAGATGGGAAGTGGTGTTGTAGCAGAATGGTTGTGAAGATAACAGTGTTGTTGAGCACAGGCTCTGACTAGAACATTTTAAATAATACACAGACTCTTGTGCTTTTTGCATAACACACACCACGTGGCTTGGTGTTTCTGCTCCACTGGAGTCAGCGTGGGAATTGAGTATCTCTGGCTCCAGCAATGAGCTCCTCTGCTCTGCAAAACGTGTTGTGGATGGAGAGGTGTATTTTAGTCTTGGATTCCTGGTCCAGAACCTGTTGGCAAGGCTTGAGTTTAGCTCTTCTGCTTTGTAATGAACCTGTGGTTGTGGAAGAGTCATAGAGGAGCTATTTTTTGTAGGTGTTGGGCAATTCCAAACTTGGATCTTTGCTGCAGTTGGCGTTTCCTTGGGCACGAGCTCTGTATTTCCCACTGACCTTCATGACAGCTGAATTGCTGCAGCATCTGAAAATCAGGCTGTGATGTTCTCCCTGTCTTGTTCTTTCCCAGCTGTAGGACAGTGATTTACTTTTCTCTCTCAAGCTGTGTTTGAAAGTCATTTTTAGCTACAGTGAGAAGAGCAGGAGCCAGTACAGTGTTGTTTAGTTAATCCAGCAGATGTCCAGACCATGTCTATGATGAGCTACACACTTCCATCCTCCCCCTTTGGAGGAAGTGTGGGGTTCTGGGCTCTCCCTGAAGAACTGTCTGGTCTCTCAGGCTTTACAATCAGACTTCTTCTTCTTTCCTGAAGTGTCCCATATACTGTGGCATTCCTGTTAAATGTGCAAAATGCCTGTGCTAGGCATATTCCCCTTAGATGCTAGAGTTGAAAGCAAATAACTAAATATATGCATGTCAAACCTGCTGAGTGATACTAATAAATGGTCATGGTTTTTCAGCATCTATTCCTGTCACCCCATGTAGAAGGGAAAATACCAGAGAAGCACCATGTGTGTGTAGGCTGCAACCCATACCCATCCCTGTCTGGTGGGTATTTCGTGTAAAGGCATAAAAGCCTCTCACCAGTGCAATTGGAATTGTTTTGTAAGTTTTGGGGGCCTGTGATTTTAGCTGGGAAACATTTCAGCCCAAATTTTGTCAACCAAAGCTTAACACTAGAATTCACTGTTTTGACATTTATTTTTGCAGCTGAATTAGGACACTGTGTCCAAAGGCTGACATTTCTCACAAAGCAGAAAGTTCTTCTGCCAAAAAAATTGGTTTCAGAAGTGTTAGAAGAAAAGATATTTAGGATTTCTGTCCTGACTCAAGTGTTTGATTTTAGCTCAAGTCAATATTGGAGATGATTTGCTGAGGTGGTGTCTCGCCTTCTTCCCCTCTCATCTCTGCAGTTCACATGGTTCTACTAAATTCTTTTCTTGACTCACTGTGTTATGTTGAGCCCCTCACGTGCCCATCACATGCCCAACATGCAGCAATCGTGTGCCCACCGTGCTTCAGTCACACGACAGCCATGCACCTGGCATGTGCCAATCACATGGCATGAGCTGACTTTGCTGACTTAGCTGAAAGTTGCAGATGTCTCCACAAACATGTTTCATAAACCCTGTCCTGTTGCAGGGGTGCTGTGGCAGTACTTGGAAGCTGCAGCCCAAATTTGTGGCAGAAATTCTAGTGAGGCACTGTGACAGCTCAGACGGTGAGAAGAAAGTTAAGGTCACCTCAGAATAAAAGTTTGGTTTGTGTGTATCCTCTCCAAACCAAGTGTTTCATTTAGTTTGTTGTGATGAGGAATTCCCAATGCAATGAGCATTGAGCCCAGGGTCATGCTCATTGTGGAGTTACCTGTCTGTGCACATCGGTCCCTTCAATCCAGAGACTCGGGGGTTTAGTATCAGATCCCTCCCTTCTGGTCCCTATTCATCATTTTTAAATAACACAAAGCAATTCCTTTTTATTCTAGCTTCTTCTTAAATCTCAATGCCAATGAAATGTCCATCTGCAGCTCTGGGCACTGAAGTACTAATGCTGGCTGTAGTGACCCCTCTGAAAGGGCAGGACCCCAGAGCCTCTGCAAACAGCCCATCACAGGGACAATTGTGGGGACCCAGAGCTGCTCTGGGACTGCAGGCAAGGACCAACAAGCCTCCACAGGCTCCTCTCCCTGGGGCTGGATACCTGTGCTGTGGACAACCAGGAGCATTGGCCAGCACTGCTGTACCCCTTGCAAATCCCAAGGGCATCAGCCAGATCCCTCGGCTTTTTTTCTCCTCTTTCACTATTTAAAACTCCTTTTGGTTGCTCCACCTATTTCCACACCCTGAGCATCATCCCCACCTCCTTAAAACAAAGCCACTACCAATAAAAATGGGTTATAGTGGTTTCAAGATGATCAAAAGCTTCAAAATCCATAAAGCATCATGCTCTGCTTTCAGTAATTCAGTATTTATTTCCATGGAAACGGAAATGGCAGCCCAGAGCCTTCTGCAGGGTTGTAATTACTCCTGTAGCAGCCAGCGGCAGCCGCAGCATCTCCCAGAGACAGCTGTGATGTAGCACCCAATGGGAAACTGAAAAAGGAAAAAGCATTGGGAAGTGAATGAAATTTTCCCTGTCATCATAATGCAACAGAGATACACGTGTACCTTGGAGGAGGAGGGGGAATTGCTGTTCTTTGTCAGCTCAGGGTGCGATGTTTGAAGAACGATGTTGGCCTGGGAGGCGGAGAAGCTGAGAGGGCTGGCACAGTGTTAGGGGTGGGGTGAGTGTGATGTCTGGCTCTGGCTGGCAGCTGAGGGTCCAACACATCCTTTGGGAGAGGTTTGCTGATGGAGGTCACCCAATAGGTCGTCCCTTCATTGTCCCTGTTGTTCTTACGTGGTGCAGAAACACTGACCGCACATGTGATGCATCATTTAGTATCTCTACAATTAGGAGCAGGAGAGGTGGTTGAAATGGGACATCTGTCAGCTCCGGCATCCCACACCTGCTCTCCTCCACCATCCAGCAAGAGCTGTGTGGAAGAGCTCAGCCCGTTGAAGGGGTACAAGGCAACAAGCTGGGTGGCCCTGCCAGCCCAGCAGTGAGCCATGAGGCTGCTGCCTTTTGGGGAGGACAGTGCAGTGATCACTCTGCCAGGGTGGGAGTGATCTCTGCCAGTGATCCCTCTCTGCTCAGGGACCTTCTCCCCTGAGCTATCATCACCCAGTGTCTGATTTGCACAGACACATATGGACCTACATGTGCATCCATTAGCTGTAGGATCAGCTTATGTTCCATGCTGTTATGGACTTAGAGAGCAATCTTGGCCCCTGTAATTAAATTTAAAGCAAATTAGCTCTTCTATTAAACAAAATAAATCTGATGTAGCCTAATGCTGTATTCTCTAGCTATGGCTGATCAATCGCTCCTGCAAAGAGCAGGCAAATGCTGCTGAGCAGATGGTCTTGGCTGAGGCATGGTCAATTAAACTAATTAAAGATGCTTTCATTTAATCAGAGGGTGTTTTAACCCTGTTAGCTGCCAGTTGGGGATGTATGTTTTCGTGCACTAGGAACTTCCAGTTCTGGCCCTATTGTGGACTTCTGGTTTTCAGTGTCTTTACAGAAACCAGGCTAGAGTGTGCATTTGAAGAGCAGATATTTAGCAGAGAAATTACAATGTCATGCAACAATAGTGAAGAGTTGCAGAGGAAAAGTCAGGGTTTTTTTCTAATGCTAACCAGATATGTTTATTAGCCTGAAGAACTCTTCTGCATTGAATCCTTCCCACGCTACCTCCTGCCAGCCTTCCCTCCAGGTTTAGGGGTGTGGATGCCTCTCTGCTGCCTAGGCAAATGTCACTTGTTCCACCAAAACAAGCAGTGGCTTGTCATGGCGTATTATTTGAAGGACAGAAAATGGTTTCAGCACCCAGACAGGTTCTGGAGTGGAGGAGCAGCCTCTTACTTCAGTTCTCTGCTGCCATGCAGAGCATTTTGGCTGCTGGAAGCCCCTCTTCCTAGGGGTTCTAGAGATGGGGTTAGTTCATTATTTCCTGAAGGAGTCCATGGAGAGTCCTCTGAGCTGAAGCCCTGTTTTAGGATTCTACGATTTGTCACAACTGGGCACTGTCACCATTCTCCATCCCCCACTCCTGATCTGGTGCAGTGCTTCCCTGCCCTTACTGTGAGGGCTGACACCACTTGCAGGCACGGTAAAAGTTACCAAGAGAGCTCGTTAATCTGATGGAAGAGCATGTCAAACAATCTCAAGAATCAGCACTAGAGCAAACTAGTGGATCCAGAGTATTAGTGACCCTGGCTGGGCTGCACGGAGGGGCTACAGCACCAGGACCCTCATTTTCTGTGGTTCTTGCAGCTTGTGCAGATTAAGTTAGAAACAGTTGTGCTTTATCCAGAGGCCACATGGACAACATCATGCATGAGGCCAGACATATCCTGTGCCAGCAATTTGAATCACTACAGATACGTTAGGGCTAAAGTCAGGATGATTTTCAAGATGTTCATCCTTTGTGAAATATAAAAACCATTTTTTACCCTTTTCTAATTTGCAAGGGGTTTTTGTGATGCAGTATCATCTGTATGGATGAATTAATTTCTGCAGTTTAAGGTTTAAATTACCATCAAGATATCTCTTCAGTTTTATTTTTGTTTCAATTGGCCCATGAATACTTTTCATCATCTGCATTCATGCTGCAAAGGAATGCATAAAAAATAACCATGGTTACCTTATAAAATATCATATCAATGGCTTGACATTTCCAGTCTACCTTAACTCCTTTTTTGAAGGACTGGTAATTCTCTTCTTTCACTGAAAATATAGTTGTTGGCATGACTTTTCCGTTGCTTAGCCAGATGTTTGGGGTTTTTTCCACCAGATCAGGAGCCACTGTATGTAAAAACCAGTTTCTCAGCGTGGACCATGTCTTATTAGGAAAGGAAAATGTCAGTCCTTCTGTTTGTCTTTTCCTCAACCAGAGATGATGAGCAGAAGACATGACAAAGAAATGACCCCACTGGCCCCCTTCAGAGACAGTAATCTTGTTTTTTCTCTGAGCAGCATTTGTTCCCTGCAGTACATGTTCTTGTCAATCAGCCCAGGAGGCCTTGGGAGACAGAAGGGGTGTTATCCAGACCTCTCTCTCTTTAAGCAAGGAACTGCTAGCTGCAAAAGAACCCATATGTGATGTTTATCTTAAGGAAGGCTGGAATACTTAATAAGACATAACTAGTGCATGACCCTGCACTATGTTAATGCCTCTCTTTCTCTTCCTTTTAACTGGAAACAATGCAGCTGCTAGAATTTAATTTTGCATGTAGGTCTTTAAATCTAATTTGAATTCCACATGAAAATCTCAATGCTTTGCAGCACTTCAACCATTGTTCATGTATTTTATCACTGAAATCCTCTTGCTTTCCTGGGGAACTTTTAATACCTGTCTCATGAGGAAAACGGAAAGATACAGGCATAGTTGCACATAGCAGGGGACATACATGGTCATGCTGGCTTGTGCCAGAGCTCCAGGATCTCCATTTCAATATGCAATGTCTTGTCAGAGAACTTGGACTGGAGTCCACTGAGCAGTGTGAGCCTAAGGTTACACACTATTCTTTCCGTTTTCTTTTTATCATGTTAAATAGAGAGATCATTCTTCGGACATACATCATCCACTGAGGGAATATTTTGAAAGACCTATATTAATATTTTACTAGGTTTTCTCTAATCTTATTTCTGAAAGATGTGATTTCCTCAATGCTGCTTCTACCCCTTTGCAATCCGTATTGAGTTCAGATTTCCAGGAAAGAGAATTATAAAAAAAAAAAAAAGTAATATGTTATCCAGCAGTCTTTTCCTCCACTCCTTACATTTAAATCTTCAGACTACCAGTGTTCCATGCAACTTGACAAATGCTTCATGCCACATCTTGGGATGTGATAGACAGTGTCATTTGAATTTATAAGAAACTTTGGGAGTCAGATGGATCAGGCCATAGAAAGTACTTCATGAATATAAAACACAGCTGGGATAATCTTCCAGTTTTTATCTAAAAAGTACCAAATTAAAAAGAGAATAGGTGTATTTCTTAACAGAAATGAGGTGCCAAGAATTGTCTTCAAAAGGATATCAAAGTAGGCACATATTTGTTCCCACTGAGCTGACTGTAAATTGGGAAATGATCAACAAAGTAGGTTTCATGCATTTCAAAGGCTCAGCCTCAATATCCTTAACTTATGTAAGCTCTATTATGTTACCTCTATTTCAGTGCTGAGTTTTCATATTCAATATAGTAAATTTTTTCTGGAACATCTGATTCTACTCTTGTTTTATGAGAAATGAGTGCAAGTTCAACAGGGAATTGGATGCAAGACAACTTCAAATACAGCCTCTCTTGTATTTAACAGGCAGCTATAGTAGCTTAAAATGATGTACAAACTGTGCTGGCCTCCATAGCACAGGCTGTTGTATAATGCAGGGCAGCAGTGATGTTTCCTAACAGGAGTGATCTGTGCATGTGTTTTTCAAGTGCTGTATCCAGCCTTTGGTCGAGTTCTTTTGTTTCTGACATAGAGGACAGTAAGAATGCAGAGGAGATGGCACAGTGTTATTTGTCATGAAGTCTTTGTAGAAACGCCATTTCAACAAAAGAGGGAAAACGATTGCATCCCCTGTTTAACAAAGTGTAACAGCCAGAGTACCTTGAGATTAAGGGCAATATTGAGCTGAAATTCCCCATTGACTACGGAAAGACTTAGAAGGCATGGGAGAGAGGCCTAAACCTCTTAATCAGCCAGCTCAAGTCAGACTTCAGGGACATGGTTGTTTTGCTGTAGAGTTGGAGATCATAGATGTTAAACATTGATAGCTATGACAAGGAAGTGAGCAGAGTTTCCCAACAGGTCTATATGTGAGCTCTGAGTGCTGGTGGCCCAAGATAGTCCTGTGTGGGATGGAGGTTGGAATCTGAACCGTGTTGTGCCCTGACCACAGTGAGGTTTCAGCACCTTATGGGCTTCTGGGCATTGGTGGAACCAGGCTACCTGCTTGTGTGCTCATGCTTGAGCCTTAAGCATTCCTTAGACGTGCAGAGGAGCACACAGCTAAAATTACAGGCATTTCCCACAATAAATGAGAACAAAGAGCAGGTGCCTAATTTTGCTGTCCTCTTCTAAATGTGCTGCCTGGAGAATAACGTTTGCAGTGGAAAAAGGTGCTGGGGAGAAAGGAGGCACAGTGAGAGACAGTGACCACAGGGAAGGCACCCAGACTTTGCCCAACACCCTGCTGAGTTTTGGTTAAAATACCTGCTTGTTCTCATGAGTGCTGGGATGTGTCCCAAGCTCATTTCTGCATCTTCACTGATTGCTTCCTGTGTCTGCAGCTGTACTGGCAGCAGCACCAATATGGCAGATCTCTAGTTGTCATTATTTCATGGGAAGGGAAACTGGGAAAGATCTATACTGAAGATACTTTATTCCAGGTATCAACATAAACGTGTAAAATGTAGGACACAGAAAGCCAAATATTAGGTCACCAACAAAGCTGAGAAATCATGGAAGCTGACACAGATTGCAGTAGGATGCTGGAGGGAGACATTGAGTGTAACGCTTTACTCCTTGGCTGTTCCTTAGCAGAAGGAGCATCAGTGAAGAGTTCCCTTGTTCCCAAGCTGAGGACCATGAGCTGTTGGCTTGTACGAAGGGTTTTACTAAACATATCTTCTTTTGTGA
Organism: Calyptomena viridis; assembly: GCA_013390005.1. NCBI lineage: Eukaryota > Metazoa > Chordata > Aves > Passeriformes > Eurylaimidae > Calyptomena > Calyptomena viridis. Next base: position 1,889,527 of record WEIV01012179.1, read on the forward strand.
CTTATTGAAGTCCAGAGTTGACAACATAAAGTCTTTTGAGTGGTTTAAATTATAAAATTCTAACAGTAGATTAATTAAATGGTCTCTTATTTGTTCTCGACACCAGTCATTTATCCTGCTGGTATTTCTGCCAGTTTGTTGGAAAACTCATGTTTTCCAACATGGTGAAATGAACTGCAGGCATGTGTTTGGCTGCCATTACCAGGAGTCTTGTGTGCCCACATGTGGAATTGAGACCAGGACTGACAAAATAGCTGCAAAACAGAGATGTGGTTTCATAGAGAAAGTATGGACACACCGATTTTATTAAATCATGTGATGCCTCTTAGGTTTGATGAGAATGTCATTTGCCAAGCACAGCACTTTATTTTGTATTTTAAAATCACGTTAAAACCCAGTGCTCTTTATTTCTGATGCAGTGTATAGTATCAGCAACAGTTCCTGATCACTGTGCCCACCATCTCCTCATGGCTTGAAGTCATTCCCTACCCATGCATATCCAAACTCTCACTATCTACACAGGCAGATGGTGATAAGACCAGGGAAAACAATTTTAAACTAAACCAGGACTGATTTAGATTAGATGCTAGGAAGAAGTTCTTCACTGTGAGGGTGGTGAGCCACTGGCACAGGTTGCCCAGAGAAGCTGTGGATGCCTCATACCTGGAAGTGTTCAAGGCCAGGTTGGATGGGATCCACCTGGTCTGGTGGAAGGTGTCACTGTCCATGGCAGGGGGGTTGGAATGTGATGATCTTTAAGTTCCCTTCCAACTGACACCATACTGTGATTCTGTAATTCTGTATTTCTATGAAAAATGTAAAATACCAAGCAGCCATATTCATTCACCTTCTAACTTGACTCTTTATTGACCTTTCTTCTTGTGGATTTTCTCTTTATTTGCCCTTTTTCTCCCTAGTAGTGGATTTTGACTGGGAATAGTTGTGTTCAGATGGTTAAGTATCAATTGAGTGTAAATTAGCTGAAGGAGCTGTAGCTGCCACTGTCAGAATTATTCCAAAATAACTTTGTGGAGGAGTGACTGTCAGGTCAGAGGAGAGCAGTGTGGTTTGGGTCTGCTTGCAGCGGATGGAGTTAGAGAGGATAATATCAGTTAGATTAATAGCAAAGCAATGTACTCTTAAATACTGGCTTATATACTGTCAAAGATCCATCATAAAAGTTACAGTGACCCCCTTTTGAGTGTACAGCAGCAGCAGTATTTGGGAAAGGGTTTATTTTCCATGAACATCTGCACTATTTGTGATGAGGAACACCTTGTTTCTTTGAGGCTGGTACAACAGCTTTCCTCTGGGAAATCCCTGCTGACAGCATGGTCCTTAGCAAAGTGAGAGGAGAAAACTGGACATGGGTTTTGCTACTGGTTTGGCTAATTGATGAACTGCTGTTCTCCCCAGGGGCACCAGCTGCAGCCCTGCTGCTCCCCCAGCTCTGCTGGGTCGGTGCCAGGAGGTGGCTCTGCCTTTCATGTGCAGTTCTTTGCCCAGCTGTGTAACTCCTGATCTTCTTTATTACCACTTAATGTAGGCAAACATTCAGGGTCACCGTTTGGCTGATTTGTTCTGCCTTTATGTATAGCAATTGCAAAACAGCTGAGGATGTCTGGCAGCCAGTAGAAGTTTTATTTCTGAGGATGAAAATAGCCAAAGATACATTCAATGAGATAATTGGGATCATTAAACTTTCCTATCGTAATGCCAGTTGCAATTTCATCCCTGTAGGGCTAAAAAATAATAAGCGGCATTAATGATAAAAAAAAAAATAATATTTATTTCTATCCTTAAATATACAAGCAGAAGCCCTGGTGCTGTAACATCAAAATATGAGCCTGATCTGAGCTTTGTCAATAATGATCTTGGGAAGACCTGGTGTCCTTCAAAATAATGGTGATTTTTCTAGATGATGACAATCAGCGTAAGTTTTAGGCCAGATCAGTGGTTATCACCATCACATGAAGCACCATGTGAACTCCCCCTGGTATCTCTGTCTTACATTTTGTCTCATCTGCAGTCGTGGTAGCAATAGACCACGGGGGATGATGGAGGGAAGGGCAGCACAGTGTGCAAGGGCAGGAGAGCAGGCACATCTGTCTCCCTAAGGCCTCATGCCATACCAGCAGGCCACAACAGAAGGGAATCTCTCTCTCCACTGTTGCATGAAATTACTCGATGCCAGATATCAGTCAAAAGTAAATCTCTCCTGTTCAAAGACAGAGAGTTCATAAGAATCATTAATAACAAAACTCCCTCTGTGCAGAGGCTGCTGGGGAGGGGTGTGCTGGGGAGCAGAGGAAAAGAAAAATAGGTCAAATAAAGTCCTGCTGAAAAAGGAGTAAATGCTCATTGATAACATGAAATTTGGATGTAACTGAAATCATCAGGGACAAACTCTGTTGGACATGAATTGGCCTATGCCAATGTGATCCCCACAGAAGTGAAGAGCAGGGCTGGTACAGCAGCTGACAGTAAGTAACAGCAAGGGGTGGACTCAGAAAAGTTCACCAAGCAAAACGAGTTCAGCATGGAATGGGAGTGTTGTTAGCTGCTGCAAGGCTCTGTGCAGGCTGCAATGGTTCCTGCCTTAAGATGGAGCAAAACCTGTCCGTTTGGTCTGATGGTAGTCATTTGTGTGGAGAGCTTATCCAGTTGCCCTAGGATGCCCTGGAAAACCCTCCCATCTTCCTCTCCTGATAAGAACATATGGACACAGTTGAACTGGATGTGGGGCCAGTCCCGCTTTGCTAGAGTTTGCCTATTCTGTTTTCCAGTGTCTGAAATAACTGTGCTACCCCTGCTTTTCTCAGGATGCAAGCCTGTGACCTCCAAGAAAACCTCTAGCAAACTTTAGAGAAAGATCAGCTCCTTTTTTTATCCTTATTCCCCTTTTTTCTTTCCTTTTTTCTGCTTCAAAAGAGGCTCTGGAGAGAACTTACAGGGGAAACAAGTGAGGAGGAAGTATGAGCTGTCATAAATAATGTTAAAGCAAGAGTCAGACTTGTAGTAAGGTAACAAGGCACCTGGGAAGGTGCTGACGGAGTTGTGGAAGTTTTCAAAGTGCTTGTATCTGATTGATACCTTGAGGATGTTGGTGTAAGAAAGGAGAACAGGATACAGCCACAGCCTCAGTAGGTGTGCTGAGGTCTCTAGCCATGGTGCCAAGACGTGTGAAGGTTTGGCTCTTGCAGGAAATTGTGAAAGAAGAGCTGGGCTTCAGGCTGTGTTTGCATGGAACCATGAGGAATGTAGGGCCAAAGGCAAAATGAAGACAAAGACTGGACACCACAGTGGAAACACATGTATCTCTAAAGAAAGAGTGAAGGGAAAGAGTGGATGAAGATCTGGTGAGTGTAAATTAGGGGCTTGTGACACTGAACAGACCAGAGAGGATGTGACATTCAGAGCAGCCTCTGAAAAGACAGTGAGGACAGTTGTGCATGAATGAGTCTGAGCTCAGGGGCAATGCTGTAGCTGCAGTGACTGCTCAGGTCTTGGCTAGATAAGCAGAGGAACTCCAGAAACTGTTGTCCTTCTATAGGGCAGCAAAAAAACCTCTCCTTTATCCAGATCTGGGATCTGTGCTGTAAAAATGCATTGGAGAAGTCTTGGGAGTCAAATGGAAGGATTAGGAAGGACTAACAGTTTGGCTTACCTGGGGAAACGGCCCAAGTAATTTGTCTGTTTGCAGATATATTGGAGTGGTGTTTAACCATGCATGTACAGGAGCAGTAAAACTGGGATCAAAGCAGTTGCTGTCACCTGCTTCTGACAGTCAGAGTTGGGAGAGCGGGACAAAGGTTGTGCCAGCCTTCTGTCTCCTGAAGGGTGCACCAGATGTTCTTCTATCAGGTAGTCTTGAGTTTGAATGGAGGATCCGGCCTTAACATAGCAACTGTAGGGTGAGTTTTACTAGGGGTATACAGGAGATTGCAGGGGAAGAGGCTCATTTTGGGCTGGGAGCCCATCAGCCTCCCATGGCTGGGCAGGTTTTGGACACCATGAAAGTATTATTGCTAAATATAGAATCAAAATAGATCAATTATTTAACTGAACTTTGTCTAGGCTGGTTATTTCATTTTAGTCTCCAGTGGAAGTTGTAGTGGGCTCTGAAAAAGAGCCCTGTGACCAGACAGATTGGAACTGCTTCCTGGCCAGAAGCCTTTGCTATGGAAATGCCTGGGTTAGGAAGCAGGACTGGGATGCACAGGGTGCTCAGTGCTGTGTGGCAGTGTGGATGAGGTGATGGCAGATGAGAGGACACTGCTTTGCCAGATGAAGTTTGTTACAAATTCCCATCTGCTCAGAAGCAGAAGCTGTAAGTTTTGTGCTGTACAAGTAATTATTTGTTATACATTTTTAAACATGAAATTTAGTCCAAACAGCAAATATTTTTAGTGTGTGTCATTGTGCAGTTAAGAAAGCTGCCAGCAGCATAAACCAGAATAACTGTGTGGTGATTGAGCTGGGATGGGATTTTCTGCTTTGCCCATTTTCCCCTCCCCATGCTTAAGGAATGAGAAGGTACTCATTCCTTCTGCTGGGCTCTTGCTGCATGAGGCAGAGCCTGCTGCTTTGCCACCCACTCCATTTATTTTACCTGTGATGGAAAGCATACATCTGGCACAGCTGGGAGGTGTTTGGCTGGGTGTGAAAAATGGCTCTGGAAAAACGGAACAGGATTGATGGCTTTTTTCCCAGTGGAATATGGAAGAGGCAATCTCACATCTCTTGGTTTTCAGCATCCTGTGGAGTAAGCCTGCACATGGTTTATAATGTAGGCAGATTTGGGATGAATGAAGCATTTTTCAAATTTTCAAGGAACTGGTTGTTTCAGCAATGTTTTACCCTCCACTAAAAATAAGTGAGAGAATGGATTTAAGATGGATCTGAGCATTTTAGAAACAGAACAGCTTATGTTTTTAAGGTTGCAGAAAATGTAGTAAAGAAAACATCTAAAAATGAATGCTTTTTGAGAGAGTAAGATATGTTGTGGATTTTGTTGAGCCTTTAAGCCAAACGATTGAGTTATTCCCTGAGCTTTCATGGATGGTCACAACGTGATCCTCAGTTGATTCCCTTGCAATTGTGAAGCAGCACAGGCACGTACCAGAGCATTTCCCAGCTCTGCCAATTCCCAGAAAGAGCTCCCTCGCTTTCCTCCACCTTTCTTAACATCTCTTGCAGCATTTGAGCCATCCGTTCTGTCAGAGCCTGTTTTTCCCTGTTGTCTTTCCCTGTAACTCCAGCTGGAGAGAGAGGGGGATGCAGAGGGTGTGCAGCTGGGGCAGCAATCTAACACCATGTGTGGTTGCACATGCATTGTTTTTTTCCAGTGCCCTGAGCACTGCTCTCCTTCTCTTGATTTCCATAGATCTGTTTGATTAATAGTAAGAAAGAGAGGGGAAGGGTTTCAGCTGTAGGTTCCATACATGTGTATTCCCATGGTATTATGGCTGGTAGCACCTGGTGGTACCTTCATTCAAAGTAAGAGGGTAGCTTTGACCTGGTTACAGAGCAGAATGCAAAAAAAGCTGAATTCAGTGAGAATGCTTCAAGAGTGGCTTTTCTCTTTAAGCTTTTCATTGGTGTTTTTTCTTAATTCCTAAGAAGAACCACAGCAGTTGTCTGAGATGAGCAGGTACCAGTGCTGCAGACCTGCAGCCACAGTTGCATTCTGGCTCACATCTTGATTCCAGCTCTAGCTTCTGAACTACTCTCTTGTATGTCTTTTCTGCATATGAAGTGCGTTGCCGTCAGTGAAAGCTTAAAGGGGGGGGCTGAGGGTAGGCTCAGAAGAAATGGGATCAGAGAGCAGGTTATCACCTTATCTTTGCAGCACACTGCTATTCAGAGAGCACCAAGGGACCTCAACAATAGCAGTGAGTGTAATGCCATACTCTCTGAGTGTCCAGAATATTTTTCCTAAGTCTGTAAGCAAAAGCCTCCTGCCCAGTAACAATTTCAAATGAAGAGGTCATACCTTGCTGAATGTAGTGTGAAATACTGTATTTCCTTAAAAATCAGTTGGCAGTGCTTCTGGCAGAGGAGCTGCCTGAAAGAGTCACCATGCAGCTACAGTGAGGCCTGACCCAGCCCATGTCCCGTCCTGGAATGCATCATCTTTTGTTCATGGGACTCTGCTGCAAAGGACTGTGCCATCTGCCCTGGCATCCCAGCACTCTCCTTCAAGCTGCCCCTCCTGGGTTCATGGGTAGTGGGTGCTGCTCCCTCTACTCCAGCTGTGTTGCATCCTGTCACATGCTAAAGCTAATGTAGTCCAGGGTTGGGATGAAGGTGTTGCGAAACTAGTGTTTTATTTGCCTTTAAATACAAAGAATAATTAGTAAAACAGTGTGAAAAAGAGCTCCCCCTGCTATCAGGATGGAGGAGCTCTGGCTGGAGGATCCATCCCTGCTGAGCTCTAGGGAGAGATAATCAAGAGGCAGTGGGTGAAGCTCTGAGAGGGACTGGGGGAAAGCTGGTGTTCATGCTGTTGAGAACAAATGCAAGACCCTCAGGACGACACGGGTCTCTTTTCTGCCCTGGTTCCCCCATACACAGGATGTTGGGGTCCATGTCACACACAGCCTCTTCAAAGAGCATAGGAGGATGCTGCGTGGGGCTTCAGGCAGTGTTCCAAAATGCTCCACAGCAAGCTGGCTCCATTCGCCATCTCGTGGTGGTGGCTGGCCGGGGCTGAGGTGTGCGGGGCGGCTGGGCAGTGACACCTGGGCAGTGGTGGGCAGACAAACACCTCCTCCTTCCGCTCTGGCCGGACTAAAGCTTCACACAATAACATTCCACATGGAGAAGGCTGTTAATGACAGGGGATGTGATTGACTGCCTTTTTCTGTTGCTGCTGTATTAGCTCTATTTAAATCTGCTCACATTAACTGCAGTTATATTTAACACTGTCTGTCTACATGGATGAATTTTTAGATGGTTAATTTTCAATTGCAAATCGCTTCATTATGTCTGAACTTTTTATAAATATTTGTAATGTGACTTAATATTTTCTATTACATGTAGTACACGGTCTGGAAAAAACTAATTGTTCTTAGTGCTGTGCCCTGGGTCTGGCAAGAGCCCATGAAGCCTTGATGCTCTCTTATCAGAAAGCTATTGGCTTCACAGCTGATGTGTCAGAAGCTGAGGTCTGTAGCCAGTGCTGTCTGTGTGTTATGGTCAGGAAAACCATTAGGATTCATTTGGCTCGCTGACAATAAGAAAAGGAAATGTTTATTGTCCACAGCGTGCTAACATGGTGAAGACTGGAGGCTCGTGACACTATATGTGTGTATTATTGCTGTGCTTCTGGAGCCTGTTCTGAACATCAATGAAATGTGGAAGGTGACAGCTCTAAACCTAGGAAGAATTTTAAACTGTACCATTTTTAGGGTGCTTAGACCCTAGAGCCCCAAAAGAGCATCCCTGTTCACATAGAGGAATGCCTACGGCTCATCCTCCCTTACCCAGGCAGGGCTGCACAGTCCATGCCCAGCAGATATGGAAATTTGTCTTGATAGGTCTCCTGCAGGGTTTATGTAGTGAAGGGTAAGAGACTGAACATCTCAGCTCTGTATCCGCCTGCGGCTGCTCTGCTCATGGATACATGGATACCCTCACTGAGTGAGGGTCCCTGGGGCAGGAGGGCAGAGGACCCCCCCCAGCAGCTCCAAGGATAGGTCCCCAGCCACATCTGCCGTGAGCCTGTTCCGCAGAGCTGCCTGGGAGTCTTGTCTTGCACACAAATTCATGGGCACTTAAAACCTCTGTGAGGTGCCAGCCCGTGGCAGCAGCCTCCAGCCAGGATGGCAGCAGGATGGCAGGAGCACAAAGCACCCTCTGAACCTTGGTGGGTGGTTGCTGTTGGGATGTGTCTCCCCAGGGAGCAGTGTCCTGTCCTTTGGGGTGCAGCCACAGCCCCAGGTGATGCCTGTGCTGGCACAGGCTGGGTGACTGTGGCAGGTTTAATTGGAGTCTGTGAGCATCATTAGGGCTCACTCAGGCAGAGGAAAGGTGTCAGGTGATCTGCTAGACATGCACCAAGCCCAGATTCAGGGTGGGACAATGCAATCCCCAGCCTGTGACCCAGCTTCATAACAGCCACTGTTTGAGCTGGTTAAAATAAAGCCAGCACAGGCCTGGGAGCAGCAGTGCTGTGCTCTGTGCAGAGGGAGCTGGGCTGTCCAGCCACATTGCAGGAGCTACTGCTGCCAGGCTGAAGCATCTTCTTCTGTAATTGTTATGGTATCTGTACACATAAATTATTTATTGTACATTTAATATTGACACAAAACAGCATTTTCCATATTGCATATGTGGCTTGCTGGGCTGACTGCCTTCATCAGTAAGGGACAAGGAGGGTACACCCCATGGGAGGACCTGCCCCATCTGCTAAGCTCTCTCCTCACATGGTACCTTGTGCTGTATTCCTCCTCCTCTCATCTTATGGATTCACTGCCTTTAAAAGCGTCACATTTTCACTCCTTGTTTTTGTTTCTTCGTAGCCTTTTGCTGCTTTTCTGTGTCTCCTTCAATTCTTCTCACATCCTTGATCCTTAATGCAGGTGCCAGAGCATCTTGCAAGGGTTTTATGCGGGGTTAGATCGCACATGACAGCTCACAGCTCCACGTGGCCCATCTCAGAGATGCCATACACCCATTTTGTGCCACTGGTTCTTCAGGAGCAGAACAGGTCCTGTTGCTGGGGATCAGGCAGTAAAAGAGGTGGTGGGTGTGCCCAGTTAGTGACGATTCCAATCCATATTCCTCATGGGGGTTTTTCATATTGTTGAATGCTAATTATTTAAAAAAGAAGTGGCTTTTCTGAAATGCAATGATAGATTAGATAAGATGGTTATGGCTGAGGGTATTGCTTCTTTTCAAAACCAGGAGATTCCCCCTGAGGTAAACTTCTCTGAAACCTTTGGATGACTCAGAGCACAGTTGTCTGGGCACTGCTCTAAGAAAAGCAAAGAGTTGACCTTTAAATTAGCATAATATAGTAATTTAGCATGATATTAGTGATTGCTTATTAATCATTAATAGTTGTTGTTATGTATTGATCAAAGAGCCTTACAGATGTGATGTTTCTGCTCTGGATTTTGATAAAAATTGATGCCAATTAGTGAAGGTACAAGCCAGAGGGACTGAAGTAGCCTGATCTGCCATGGAAGCAGTTCCCTTCCAGTTCCCCATTGCTGCAGGAAGGGAGTCTAATAGTGACCTATATGGTGACTTCTGGAGAAGCATGGTCCTAGTCAAGGATGAAATCAGCTGCCCATGAGATGCTGTCCACAGAGAACGTGGAGCAACCCCTTTGCATGCTGAGGATTTGCTGCCTAGAGGCTTAATTCTCCTAACCTTTCTCCCTGACCTCACAGCAAAGTTTGTTGCATCAAACCAGTGTGAAAGACATTGGCATGTTCAGGAGATTGCTCTCTTTAGGTTTCTGGCTGTGATAAATCTAAAACTTCATAAATACAAAAATGAACTGCAATAAGCAGTACTGCAATTTTTGCTATCTTAGTCCTTGAAAAAGTGGGAGACATAACCTTCTCTGTACATTTCCTCTCCCCATTTTCTGCTCATAGCCAGTTGTTTGGCATGTAAGAGAACCAAAATCTTGGTCTTCATGACCAGTGTCTGCTTTGCCAGTTCTTTGCTCAGAGCTTTCCACAGAAAAACTATTATTGTGTAGACACGATTGGAGATGTTCCCACATCTTATTCCATCACTTTTAATTCTGCTGAGTGACCAGGTACTGCAGCTTTGATGGACTAGGTCCTCATTCAACTTGCTTTAGCTCCAAAAGCCAAAGCCCATTTTGAATTACATGATGAATATATTTACCATTAAGCTTTTTATCGAAGACGAGGATTCGAGGATATCTAGATTATTCTTCCATGATGCTTGGATGATATAATTACAACTAGTTCTAGCTGTAAAAGTTACGTGGAACTCCATAGTAGTTTATTGCCCTGTGTGAGAAATTCAGGTGATTCTCTTCTCATTAATTACATCATTAGATGTGAAATTCAGCGTATGATAAGCTGTAAAGAAACACGAGCAAGCTAAATGTAATGATCGACCTCAGGCAGTGTCAACCAGCCAGTGCTCCAGTTTCTTTCATGGTGCCATAGCTCAGCGTATGCTCCCTGCATGCCTTCAAGCATCCTTATGCAATGCCATAAGAAGAGGGTATTAAGGCATCCTCAGAGGTCAGAGCCTCTGGACAGCTTTAGTTTTCAATCGCTTTCAGTATCATGCACCTCGCACGGATGATCTTGCAGAGGGATTTACAGGGTTCAAAAGTTCTCTGTCCACAGATGGAAAGGACATGCCTTTCGAGTGGATGTGCTCTGCCATCCCTGTTCTTAACAGCTTGCAAAACATTTGCAAAGGCAGGCAGCGCTTCTTCTTCCCCTTCCCGTTTTGCTGAATCTGGTTTTCCATTTACTTTGATTTATCATTGCACATAAATCTGGAGGTATCTTTGCACAACCTGCTGGAAAGCTGCGTGCTGGGTTTGCTTGTCTCAGCTTTCCTCGGCCTTGCAGTGTAGCCTTGCAAAGCTGTGGAGGGATATGGTGGCAGGCAGGTGATGCCACATGGAGATGCCCTCTTGTCCTGCACAGGATCCCTGCCTACCACCTGTCTGCCCTTGCCATGACACCAGCAGGTGCTGGTTGATCCATCAGTGCTCTGTAGCACCCAGGGTACCCATGGGTGCTGCTGCCTGCAAGCAAGGAGGGCATGAGAAACCTCTGCCTGCATGTGCCACCAGTGCTGCTCAGAAATATGTTGGAAACCAGCTCAGCTCATGGGATAAACAGATATCCAAAAGCAGTGCTTAGAACGTAGTGAATTCGAGGGTGAATCTCTTGACCTCACCTGGCAAAGCAGATACAGTCTTCAGCCTCTGCAGGCAGATGTGATGGGTGAGAGCCTGCACAGCCCAGGCAGCTGCTGAGGCACAGAGATTTATTGCAGTATTCTAAGATTCACACTGGGGCGAGGAGAGGCTGCTCTGCATCCCAGGGAATACTTTCACTGATGAATCTAGCACAACCTTAAAGTTTGTGAACCATAAAATGACATTTCTCTTTAAGAGAGAAGAAGAGAAGTGTCAGCTCTTACTGAATTATCCAAGTCCTTTCTGCTGTTCTAAATCACCTTCCCAGGACCTCCCTGAGTGCTCTCTCACAGAAGCAGTTGTTCATTAGATAGCCCAGGAGTTTGCCAGGATAGTGGCAGCTGGCACTCTAACAAGCAAACAGCTGACTGTCCTCTCCAGGGGAGGGGGTTTGTCACCTTTTGGGGTGCTGGAAACCTGGGGCTGTGTGAGGAGCTGAGACTGACAGAAAGGAAAAAGGAAATTTTGGTGAGGTAATAGGTCCAGATTGTAATTCTTTGAATTAAAGGGAATTTTACATTGTGCTAGAAAGATTCTGCATGACTGAACCCAAAAGACTGATTTGGGGAGGTTTGGCTGGCCACAGGAGAGGTGGCCTTAGGCATCCCTGTTGTGCAGTGGCATCAAGAGATCAGTCTTTTGGGATGTGCAAGGATCATACAGCATTGCAATACTGAGAGCTGGTGGAGAAGACATGTTCTGCTGGTCCTTCTGGGTCTTCCAAAATCCTGTCTTGAACCACAAGTGACAGTTGCTGAATCCATGGTCGGGCTGAGCTGATACTGCCAGTTTTACTGAAGCAGGGAGGTGCCTAACATGGGGAAGCTGTCCTTGCTTCCTGTTCCTCACTCCCGTTTCAGATCCCAAGGCAGACAGTGGTCTATGGGTTGCAGTTTGCTGCTCAAAGGGTTAGCAAGTTGCCCAGGACATTAGTGACTTCCTTTCCAAGGCAGCTTAGCATTGTTTGCATTCCTGGTTTAAAGAGAGGTCAGAATCCCACCTGTGGTTAAAGAGGGAATGTTCAGATCCTCCTCTGCTTTCTGCTTCAGACTCATGGGCAGAGGTCAGGGCCTCGAGTGGCAGACTGCCACCTTTCCACTGCCCTTTGCCACTCATAGGGAAGAATATTTATCATTGGTAATCTGTGGCATTGACATGGAGTGCAGCTTAGGAAGCTATGTGCCACATGATGCCACTCTGTCTTGTTTAATGGCACTTTATCTCCTAAAAGAGCAGTTTTGTGCTAAGAAATTGCTTCCCTTCAAAGAGCCACTTTGGCAGCCACATGTTTTTCAGCTGGAGCACTCCATGATGCTGATGCCACAAGTCGTGAGTACTCCTGGACTGACAGATTAATTATTAATTGATGTGGTTTATGAATTTTTCAGTGTTTTCTCACACTGTGCATCACAAAGCAAAACCACCTTTTACGAGACAAAGATCTCTCCTAAAGCCCTACATCAAAGCTGCAAAATTGTCACCTATATTGTGATCTTGTTCAGCCTTCACATGAGCATGTTTGCTTTGAAATACTTAATCAACCATTTGCTGAGCTACAGAGCTCCCAGCATGTCAAAGGATGTGCGCCTTGAAACTTTCTCTTTGAGGCTCTTGGCACCTATAACTGTGCATGACACATGTTGCACTAATTATTTTGGGAGGACTTAAGCCAGGCTTAGGAAGGACATGAGTGAGTCACGGCTTTTGTCTTTGTCCTCCACCCAGGGAAAATAATTCACAAAGTGCCATTTTCAGACTCCCCCCAGCTGCATGGTGGTGTGTTGAACACAGAGATAGAGTAAATTAATACTGGGAACTGCTTAGAGTGCTCCCAGCCAGGACAGTCCCTGCTCAGCAGCAGCCCACCTGCACCTGCCTCCAGCCGTGCACCCATTCCCTGGTGCCGATGCTGCTGTGGGAGAAAACTGGCACGGGCAGTATCTGAGGATTTCATGGAGACCTGGGCTTTCCTTTCCAGAAGATGAAGAGCCAGGTGTTTCCATTCCTGATGCAGCATAAACCAGGTTGCTGCAGCTCAGCATTTGCATTGCCAGAGCATTTAAAATGTGGTTTTCCAGAGGCTGGAAATGTGGTCCTCTGCAGGAGCACATGGCATGGGAGGGCGACTGGTTTCACCACCATGTTGTAACCTTTTTCAAGGGGGGGGAGATTCTTCCAGACAGGCCCCAGTTACATGTCAGGAACAGGGATGTCATGGCACTTGCTACCTTTGCTGAGAAACAGGGATTGGCATTAGCAGTGACTGACAGGGAGGGATTAAATTGTTAAATGGTCCCAGTGGTTTCTGGCTGAGGCTGATGGCAGTTACACCAAGAGTACCTGTCCCATCCACAACATAAATGCCAGGCATTGTATGTTGTATCTGTGTTGCAATCCTAACAACATTATTTCCAGCAGTGCTGAACTCAGAGCATGGACATAGCTCCCATTTCATTCACCTGTGTCTGTTGGATGTCCCTTGTGCCACCAGCATTGTCCCCAGGCTGGGTGGGTTGGCCCTGGCTGCAGCCCTCTTACTGTGGCCACCAGGATGAGGGCTGTCCCTGCTTAGTCCCCACGCAGGTGGATGGATCTGAGCATGAATCCGAGCAAAACTGCTTTGGGCATAACAAAAAAGGAAACAGGAGGGCAGCCTGTGCTGCTCCGGCATCATGTTTGGAGCCAGAGCTGCAGTAGTAAATGATGAATATTTTAAACCTCTTTNTGTAAATGGTTTGGCTTTAGGCTGTGATAAACTGAAGTTGGAGCTTTAAATATATAACACTTGGACCCCCAAAACATGAGAGTTTAAAGTCCTGTAACACTGTTCATGCCTTGCACTACCTTTGGCATTTTGTGGGATGAGTGGAAGTGAGCCTGGCCTCTGGACTTTACGAGCTACAAGGCTCAGGCTGGGTGATGTGCAGGAGGTCTCTGACACAGCAGTCAAACATTTAGGCATGGGTTTGGTAGGTGCCCATGCGTCTTATGCCACCGATCTTATGACCCAATTAGGTTGGTTGGTTTGCATCTGCTTCTGCTTTTCAAAGGTGTAGGGGGATTATCTCCTGTCACTCTGGAATAACAGGAGGAAAATTCTCTCAGTGAGTTTGTTTCAGGGAAATGAAAGCAAAGGGTTGCTTCTGCAGGCCAGCAACTGGTTCTTACTGGCAATGAAAACTGTCAAACTCGCATGATGAATATTTTAAACCTCTTTCTTTCATTTACTGCTGCCAACTAAAAATTATTCCATATTAAGAGTTTGTATGTAAAAAACCCTGTCTTCTGCAAGGCCTTTTTCTTGCAGTTGAACCCTCACCAGGGGCTAAAGTAGGCACCCTCTCTGCAACACCTACAGTGATGGGTTGGCTGCAATGCCAGTCAGTTTTGGGTTCCACTCAGAACATAATCTACATATGGCTTTTAATTTTTATTCTTTTGCTTTAGCAACTGTTACACCAACATCGATAATCTCTGCAGGGCAGGCAGAGAGAACTAATGTCATATGCGGGTAGACATATGAAAACATCTAATTTACCAGCAGGCAGTTGGGTAATGATCAGTTGAGAATTGCAAATTATGTACGTCATGTATTTGTGGCACACTGCTGAAGAAAAGCCCAGTGCATATGACTAATCATATATATACTGAAATTTATAATACTTTTCACATTTAATTGATTGGGGCAACCTTATGATTTATGTCTTTGCTTTATTCATAGCATACCCATAACATAGTCATAATGCAGAACGAAACTAATTCAGTTTCTCTTTGACTTTGTAAATCATTTATGTATTCGGCTGTCAAGTATTTGAATATAAAGTGGGCATGTATGCAGGAGATAATAAATAGCTGATTCTCTAGTTAAGAAATTGGGTTTTAATGATATTATGGTCTGTGTTGCCTTACTTGGATATTTGGTCTTACTTAGCTGACATGCCTCACATTTGCCCCTTGCCTTCTTTCACAAGCAAAGTATATTTTATGGGCACCAGAATTACTGTCTTAATGGCCCTATATAGTGTTATGACTGTGTAAAATGTACTTAGCTTGCTTTGGTGGCAGCAGGAGCATTTCCCAGGCACAGGAGTCTTTCCCAGGCACAGGATGAGACAGTGACTTAGCTCTTGGGCTGCTGTTCTTAGTCACAAGAGATATGCTGGAAGGTGCCAGGAGGACAGGCAGGGGCTGCTTTATTAGTACCATTCCATAGACAACAAGAAAATGTTATTTTGGCTACTACAGACTCTGATCGCTTTCCCAAAGAACAGTTTTTGCCATGCAGGTATCATGCATAGTCATTGAAAATACAGCCTGGAAAGATTTTTTTCTTTCTTTTTAAATACCAGGTTACTTGGCTTGGCATCACTCCTTCATCTTGGGAAGCACAGCCCTGGAAACAATACCTTACCCATTCAACCGCAGCCGTGGAGGCTGCCTAGGACACTTGTTGTCTCCTAAGAAAAATAATCTTCTGCAATCAGATCCTTCCTTGACACCTGTAGCATCACTGGAAAACATCTGCAAAATCAAGACAGTGCAGAAAGCATGAGGCAGTTTGCTGACTCCTTTTCATACCACCAAACCAACCCTCCTCCTCCTCCGCATCCTCAATTTCTAAATTTAGTGCCTGAGTTATTTTGGGTAGTGTGTGATTAACCTCAATTACTGCAGCTCAGATGGAGTTCCTATACTGCCCCCTCTTTCAGAGTTGCAAAGAAATGGAAATCTGGGACTGTGCATTTCCTACCCTGAATGAAGCAGCTCTGAGAGCTGCTTGCACACTGGTGCAGGATAGTTGTGAGGTGCATTTGAAGACATTAATGGAGGCAGCTTGTCCTGAAAGGTGCTAGTAGTCCATGGGTTTGGGATCAGGAATATAAAGATGAAGGCAGCAAGCTATGTGGTGCAGCTGGTGTGAATGAAACCACTGAAACTTCAGTGGACTTGGATCAGAGTCAGGACACTTTGTAGTTTTCCTGAATTAAAGGAGTAGTGAAGACTTTTAAAAGCTAATCAAAAATATGCTTTCCTTCAATCTTGGCCATAGTAAATGTTGGCTCTCTGGAAAATCGTCAGAGATGAAGCAGTGTGCAAATATACACCTGCACGTGCGCAGATCTGCACGAGCGTGTCCAAGAGAGGGGTGAGGGATGTGCAGGCAGATGGCCAAGGAGATGCCATGGAAAGTGGTGGGTTGGGCAGAAAACAGCATGTTTCAGCCCACCCAGGGACCACCAGTGGACGAGCTCATCATTCATCAGGCTGAGAATCAGAACTTTTATCATCACTGGAGCTGTAACTTTCCAGACTGCACTGCACCAGCCAAGCCTTTCTTCTATCAAGCAGTTTGTCTCCAGAGAAGGACAAAACCCAGGAAGGTGATTAGCACAACCCCAAGCCAGCAAATAAAGCTCATTTACATGTAGCAGTTGGTGGAAGAGCTGACCCATGACAGCTTGTGACAATTGCATTTGCTGGTAGCCAGAAGGAGCCAATATTTTGAAAACAAAGGTGGCATTTGGATGGAGGAGCCAGCCCTCCCTCTTGAAGCCACGTTGGCTTAGGGAGGTGAACCAAAATCATGGGGATTTGCATCAGGCTGAGCTTGTCTTTGTGCCTTGTGGGTGGAGTGGTGCTAACCACTAACCACGTTTCTAGCCATGGCCAAAATTACACCAAAGGAGTCGAAAGAGCAGTTAGAATTTGGAAAGCCTCTATAAAATTGCTGCCTCATTATGGCAGTTGTCAACTTATTCAAGGGTCAATTTGATTTTGTGCTTTTTTGCTGTTCTTTGATTTCATGCCTGTGTATTCCCATTAAAAATAACAGTCCTTCTCCAAGTCCTACAAATGGGAGACTGCAGCAGTCACTGTGCCCCTTCCACATGTGCTGTAATCAGTTGCTTAACTGACAGAAACATTTTACCATCAGAAGACATTTCAGAGCCAGGCAGGTGCTGAACACTGAACCACAGGGCTGTGGGCAGTGTGTTGCAAAAAAAACACTCCAAAAATACCCCCAAAAAATCTCTACAGAAGTCTGCGGGAAAATTAATGACATGAATTAGGTGATAGCACAGGGATGCAGCAATATGGGGGGAAAAGAGAAAATAAGTAAATGCTATTGCTGTGCATTTCTGCTGAGCCACCTTCTGTTTTTTCCTGAGTGGCAAGCAGGAATGGGGGTGTTTGGCTTGGTGATCTGAAGCTACCAAGTGCACTGCCCCAACATAGAGTGCTATGGCTTCCCGAGCATCAGAGAAGTGGTAGCCTCTGGAGGGCACCCCACTTTCCAGGGATTCAGATAGTCACCATCAGAGCTTGCTGCCAGAGCAAAGTGGGTGCTCATCAGGGTGAGGATGCTCAGCCCCAGGATGCAGCTGGACAGGCATCAATATTGTCTGTCTTGGGATGGTGAACATTGTGTGTGTCCTTTGTGTGGGGGCTTCTCTTCCAGAAGGTGGTCTGTCACCACTGCCTCTTTATTGATAATGTAGTACTTTATTGATAAATTGATAATTTATACTTTATTGATAATGTAGTACCTATGATCAGCCTGAAGAATTGAACTGCTCGTAAAGGTGCTGCATTGGGTAATTTTTCACCTTGATTTGCCTTTTGTTTTTATACAGCTGGACAACCCAGATGAGCAAGCAGCACAGATCAGACGTGAGTTAGATGGACGTCTCCAGATGGCAGAGCAAATTGCCAAGGTAGGAAAAGTCTACTGTTATTAATAAGCTCTTCATCTATAAGTAGTTTCATTCAGCCCCCAGGTCCTGTCATTCTCTTATGGGTTTCTTCTCCCAGTAATCACCAGATAAAAATTATCAGATTTTTAACTACAAACAAAACAACAAGTACAGCTTGGAAAGGAAGCTGTTGTGATGCGCATTTCTTGGAACGTCCTGATGAGCTGGGACAGGTTAGGTTCCTGCAAAATCCCTTAAAAATCCTCAGCCATGGTACAGATATTGTCAAACTTCCGTGCTAGGTGATAAGATAGATCATGATACCTAAAAAGGAGACAGAAATTGCCCTAAAGGAAATTGTGCCTTTGCTGGGCTGCTGGGAGCCACAGTTTCCTGCCTATAAGTAGTTGCTGCCTCAATACAGGTACTTCAGATATATTGTCCTAAACAAGTTCATACTATGCACAAAAGCAGTCAGGTAGGTGTTGCACCCTGCAGACATTGCTGTTCTCTGGAGCAGCAGGCAGGGGACCTCCAAACAGTTTTGATAACCAAGCACTTGGCTAAGCTC
This sequence comes from Calyptomena viridis, assembly GCA_013390005.1. Taxonomy (NCBI): domain Eukaryota; kingdom Metazoa; phylum Chordata; class Aves; order Passeriformes; family Eurylaimidae; genus Calyptomena; species Calyptomena viridis. The sequence continues at coordinate 1,907,726 of WEIV01012179.1, forward strand.
CCTCGAGACTGCTCTGTAAGGAGCCATCTCTCTAGGAGCAAATCATACCCATACAGTGCAGATTTACATGGCCTCTGATAGACCTCAGTTGGAGGGGATCCTGTTGACATCAGTATGGCCAAGATTTTATCCTTGCCTCTAATTAGATGCTCTGAGTCACTGATAAAGCCCTAATGGGGCTGAAGTCACTGGGAGTGATCTATCTGGCTGTTCTTGATAATCAAGAAACCATTACTAGAAGGAAAAGAGAAAGGTCTAATCAGAGAGACAAGCTCAGTCTAGGAGCCTGGTCTCCAGCAGCAGTCCTCCCAGCACTGGACTGTGCCCAAATTGGGATTTTTTTATAAGAAAGGTAATATCAGAGCTTTTTGCAGCCACACTGATATCCCTGGGTGTGAGAGGCAGAGCACATTTATTTGTGGTCAGGCATTAACAAGGGTGCTGGTGGTGCCTGCACAGTTCCTCCCCATTAACACTTGTGTGAAATAACTGCTGCTGTTGCATCTTTGGGGACGTAGGCTCTGGTTTTCCCCACTTCGCTGATACAATTAGTGAGGTGGCCAAGGACCACATGGCCAAACAATGGCAGAGCAAAGCGGTTGCAGCTCTTTTATTCAGCATTTGGCCATTTGCCATTTTATTCTTGTCAAGAAAACCTGCAGTATTTATTTGCAGTGAAAGGTAGGCCCCCATGCAGAGCACAGCTGCTCCCGTTCCAAGATGGGTAGTGAAGTCCTGAGTGCCAGAATGAGATAGCCTGGTTTCATTGTTTCATTTTCTCTTTATGGCATGTGGGACAACAATATGCATGATTCAGTAGCAGCCAGCATAAGCTGCAGCTTCCTGAAGTATTTTTTGACAAATGAGAATTTGCCATTTTTGTTCTTCCCCCAAGGATGCTGAAAACAAACCATGACACTATTGGCCCTGCAAGAGAGAGTCAGGGGAAATTCCTCAACATAACCTGACATATTCCTGTGCAGAATTCAACCTTCAATATACAACTGTGCAGCTTGGAGGGTGGTTTTGAGTAAAAGGGACTTACTGCGATCCAGTTGGCAGCTATTGATATTTAATCTCCTTCATGGTACTACTGCAGGCCTTCTCTCCAGAATGTCAGGTCCCACCAGCATCTGCCTACGAGAAACCTTGTTCTTTCAGACCCATGAATACCATCCTTTGGAGGCATCATAATGACCTTTTGAATCCTTCTTTCTATCCTTTCTGGGCAAGGCTACTTTCCCTCTAGCAGAGGGCAGGTTCACAATTCAGCTCAGTGCAAGGATAGCGTTTCCAATTTTATCTCCAATTTGCAGCTTTTAATACAGATTTGCTGCACAGGGAGGCTTACAGTGCTCATGAAACCAGCCCTGAGGTGGCTGTCTTAGAGATTCCATGCTCAAGGCAAATTAATGCCTTGTTAATAAATTAAGAAATTCACACTAGGACATTTGCACTTCAGAGGCAGCAAAGGCTGTGGAGTCTAAAGGGACCTGGCATTGCAGTGTTGCAGAACCAGTAGCTCTGCAGGCCCTCGCCTGACCTGTTGTGTGACCTTGAATGAATCACTATACACTTCAGCTTCCCTGCCTCTGGATACCAGGGCATTTTTGCCTTCCCGTGTGCCCAGGAGAATGCAGCTGGGTCTCCCAGTGTGCCTGACTCCATCAAAGCACATAAGCCCAGCCTTGGAGCCAGGCGGCTTGAGGATCACACTCCAAGTCAAGCAGATGTTTTAAAGCTGAATCTGGACAGGCTTTTCATTCTGCGTGTTGTACTTTTCCAGCAGCTAAATAGAGCAGCATTACAGCCGAGAGCTTAGTGATGCCAAGGCAGACGTGTATTTTTCTCTGCAGTAGCAAGTGCTCTGCTGTCCTGTGATGTCTTTTCCCCAACTCTGGCCTCAAGGACAAGGAGGAGCAGGTGTAGGGGCAACTAAATGAGACCTTGTGATGACATCAGAGTGATATGTCCATCTAGAGCTGGACCTACTCTGCTCCAGCCTCCTGGACTGGTCATTTCTCACAGTCTCTTAACTGGTTCTCTCTCCATGCCTGTCCCCATTCCTCATCCTCTCTTTGCTCGAAGTACATGTAGAGGTGACTAACACCCTTTCTTGCTGTTGTCTGCATTTCTTGATAGTGTTTTACTCGAGACTTCCCTCAGCTTTATCTCCAATCTGATGGGTAACTTGAGACCACAGCTGCATCTCTGCATTTCTGTCATCAGTTAAATAGTCCCAGTTAAACTGTTATGTGTCACTTCAAACTACGTTTTTAGCCTTAATATGAGAAGTTGCTGGTGGCACACAGTGAAATTCCTCAGTCTTTGCTGCACTTCTGAAGATACTTGTGGGGGCAATGCCAAAATTGTAATCCCTGGAGAGATGGATGGCAGCAGGGTAAAAAAGCAATAATGTCTGAACATCGTTGCTGCAGCAGTAGTTCTCCAAATGTACAAAACAGTTGCTTTTTTTTTTTTCCTATGGGTGACTTGTAACTTATGCAATGCAAACACAATAAAGCAGACTGATTAGATAGTTTATCTTACGCCAGGTCTAATTTACATGAGGGAATTACTTCCCAAGACTGAGACTGGAAACAGATGACTATATTTTAACTGCTTGGTGCAAGTGCTGCTATGAGCTGTGCAGATAAGCTATTGGGGACTGATGCAAAAACTATTGCAGTGGAATACTTTTTCAGCAGCTTGATGACAGTCTTCTAGAAGAAACATGACCTTATCTTCTTTTCTAACATATATTTTTCAGACAGCTTTTTTACACTGTTATGAATTGCCACCAAGATACGTTGCACATCAGCCTCATGTTCCCTGGCTGCAGATGCTGCCTTGCTGTCACATGCCTTGCACAGTTTCTCATAACCAGTTCACTGAGAGATGTTTGAATCCTGAGCAGATTCAGGGCATGGGAAGAGTTGTCAGAAGATGCAGGGCTCAGGCCAGTGATGGGCAGCAGTTCAAAGCTGAGAAAATGCATTGGGAAACATCACATTTTTCTCTCACTGTCACCTTTGGTTTTAATGTTTAAATTTCCTGTTTACAAGCAGCAGCACTGGAGGGTCTCACAGTGTAAAGTTTTCTTCTTGGAGGAGACTCAGGCCCTGGCAAGTAGTGGAAAGGGTGTTTTACCTCTTCTTCCAGTTGGGACCACACATTACTGTCCACACATTGCTGATTTTCCCTCGTTAGGCTCTTTTCAAGCCCAGAGAACTGATGAAGCAACTGCTTATAAGTGTTTTTAAAAGAGCTGGTACATTTGGGAGTCTGGAAAACAAGTCCCTTACTGTCAATATCCTTTGAATCCTTAGTAAATTGCTGTCAGTCACAAAGATCAGCTGAGAGCTGGCCTGGAGTGTTTGTAATTGTGAATACATACATATGAAAAAGTCCATTTGCAGATAGAAAAATCAATGAAATGCAAGTGAATGTAATGAAATGCATTCGAGAAACAGGGAAGTTGGACAAGTACCAAGAAGTAATTCTATGGGAAGCTAATAATGTTTCTACATTACCCAGGGGGAAGCTGTAATTTGTCATCTGGTTTGTGGGAGTTCCCTAACAGCAAACCTCTGCAGATGCTCCTGGGAGATTCTTCCAGTGTAACAAGTGGTTGCTGATTGTCACAGCCATTCATTCTGTTGTGTTTGTTTCCAAATCCAAGGAACGCAAGTTTCCCAAGTTTGTGTCTAAAGAAATGGAGAACATGTACATTGAGGAGCTGAAGTCATCTGTCAATCTCCTGATGGCAAACTTGGAGAGCATGCCTGTCTCTAAAGGAGGCTCTGAGTTCAAGCTGCAGAAGCTGAAACGTAGCCACAACACCTCAATAATTGACATGGGAGAAGAAAATGAGAACCAGCTTTCCAAGTCAGACGTTGTGTTGTCGTTCTCCCTGGAGGTAAGCTTCACACATATGACAGGGTGCAGAGTTTGTGGGAGTAAAAATCACAGCAGCCAACTTTTGCCCACTTCAGACTTCAGCTAGGTAGAGAGAGGTGAGTAGAAATCACTTTCTGATCTCCATGAAGAATGGCTCATCTCTGGTACTGGAAGCTTTGCCTGTAATCAACACTGTGTCCTCTCTGGTGTGTCACCATCTTGTTGGAACAAACTGTGTGATATACACTGTCTGGCATTTCCTGCTGATGTATATCAAATGACTCAGAAATCCTCATCATTAACTGACCTCTTCATGCCGTTTGTTACCGAGTGTAACCCAGTAAACCTGAGCCTGTATCGTCCCTGAAACAAATACAATAAGGCAACACTGTAAATGTCAATATGTTTAATTGTTGCCAGTTAGAGGTGTTGCTGAATTTCCCTGCGAGAATTGCCTCCTCCTTGAAGAATTTTTAAAAATTGCTGGGGTTTGAATGCACCCAACAGATTGGCTTGCAGTTTGTGTGGAAATAGCTATGCTGTTCTGGCTTGCTCTTTGCTATGTGTTGAACACTGACTTTCTGCTGAGTGCTCTGTCAAGCAGTTTGTCTGTGCAGCCCAGGGGAAGGCAGAGTGCTGTGGGACCTCTATTACCTCTGACACAGGTTGCCTCAGTCCTGGAACAGTGTTGCTCAGTAGCTGTTTTCAGCCAACTCATTTGTTTTGTGCAAACATATTCGTGGTCTATTTGTGGGCATATTTACTTTGAGGAGTCATCAGCTCACCCATACAGAATTGTGGTTGTCTGTCAATGAGTGGGTTTATGTTACATTGTCAAAACAACTATCAGGATGGAGTCAAAAAATGTAGGATGCAGAAAAATCACAAAATTCTATTTTTATGTAGTTTCCTGTTTATTTCTCTTCCTAAAAGGGTCTCTTGTTATACATGTCATGGCAATGCAAAACTTACCAACATTGGTTGTCTGGTCTCAGAGTTTAACTTATTAGATCTCTGAAACCATCTCTATTGTATTCAGTTCAGTCTTATTTAAAGACAGGGCTGTGAACCCAGAGATAGTGCCTTCAAGAGCAGCATTAAATAAAGCCTGACTTCCAAGCATTCCTGTATGGAGGAGCAGGGAACTATCACAAAGCACTAGACCTCCTTGTCACAGAATCCTGTGCAGCTTGTACAGCTGTGTGTGAAGGGACTCTCCCTTACAACAGAGTGTCTCAAATGCTTTGCTCCAGCTGAACCCCATCTGGTGGGAAGCCAAAGCTCAGTGAAGCACTGACTTCAGGAGCTGATAGATCTGGGCACTGCTCAGTGCTCAAACTCTTGCTGCAAGAGAGCTTTTACTGAAAATGTGTACTCATTAGAGGGTTTGTGGAGCTCTGTGTGCCAGGGAGGGGATCTTCAGCTCAAGCCACATCAGAAGACCTGAGCAGAGCAATTTTAAACCCCTGTGTATGTACTTCATAGGTGTCTGTAATAAAAAATGAACAAAAACTCCCCCAGTGCTTCTTGTAGAAATATTTAAGGTATGTGGTTAGTGGGATTAATCACCTTTTTAAAAAAATAGGGGTAATTACCCACAAGAAACCTAGAAGGTGATTTCTTAATAAGAAAGATATAAGAAAAGTGGAGAAATTTTTTTTTTCGGGACTGTAGAGTGACAGGACAAGGGGCAACAGTTTTAAACTGAAAAAGGGTAGATCTAGATTGAATGTAAGGAAGTGTTTTGATGAGGGCGATAAGATACTGGAACAGGGAACAACTGGGACAAACATGTTTTGTCACTGGAAATGTTCAAGGTCAGGTTGGATGGGGCTCTTAGCAACCTGATCTGAAAGGTGTCGCTGCCATGGTGTGGGGATTGGACTGGATGATCTTCAGAGGTTGACTCCAAACCATTGTGTGATTATTCTTGAAAATGCGCTTCTGGCACAAGCTGAGTAGTTGTGTGATTTTTTTTTTTCTGGATTACACATCTTAAGCCATTTCTAGATGAGGCAGGACTGTGTTTGTGAAGCCCATCTCCTAAAGCTTGGTACAACTCAGGGCACCCAAGGGTTTCAACAAGCCATGTGCAATCAGAGTCCTGATCTGCCTACAGACCTCGCTGGCTGTGATTCAGCCTGGGCAGTGCCACTGTCCCTGCCCACCTGCCACCATGAACATCCAGCAGCACTGGCTGACCCTGTGGGTTCAGGAGCCACAGCAAGCTCTGGAGGAGGCTGCTCCTCTTACATTTCTCTTTCTGTGCCTGGCAGGTTGTAATCATGGAGGTGCAGGGTCTGAAGTCACTGGCCCCCAACCGTATCGTGTACTGCACCATGGAAGTGGAAGGTGGGGAGAAACTGCAGACTGACCAGGCTGAAGCCTCAAAGCCAACGTAAGTCTTGCCTTGCTTTTTGGTCTCCCTACCATGCTCTCCTCTGCCCCATCTCTACACTGAGCTGCTGCAGATATCTGTGGCTCCTGCGTGGCGAAGCCAGAGGGGACTCAGAGAAGCAGAGGAGAAATGTGGCCTTCCACGTATGCAGAGCATCGTCCTGCAGCTAAAAATGGCATCTAAGCCCTGACTGACAGAAAGAAGTGTTAATGAGAGGCTTATGTCTCATGTAGCCATAGAGAGATAAATTTGTGCCTATACGTAAGGACTTTGCTAAATAGGGATGGAGTTAAGCATGTGCTTAGATAAATACTTATCTGAGTGTCCATCTGAACTGGTGCCATCAGGTGTAGGTATATTTTCTCATCCTCACTGTCAGGGTTTTGGCAGTCCTATGAGAAAGGAAACAGCTGGCAGGGACACGCTCTGGCAGGCAGAGGTGAAAGAGAGGAGCTGGGGAAAGCTTCAAGTCACTCAATTAAAGCTTTATCTGAGGCCTCTCTGACCTGGTCCAATTCAAGGGCAGTGTCTTGTTCTGTCCTCTTTGATCCGGCCCCCAAATCTCCACTTTTCACCCCATACTTGGCTTTCTTTTGTCTTACCCAGATGTTGCTATATGCCTGCCAGTAGTGATTGATCTTAGTTAATTTGGAAGGAGAAAATGATGAACAGTTCGTTTCCTTTCCAATTTGTGGGATTAGTTAACTTGAAGCATTATAGATGTGAAGCACTTTTTCTCTGATCACCGCAGAGATTCCACACTTAAATGAAATTCTCACTGTGCATCCTCACAACAGAGAATTGCCAAGCTGGTATGAAGCCTCCCCCAGGAGTAGGGAGCAGTGCAGGAGGGGCTGCTATTGAGATATTCTCTCTCTGTTTCCATATCCCATCCCCTCCAAGTGACCAGTGGTGTTTTGGCAGGAGCTTTGCAAGCTTGTGGAAGGAAAGCCAGAACTACCTGGCTGCATTATATGCAAGTACACAAGCACTGCAGGCAGACACTCAGGAGAGAGCAGAGCCCAGGCCATGCTGCTTTTTCTCCGTGGCTGTCCTCTCACAGAGGCACAGAAACTGCTGATGTCTCATGCCCTGAGCTGCACCAGAGCAGCAGGAATCTGCAGTAAGCGGTTTAAAAACAATATTCCCAATCAGGGAAAGTGCTGCAGCGTGGCTTATTTTTCAAAATGCTTCAAAATCTGCTTCAGAAAAGGAAGGAAGAGAGCTGTGCTTGGAGTAAAATTTCCATAAGAGCCAACAATAGTCACTAGTTTAGGTATTTTTATTGCTTCAGTAGGGAAAGTTGGACTCTGTTTAGGGGAAATTACTGTTATCCAAGCACACTTCTGGGTTACATGTACTTTTTTGCTCAAAGGGTCTGCCCTTCCTTTCACAAGCCTTCTTGCTGTCAGATGTAGGACCATTTTTACAAGAATTGTTTTTAAAATAAGGGCTGCAGGAGTGAACCCTTTAATTGAGTGGGTCTTTTTATCATAATGAAATGTACAATGTCTGGGCATGAAGCCATCAGCCCTCAGGAAAAAACAGCCAACACTGAATGCTGCAGTGTGATATGAGTTACACAAGTCCATCACACTCATCCTCCCTCTGCACTGGCTTCCTATAGAGGTGTGAGCTGGACTTGATGTCTTCTGGATGGCTCCAGCACTTTAGTTAATACCTATTGAAATGCCTTAGGAGGGGAGTAGGTTTGACAGTTGTATTCCTTGAGGGTCCTGGGACTTTTTAATTCCAAAACTAAAGACAAGCCAAACAAAGGCTCTAGGATAACCTTCACAGGAACCAGGGGGCATCACAGAAAGCTTGTCCTTTTTTCCTCTCTGCATTAGAGATGCTTCTTTTCACTTGACTTCCGCTTGCAGACACAGCAGCACAAACACAGGAAACCAAAGCCCAATGAAAGCAATTTACTGCACTTAGATTCTCCTCTTGAGAAGAGAAGGAAAGAGAGAATGAACCAGATGTGACATGTTTGTCATGTTGCTTAATACAAGACTTGAAGGCTCTCAGGTACTCCAGTGATGAGGTGAGACAAAGGATTTATGGCCAGGCAAAACAGCCTTCTGAGGTGTCAATTTAGATGCCTACATCAGTCTCACTGAGGTTGTTCACACCATGTTTGTTTGTGTACTTTTTATAATAAGCAAACCACTCCTTGATAAAGGAAGCAGCTCAGGGAAGGCATGAGAGACTGCTCTCCAAGGCAGAGGAACTAGTCCTAGGATTTGTGTGCTTTGGCAGGGGATGCTGCCTGGCCTGGAGGTGAGTAGCTTACATTTGAACTGGAAGACTTCCCTTTTCTATGACAGCCTTGTGTCCTGGGGTGGAGAGTGTTGAGTGTTGAGTGAGGAAGGTGTTGCGTGAGAGGACCAGTCAACCTTGTAGGACATCTTTTCACCTAACTCATGGAGTTGTTCACTATATCCTCATGTGTCCCTGATAGGCCAGCCCTCAGCTAAAACATCCAAGTCACAGCACACTGGTGGCAGTGGTGGCTCTTCAGCTCAGTGCCATGCCAGAGGTGCTAACCTGGGCTCCACATCCCTAATGGCAAAAGGCAATTCCCCAGCCAGGGAACGATTTCCAAAAGCACTGTGAGAGATTCTCCTTTCATCTTCCCTGGTGCAAAACCAGCAGTTTTTGAGAAAAAGATGTTTGAAATCATCTTAGTGACTTCAGAGTTTGAATCCCGTTTGGAGATCTTGAGAGAGGCAGGGCAGCAGCAGGGTTAGCAGCTACACATACCAAGTAATCAGATGAGTCATGTGCAAGGTGTGTGGCTCTTGGGACAGCAGTAGATACTGGTCTTCTATTTCTTCTCAGGCTCCATGTTGGATTCCTGACATTTTAAACCCAATCTCTTCATGTGAGGATTATCTGCCTCAGTGTGAGTGCATGGGATGGCACAGTTCTAGAGAAAGCCAGACCTGGTTTATTTCAACCAGCAAGGTTTATTTCAGATCAGGTTTGCAGTCTATTATTAATAGTGCTTTTAATTAGTTGTGTAAGAAAAAGCCTTTGTGTAGTATGCCCTAACCAGCAGATGCCTCTAAAAAATATCCTAAATCCCAATATGAGTAGGATTTTACTGCGTTTCACACTGAAACTGTATTCTTGCATATGGTCGAGGGGTTCCCTGCATGCTGGCTTGAGGTCTGCCCTCTGCACATCTCCAAAATGCCCTTCTAGGAGCTATGGTAGTAGTGCTGCTGTTTGCATGGCCTGAGAACAGGGTTGACAAGGGATTTGGGAATAGCACAAGAGATTCAGCCACAACACCTCTGTTCTACAGTCTCTGAAGAGGCTGTTGAATATATTTAAGAAGTGACCTGTGCTTGTAGCAGTGCTCTTGAGCTATACCAGTGTTTCAGCATCTTATATCACGTTTCTCTGATGTGAGCAGATAAGGAAACAAAAGAAACCCAAACAACAGCAAGGTCCTACATGTCTTGTGAGTAAATGCTGTATATTCTCCTGGACCTGATTGGCACACAGATAAGTCCTGTTCTCCTTTGACTCAAGGTAGTGAAAATCGTGTGTCCCTGCACTGACCTCAGCTGAAGCATTTGGGGTAAAGCAGTAAATAACCGGTGGGGGAAGAATCTGGCCAATCTGTCTGTGCATTTTAGCATGCCCAAGAAAGGACAGAAGTGTCTTCATTTTGAGGTTATGTGTCCCCCATTGCAAATCAGCCTCTTCAGCACTCTTCAGTGCAGGGGTTGTGCAGTAGCTCAGAGAAATGTTGGTTTTAAAGGAGAAAAGACCAGTCTTCATTGCTTGGGGTTTTCTTCCATGTAATTTTCTTCAGCATGAGCTTTAGGGCAGTGCTGGAGAGAGGACACTTAATGAGTCTCATCTCACTCAATATCATATCTTGTGTTGTCTTGCGTGACCAAGGGCTTGGGCCTTGTGCCGTTTCCAGAAATTCACTCTGATGATAAACTAATGTCTTTGGTAAACTTCTAAACCTCTCCCATGTACTTTCTCTCTCACTGCCCTAGGAACAGGAGTGCCCTGTTTTATCTTTGTGCTTGTTCTGATGCTGCTCCCTGATTTGTTTCAAGATGCTGTGACAGCTCAGCTGCTTATCTCTGCTTTGACAGGCTGCACCAAATCTCCGAGCTTATCGTTCAGCCAGGGTTTTTGTTTCACAGTGGTGTGCCACACCCATCAGAGCCCATTGCCTGACCATGAAGAGGGTCAGAAAGTGCATGGCATCCTTCTTCAGCATGTTCAGTCACCCTCTCCTTCTGGGAGATGGGCACTGGGCAGCAAAGGTAGAAGCCCTGCAGGAAGGGCTGGCAAGCAGGTCTTCTCTGTCTGCAGAAGGGGAAGATCTGGTCTTTTCGTTCAGGAATCCCCTGCCTTGAGCCCTGGAGTTTGAAGTCATACTCAGTGGCTTTGCACAGAGAGGAGCATGCCCTGGAGTTTGAAGTCATACTCAGTGGCTTTGCACAGAGAGGAGCATGTTAAGAGTGTTTTATTGCAGTCAGTGTTTTACTGCCACAGTTAATTACGAGATGCCATGCACACTTCCCCATAGTAAAACAAGGAAAGTCCTTCTGAGATTTATAAATTACAAATAAATATTCTGTATGCTGTAGGACTAATCTAACTCCACTAAACTAAAGGGGTTTATACTGATGTGAGTGAGAGCAGAGTTTAGCCCATAACTCATGCTATGTATCTCTTAGTACAGCTGTTGGTGCTGTGCCTGATAGGTCTTTTCCAGACATGGCAAAATTCAGGCACAAGACCTGGGTAGCTCCAGGGTTTAAGCACGCTTTCATATTTAGGTTTGCATGCTTAGCTAAGTCCTGTGTAAGCAAAATTCATGATGCTGTGTAAAAAAAATTAAGCAAAAGGAAATTTTAGGAAATAGCTGCTTTTTTTCCCCCCTTTCTTTTTTTCCTCCTCCCTCTTCTAATTGGCTTCAGCATTAAATATAAGCTGTCTTAATTACCCATACCAATTGGCTTCCCTTCCCGGTCGAATGATTTCATTTCACAGCTGTGCAGATGTTTGCAGCTCTTTCTCCTTAGAAAACCTCCGAGAGTCTTAGGAATGTGTTAAAGCAGCTGACTGAGCCCTGGGTACAGGTAACATCAGACACCCTCTGTTCTGAGGAACAGCCCTCATCCCTGGGGTGAGGCTCTGAGCAGAGGGTCAGTCTACCCCAAGGCATCTGTTGCAGAAATGTCTTCCAGGAGAGATTTTCAGCTTTGCTCTCTGTTAGCACAGTGCAGATGCTCTGCATCCACGATGCTGCTGATGACAGCGACAGGGACAGAGACTTCAGGGCAGTTGCTTTTAGCCCCACTGTCTAAGGCTGAAAGGTACAAAGTGGTGTCCAAATCCTTGACACACAATTTCTTCATTTACAGCTATTTAGCATTCCTAGGAGACAGTCTTCCAATGAGACTGTGCATGACTTTGCACCTGAAGAGTTCTGCTATTAGCTCAGTCTGACCTGCTCTTCAAATCCCCTTTTGTGCGTGTGACAGTATTTCCATAATGCCCCTGAAATTTATGTTGTGACATTCCTATTTCTGAAAGTGGAGGCAGTGGACAAGTCATTAAGCACAGCAAAAACTGCACTAAAAAGTTATTACCCAGGTGCAAGCATGTGATCTATTATGGGAAGTTTTCATGCAAGTGATTTAATACCCTTTTTAATTAGGAATTCAGAACCTTGTCTGGTGCTTCCTCATAGCTGCTCTGCAGGAACAGTTCTTACCTGGTTCAGCTGCTGCCCCAGTGGTTATGGGGGGACAAAAATTCTGCTTTAAATTGATCAGCTGAGGTTTTCCCCAGAATAAAAGCAAGGCCCCACTTACCTTGAGTGTCACCCAGGCAGCCATGCTGCTGTGGAACAGCCTTCTGGACAGATGTGGAATACTCTGTGGGGATTGTGGATGGTGATCCCAGATGGGGTCCTGCTCCCAACAGTTCTCATGTGCAGTCCCTCCTCTCCTGCACTACAAATGTTACACTAGAAGCTGTGTTGAAGAATAATGAAGGTTTGTTTTTGTAGACTTATATCTTGTAGTTGGTTTCTCCAGTATCAAGTAAGCGCACGCTCTGGCTGTGTTTTCCCTGACCTTTAGAGCAAGCATAGCATTGCTTTCACATAGATTCTCTGGTGTCTAGTAAGGGTTGAGCTCATGCACCTTCTCTTTCACAGATGAATGTCTCTCTTTTCTCACCAGCTGTCTAATTTCTTGAGTGTTCCTATGCACTTGGGAATTATGTATTCCTGTGATAGCACATACATTCAAATTTAAGTATTCCAGAAGGTGTGATGATGCCCAAGGCAATTTTCATTGACACCCGTCTGCTTCATCACTCCTATGCATGCAACCCTAAGATGGGATAGTAAAGACCAAAAGGACATTGAAATGAGGCTGAGATTCAGTGAACTGAAATAGTGCTAAATTAAGAGGACTGCAAAATCCAAGTCCTGGGATATACTCAGTCATCTTGTTTATTGCTCATGGTTGGTGTTTTAAAAAAAATTAAGCCATGCCTTCTTGCAAGTTCTGCACGTCATTTGCCAAGGGAAAGGCAGGGGATGAGACATGTGAAAGGGCCCAGTTGTTGGTTTATTTATCAAGTGCTGTGTACAAGTAGTGCACATTATTATTTAATGAGGGATGCTGCTGTTGCTGATTGCGAAGCGGTGTAGGGAGACAGATAACATGCTTTAAAGAATTGGTACTGTGACTACTCCTGTCTGGACAGAGCTCTGGAATATTTTAATGGACAGTGATTTGTCAACATTTTAGGTGTCCTTTCTGTGAGATGAAGGTAGGGAGTCCTGTTGGCTTTGTGAACCTGCTACATCTCCCAACAACACTGAGTGTAAAAGTACTTAAAGGGAGCAACTTAGTGTTGTCACTACGTGGGCAAGGAGGCAAGACATGCTCATGGACACAGGAGCTTGCAAAATGACTGGGTGGACATCACCTGCTAGAATTGTCCACTCATCCCCACTGACCCAGCAAATGCTAGGATGAGTTTGCTTCTAGCCGTCAGGAGTTAGTTCATCCCAAGTGTCTGGCTGGATTTGGGCTTCCTGTCCTGGATCCTGGCTTAGAAAAATATAGGACAGCAAAAATATAAGTGGTGGCACAACAACAAGAGACCGTCTCACATATCTTCTTCCTCTCTTTAGCTGTATTTCGAAGGGTACCTGGTGCCGTTTTCTACTCTGTTTACGTTTAGGAAATATTTCACTGCTCTCCTTTACTAAATTCTGTAAAGGAAGGTCTAGGCTGTTGTCACAAACCAGTAACCTGTATTTTCAGGGAGAGGATTTCTACCTCCTTTTCCATGGACTGTGCTTGTATGATACAGAGTCTCTGTAAAGCTGACAGAGCACGGCCTCACTTGGTCCAAATCATGACCAAGCCTTAACCCAGCAGTCCTCTGCAGTTGTGTTTTCTTCCAGGGTGACAAGATTTGATAGAAGTGATTAACCGCGTCTGAATTTAATCATTCTGTGAAATGAGCAGCTCTGTGGCTGGTTCAGTGGAGCGTCTTTGACCAAAGGAAACCCTAATTAGTGTGTGGATGTCATTGCAAGACATTGCATTATACAAGAAGTGGTCATAGCCACAGACAGTAAATGCACATAGAGGCATTTTGGGAATTCAACTCTTAACTTGTGCTGTTTCCAAAGCAGATACACTGATAGAGCACATATAGTAGGCAACCCTTGTAAAAGCAATTATTCTTTTATTTCAGACCTCCCTGCAAAACAGTGTTGGGCTTTCATTTCCATTTCCTCCTAGTGAGCTTTTCTCCTCTAATTGTGAAAGTGTTAGAGAAGAGCACAGAGCATTTGAAAAGCAGTTGTCATTTAAATCATGGAAAGTAATCACGCGACTTATTTTCCCTGTTAATACCCCAAAGATTTTGGTGAATGGCATTGCCAGAATTTCTCATCCAAACTGGCTGTGGCATTTCAGCAGTAGAGCCCAGCCGGGGGTGCAGCAGCCCGGGAGGAGTGTGTGGTCCTGGACACAGGAGGTGAGCTGGGACATCTCTGTGGCAGGAATGCCATCTCGTGGCCGTAAATAGCTATAATGTGATTAAATTCATCTCTCCCTGGTTCATTCCTCATGACACTTCCCCAGCGTATGTCATTCTCAGGAAACACAAATCAAGCTCTTTATTTTCTGTATAACATTGATCATCCTTTTTTTAGGTTCTTAAAGCTGTGCTGTCGGCCTCAGCAGCTCCTCTTGGCTGCAGTGCCCTGTGCTGGCACTAGAACAGGGTCTGTGGGAACTGTGTGTGAGCCACAAGCAGATCAAGAGCAGACCTTTGCAGGCTTTGCTTTGCTGCAGTCTCTGTCAGCTTTACCCTATTCCTTCTGCACTTTGCACACTCAGGCACAGATGTGATGCTCTCCGAGACATATTTCTCTCTCAGCCGGCAGTGTAGTGCTGCCGGAGCCAGTTTGAGGATGTGGGAGTTGCGGCTCCTGGAGGGGAGAGGTGGTGCCTTTTATCATCTGTCTGGTTCTGCTGGCTGCAAGGTGTTGAGCAAGATGGTGTCTGTGTGGGTGACACATACATTGTGTCTCAGAGCTGTGGGAACAAAAAATGGGCAGCTGAAATGCTGGAGGTTGGAATGCATCCTTAGCTACTGTAGGAGGAGCCCAGTCCTTAGGGATGTGCTGTCTCTGCTCACCTTTTGCATAACACCATAGTGCTTTCTGCAGTGGTGTTTTTTGGTAAATAAAAAGCCTTTTTGTGAGCAAAAAGATTTACCAGTGGTGCTCATTTTTAGTACAGGAACTGTTATATTCTCAGCAGGAATTAGGATGTCATGGGAAATGATAAATTCACTCAGAGCAGACATCAGTGCTCCATACAGAGACATGCCTCACTCAGCATTCCATAGCTCTGGGGAAGGCAGGTGCAGTCACCTCTGCTGGCCAGTGCCAGAGGGATGCTCACTTGTTGCTCACCTGTGTGAGAGCTGCATCAGTGAAAGCAGAGTTTAAAACGTTACAAAGTCTGTGCAGAAAAGTCTAGGAGGAATCAAATCTGTTTGTGCTGTCACTCCCACTTCAGCTCAGCTTGTTCTGAGGGTATGGGACTGAAAGGCTGTTCTGGCAGCAGGAAGGGAGGAGAGGAAACAAATGTAAACAAAAATATGCTGCGTTGTCAATCTGTGTCTGATGTATTGGGTTATCTTGTTTTGAAGGTGAGTAAACACATCAAACTTTTACCGTGGGAGGAATCCCAGAGGAGGCTCGGCAGCTCTTGGGAATCAAGCCGTTTTGTGGATGCAAACAGTTCTCAATCCATTTCTATAGGCAGAATGGAAATGTGCCTTTCTTAGTACCTGATTTGTATTTCTTAACCCAGGACATTTTTGCAAGAGCAGAATGTTCTCTGCATCTATATGTATTATTTGAGATTTTAATTTCTAATCTATTTTGTGCACCTGCAGCAGTTACCTCCAGCACCCTCTTTAGCAGTGAAAAGACAGCAGCCCTTTTAGGTTCAGACATCATTTCATCTCCTTGCCGCCTTTAAATTGGGATGAGGCAAATTAAGGCCTAACTCTACTGACCATTAATTAGACCTCTCCTTAATGCAATAGCAGGAGCCCAAAGCAGGTAACTCAGGCGTCTATACATGTTAGTACAGTCTCCTAAATTTGTGTTTTGCCACTGTTGTGGTTGGTCTCCTGTCTCAGCATCCTCTCCTGGCAGCTGAAGATCAAATCCTTTCCTCAGAGCCATAAATCCATTTGAGGCTCTCTACAGCATGTGAAATCCAAACTCAGTCCCACAAAACCCACCAAGTGGATTAAATGGCTTGGTATTTTGCTGGTGGATGGCTGTGGTTGGTGGGAGGAACCGACAGCTCTTGTGCTTCATGCACAGCATGATGCCCTCATTGAACGCTGCAGGGCAGCCCGTGCTTTCTGCTTTGTTTAGTATCTTTACTCAGCACCTTGTTTTGTTTCTGACTAAATAACCTTTTATCTTTGAATAACGATGTTGTATCACCTACTGGGTTATGTTTCTAGAAGAATTCAACTGACCTCAGTCGAGGTTTGTAGTCCTGCTGCAGTAAGTTGCAAACCAGTTTGTATCTGTCTCCAGTCCAGCATCCCCAATCTAGTAGTGATTTATTGCATTCTCTCACTGAAACAGAGTTGTGTGTGGAGCTGCAACACACAGGTCTCCAGCTGTGTGACCCAGCCTGTGAGTTTTCTTGGAGAGCCTAAAAAAAGCTTGAATTCTTCTGTGCCTTTGGGTTTTTTCAAATTGCAAAGACACAAGTGAAAGATCTGTTATCTATTGCCATTACCCACAAGAGTTGCAAAGAGTACATATTTTCCCAAAGGCTTTGTGATGCCCTACTTCTGTGTATTATGGCTTTGTGACCCAGCTGGTGCAGGTATGAGAACCTGCCTCTGCCACGTGTCATGGACACCTCTGTGCTGCCACATCCCTACCAGTTCAGTGCCTCACCAGCACTGTTCCCAACAAGGAGTGAGCTGTCTGCTCTCCCAACACCTGCTTGTGGAAGCTCAGCACATGGGCAGCATTGTCTAGTTTATGGTGTTCCTAGAAGTTCTCATGTGCTATTTTCATTTTCAAAAATGGGTATTTTCATCCCAGTGGGATTAATGCTGTCCCTGCATCAGGTTTTGCTGTTGAGCTGAGTAAGTCTGTGTGCATGCAGTTATAATGACCTTGCAGCCTCAGAGTATAGGCACGGGAAGTTCAGAAAGATCACTGATAATGGTGGACATCAACCTCTAATTCATGTTTTTGAATGGCTTAGCAAAAAGCTTTCCTGGACACTTCTTTGTATACAGTTAACTGTTAAATATGTTTTAAGACCATTTCTTTTCTTCCTTGCTTATGTCTCTAGAAACATGTAAAAAAGAAACACACCTTAGCATTACATTAGAGGAAAAAGTGCATGACATCAGTTGCATGAAGGTAGATTAGCTCAGTGCCTGACATGCTTCTGCTCTAACTCTGTTTTTCCCAGTATTCAAGCCTTGGGCATACATGATTTATGGCCCAAGATTTAAGGATGTTTCCTGCAAAGGTCTCTTTTGTGAGGGGAGGAGTGTGCTAAAGAAATAAAGCCATCATTTGTTAGGCAGGAGTCCTGGAAGAACAAAACCGAGACTATGTAGCATTTCAGTCTCCCGGTGATGAAGCAGGACTGAACCTGTACTCCATCAGAGCAGGATCCAGCTCCTGCATGGCTGGGTACTGCAGTAAGATGAGAAACCAAGGCTGAGTTAAAAGCATCACACCACACAGGGTGAAGCAGTCACCAAGCCAAAGGTGACAAGGTGACTTTGCTGACACGTTTTTCCTCAAAAGACAGGCAGTGTCTATCAAGCTGCTGTCTGTTCTGCCTTCTTGATGAGCTTTCCTTCACCAGCCAGCTCGCTTTGGAATCCGCACAGGGAGGGACACAAACATGCTGGTGTGGGTGTCAGGAGGGAAAAGATGAGGAATATGGATGAAGAGAAGTGCAGGAAGCACAACACTCTCCTGCCAGTACCAGCAGCACATAAGGCAGGGAGGCAGCCAGACTGGCTGGTCATGTTCTCAACAGATTCCAGTCTGGCAGCAGAGGAGAGAAAATGAGGCTAAGCTGGCCTTGCAAATATTATCCCAGACATGGTCACATATATTAAAGGCCTTTCAGCTGGACCTCCATGGCCCTGTACTCAGCCAGCTGGCTGTGCAGGAGTGTGAGTGATGCTGCAGCAGGTTTCAGTGTCTGTGCCCCTGCAGGGATGGAAACAGCTACACATGGTGTTCTGCCTTCCCAAGGACGTGTTCCTGCCCTGGGACAGGACAGGCACTGCTACTGAGTTGGTTACATTGGGAAAAATATACCGAGCAGCTGGCTCAATAAACTAGTGCAAATCTGACCAACATGTAGGAATATTATTCTGCAAGACTTTTTTACCTAAGTGGTGAATTTGTGGGAACAAGGGCAAAGGGCATCATCTCCGGCAGGAACAATCTGTCCCAGGATACTGCTGTGTGCATGAACATAATGCACATCTGGAGTGAAACCTTGAAGGGAACAGCGTAGCTCTCTTTTAGTACATGTTTTTACTTTATTTTCTGATTTTTTCATGTTTCTTCCGTGCAAGCCGGCAAGCAAACCCATTTCAATATATATATATCTGGAGAGGGATAAAAGGTGTCCTCTGGCAGTTTTGAAGCCCATGAGAACCAGTCATAGATCAGGTTTAAATGTCAATCCTGAGGAAAGCACACAGCTCTCCAGCTGCTCCCATGTTAGCCTACTGACAGGCCGAGCTGGTTAGCAGGGCTGATTCATGGCCCAGCATGGCCCAGTTGCAGTTGTTCTTTATTTATAGAAATCACAGGCATAAATATTCTGGCTACATCAGGAGCAATGATAGAAGAGTGACTGTTTCAAATCAGGCAGGAGCTAAGCAGACTTGCTGGAGACCACAGTATACAAATGAAAAAAATTAGTGTATTTGCCTGGGTATTAAATGTATATGTTTGCTTTTGGGAAGGTCATGTGTGCTAAAATTTCCTGCAGAGGAACTTAGTCATTCCTTTTAACTCTAGCGTGTAAGTGAGTGTCTCTCAAGGACAGCTGAGAAAATTGTAGATTAGGCCACATAAGTGGGATATTGTGGAGACAAGCAGCTGGAATCAGAGAACCTCCTGCCTGGTTTCATGTGGTGCATGAATGCTTTCAGGACAGGGATCCTTACGGGGTTTTTGCTCAAGCCTTATTCATATCCCGAATAGTATTTTAATCACACGTTGTAACATAGCAGTCCCATGGTGGTTTAATGTTTTTGTCTTTTTAGCTATGTGGTGATTTAACTTTATAATTGCTGTGTCTGCATTTTAGTAGCTCTCAGAAGTTACACCCAAAGATTAAGATGTAAAGCACTGCACTTCATAGCATGAAGACAGTTGTTTCTGCAGTGACCTTATGCAGGAAGGGGTAAAGAGCTTGGTGTGGCATCAGCAGGAGGAGACTAGTTAGTCTTACTGGTTTTGGCCCTAAGTTGGGAAAGACTGAGTAGCATCAACCTGAAGGTTTGCCAGATCAGCAGCGTGTCATTTGAGGCAGCTTGATCAGAGCAGCCTGGCACCTGCACCAGCAATGGCATCACTGTCCCTCATGTGCCAAGGAGGACAGTGCCTGGGAAAGCTCCCAAATGCTCCTGAAATGAGACAGGTGAGCCCATCCTTCAAGTGCTCCATGTTAGATGACCCCATTGAGGTAATGGGAGACAAGAGCTGACCTTTGTTCCTTGTTATCCTCTGGATAACATCCCTCTGGATATGTATAATTTTATGTTTCAGGAAAAAATCTCAGTGCTTTAGGCTGTTTAGGCAGTAACTGTGATGGCACCTATAGGTGAATCCATAGACAAGAAGTCTACAGTGCTGATCTCATTTTGGTTGTAAAAGGTAAAACAAGGGCCAACATTTGTCAAGTTAGTACCTCTTTGAAGCCAGAAAAGTTTAGCTGATCATCCTAAGTTTGATGCCTAAATAGAAACACTAGAGACACAAGTAGATCCTAGTGGTAGCACTGGAACAGCAGAAATGCCATAAATAGGGCAATAATTCTATTCAAGTCTCTATGCACAGCAACATTTCTCAATCAGTTCCGGGGTTTGGAATGCATTGGGCAATAAGAAATGCTGGGCTGAGGGGTTAAGGTGGGATTCAGGTAGTTGATATGGTCCTGACTGAAAGAGTACTGTCAGGATTTTTCTGCTTCTGTACTTCTTTTTGCGGCATACATATNTATTTGTCCTTATTTACAGAAGTTTTATTGCTTTGAGGTGTCAGCATGAGCTCTGTGACAGAGAACAAGATAGTGTGGCTACTTCATGAGATTTGTCCAGAATGGGTCCCAAGGCACTTTCCTAACAAATGAACTTCTGCAGTGATAACCTGCTTAGTGATTAAATATGGAAATGAAACCATTAGATTGTTAGTCCCTCAGAAGATCCTAATACCTAGCTACTGTCCAGAGCTAATTTTCTCAACAATATTTTATTACGCAGCCCAGATAAACCGGATACTTGGATTGAATGCAAATGATGTTTCAGTGACATGAATTATGGCCTTATGCTGAACATTACTATGGCAACTAATGACATCACCACAGGCTCCAACCAGCACACAACCCAACTTCTGATGGTCTCCATTTGTTGGCACAGATCTTTTCAGGGTTTTGGGGCTATGAATATGTAAGCACCACGGTGTTGTCAAGGGTTTGCTATGTATGTTTACTGTCATTTGAAACATTTATTCCCTTTGTGGTTAATGTTGTTCTCATGAAGGAAACTTAATGAAAATTACTGTTTGTATTTGGTTAGTAACATTTGTTGATAACATATGGTCTGGGAATGCTTCAGCAAATAAGAGCTTTTTAATAGTAAACAGAGATATGAGTTCTATAAAGCAGATGCTGTCAAAATACACAGCGTAAGGTTGGATATTTTCTTACTTTTGCCTCTTACCCAAAGCAAGATTACTTCCCCTCCTGGTGACAATACAGTTTTTTAAGAGAAAACATAACCTGTGACCTGAAACTGTGATTAGAAAATAAAGTTGTTTCTTGGTTCTTATGCTTAAAACAGTTATTAGGTAGCTGATAGCTCACACATGAAAAAGATATATAGAGGACTTGACTGGACCTGTAGTGCTGTAGATAATTTATGCCAAAGCTCTGCTCTCTGGCACTAGTGGCAGTTTGATGCATCATCATAAAAGATGAAACATGTGGAACAGTGGCACCAGGAGAGAAAACTTCAGAGCAAACCTGACAAAAGAGCTGAGTTTGTTAATCAGCTCTGCACTGAACATGCTCATCTGCTGAGCTCAGTTGGACAAGATTTGCTCAATGGAGAGCAAAGCATAAACTGATACTTCTAGAGGACAGGAAGCAGTAAATTATTTTTCTCTGATAACTTTCCAAATGCAAAACCTGCTGCTTGGTGTTTATCTTTGAGGAACATTTAGTTGCTGGACCACATCATCTGAGTCTGTTGAAGGGAACTGCCTTTCTTCAGCAGAAGATCTAGTTTGAAGATAGTATAAAATGAGAAGTTGTCATTAATAGAGTGAGAGTGAATAGAAGTGATTAGCGAGGTATGGGATAATCTCTCATCTGACTTGCAGCATTCTGGGTTGCAGTGTGTGTTCCACCACATCACTCACAGAACTTAAACTTGTTCTGGCATGAAACTTGAAAGAGGACCCAGGTTAAATTAGTTTCTTCTAAAAAAGCAAATCTCACTATTAGCCTGGAGAGGAGAGGTTAATTGGTCAAGAGAAGAGCAGAGGCATGAGTGATTACAGAAGTTCCTGGGTGCAGACTTCTTCAATCCTCAACTTCTCTTGTGACTACACAGGCTGGCTCTGCAGGAGACA
This sequence comes from Calyptomena viridis, assembly GCA_013390005.1. NCBI lineage: Eukaryota > Metazoa > Chordata > Aves > Passeriformes > Eurylaimidae > Calyptomena > Calyptomena viridis. The sequence goes on from WEIV01012179.1 coordinate 1,929,493, forward strand.
AATTGTTCTTTCTAAATAAGGAGGTGCTCTTAAACTTGTTTTCATGCTGCTCCCAAACGCTGCTCTCTTTTTTTACCCCCCAAAGAACCATCATGAGTTTTTCAAACATCTGTCCTTTGTTTCCCAAAGAAGATAATTAGTGCCTTTGTCACTCAGACCAACTTAACCGCTTCTGCTTGTGTCAGACAGGACATTTTGGATTAACCATTGTACACCCAAGCAGTGTGGCTGCTGACCTGCCAGCTGAGCTGAACATCCCTCTGTCCTTCTTTTCACAGCTGGGGCACCCAGGGAGACTTCACAACAACCCACGCACTTCCTGCAGTGAAGGTGAAGTTGTTCACGGAGAGCACAGGAGTGCTGGCTCTGGAGGACAAAGAGCTTGGGAGGGTAAGGAGATTTTTGTTTAATAATGTTTCCTTCTGGCCCTGCTTTTCTAGAGAAATCTCTCCTGTACGGAAATATCTTTGGAGCACAACATGCTCTGCTTTTTTGCCAAGTTTCAGGAGGGGGGGAGAAAGCAAGCTCTGCACTGCTGGAAAGGAGTGCATCTTGCATGCTGTCTTTGTTGTGAGTTTTTAATGGCAGCATTTCAGCTGGCTGTGCCTGCTCTGAGCAAAGGCAGAGGATCTTGTGTGCAATATTGGCAGTCCGGAAAGCCTTAGAAGTTGCTTACGGAAATGGACATTCCTGAGGCAGAAAAGGGGATTATGCTGAAGGAAAAAGAGGGGATTTACGATTGGCAAGAGAGTGTTAAGCTGCTCTCATACCTGCTGAGCAGCTGGTGCATGGTTTGAGCTTTTGAAAGCACTGACTACAGTACTCACTGCAAAAGGTTTGCAACCCTGGCTTCCCTGGGGATGGTGGCTGAACTGGTGGCTTCAGTGGGGCTGGACAGGGGACTGAAATTTGGGGTTTCATTGCTGCCATCAATGGTGTTATAGCAAAGAGCTCAAATTCCTGGGGTACTGGCCACAGTGCAAACCTTTCCACCCCATCTCTGCCCTTCGCCTGTGGTCCCTAAACTAGCACCCTGAGACTGCTGGCCCTTCATCACTGCAGCCCACAGCTCCATACCTGTGGATTGCACTTTTCTGTGGCTTTGGGACACTTCGGTTGTCTCTATGGATTTTTCCAGCTGTATCCTTTGTGTTGGTCCCAGGCATAAATGGCAGCAAACTCCCTGCCATGCCTTCCTCAGCTTCTCAGGCTGAGAGATCAGCATGGCGAAGACTCCATGAAAATCAGTTCAGGGTAAGAGGGCTTGGCATCTTCTGTGTCATGGCTCAGCATGACCCAAGCAATCTCCAGGAGCAGCCTGGGCTCTGTTTGCCCATCTCTGCAGCACACCTTGCTCTCCACTCTGTTTATATGGCTGTGGCCAGGAAAGCCAGTGATCCTGTGGTNTTGGCTGTGGCCAAGAAATCCATGATCAGGAAAGCCAGTGATCCTGTGGCAAGCCCAGGTATGGTATTTCCAATTATGAGCTAACCTGTAGAGATGTTTCTTGCTACCTCCATGGCTGCTCGTGCCTTGACATGGGAGAGTCTCTGTCCATACAACATTTTGCCTAATTAACATGGGTTTGTGTTAATCTTGTTCATACAAGTGCCAAACATTCTTCCAGGTCCTAGCAGTAAGCTGTTGATTTAGTTTATAACTTTATGATGGAGAACACTGCATGCAATTTTGTCTCTTATAATTCGTATTCATTTTAGCTATTCGTGTTTTCACATTCATGTAGTGTCCTTTGTTCTTGCACGTGAGAAAGAGAAAAGCAAAAACTCTCCTTGTCTCCTCCCAATCTTCTCTTCAAAGGGGGTCACAGCCCCTTCAGTCTTTCCTCATCCTCACCCTTTCTCCCTGTCCTCCTCCTTTTTTGACAAAGAGGGTGACCTCACTAGGCTGCAGTACTCCAGCTGAAGACCTACAATTGTTTTGCTGCACAGCCTCATAATATTGTCAGGATTATTTTCAAAACCTCCCACTTAAAACAGCCTGGCACCCTGCCTTTATCCGCTGTGGCATGCTGAGCAGAGCTTTTCACCCAGCCGGCCACGATGCCATTCAGGGATTTTCCCCTGAGTGGTTACACTCACTGCAGACCAGCTTGCTTTGTAAGTCTTGTTTCCACTGGCAGCCATGAGCAGTGCTGACTTTGCTGGTCTCGGGAAGCAATTAGGTGTGCATGTTGTTCCGAGAAAGATGTCAGGCCCCAAAGCAACCCCTCCTGCCCTGAAATGCTGATGAGCCAGCCCTACCAATGCACTTTAATTCCTGGTCCAGCAGGAAAACATCCCTCAGCTCTGAATTTCAGTGGGCCAGAGGACATGGGCCAGCATTGGCAAGTGTGGGGAGCTGGCAGTGATTCCCCCTGGCCTGTGGCCACCAGCGCTTTCAGTCGGCCAAACTTCAAAGGGGTGCTCGGTGTGCCCGGAGCGGCCGAGAGATGACGCGTGTCTGCTCAGGCTGATCAAGATTTCTTCTTTAATGTAATAATGAAACCGGGAACGTGTTAAGCCCCTGGTTTAGCTGTTGGAGTGGGCAGGAACCTGGCTGCACACAGAGAGGAGGGAAGCAGGTTTTATACACAAAACACCCCTGCTCAGCTGCCCTTTGAGCAGTGGCTTTGTGCTCTGCCAGGCGGGTACAATGCCCACTTTCTATTGCAAGTGTTAAATTGGCAACCGGCCACCACTCCTCAGATCACCACTTTTAGCCAAGGGAGAGCTGAAAAACGCTCCCAAGCCCTACACTGCTGGATGGGCAGTGAAGGCATGGGAATACATCCTGGCCCTATTGAAGCTAGTGGCAGGGCTCCCATGGATTTCAGCCATGCCAGTACTTCATCTACTGAGTGCAAGGAGGGGAAGAGCTGTGAATTACACCACCACCGAGAAAAGTTTATGTGCCTTTTGATGAAAAAGAGTTAGAAATCAAAGTAGAGAGCATCCCAAACACCCTCAGTGGCTGCTGCCTCACTAAGAGATGTGGTTTACTGCAAGTGTATGTTGGTTGCATGACTTGCCTTGCAGTGGGGTTCCTTGGATACTGTTCAGATATAGAGTCCATCATGTTTCTAACACTCCCAGCCCCATGTGGAGAACTCACTCCTCATCTTCAGGATTTGCTTAAATGTGGTTTTTTCCAAGAGTGATGCAGTACAGACTGTTGTTGCTCCATTATCTATGTAACTAGTAACAGCTTCAAATTCCTGCCAGAGAAAGCAATTCAATAAAAGAAGTGATAAATAACATTAATGAATAAGGGTTGTTGAGAATCTACTGAAGTTTACCTGAGGCTTTAGAAGAGGCAGTAAAATAAGTTTTAGAGTCATTCATCAGAGGGTAATAGCATCAAGGATATTTTGGTGGAAAACAGCCCCTAGGTTGTTGACTCAGCAGTAAAGCTAAAGAGCACAGGAATACAAATATAGTTTGGGCAGGGGTTTGGCAGGAGCAAGGACTAAGTGTGAGCAAGGAATGAGTGATGGCAGAACATCATTTAATGAGGGTGAATGCTGCCATTTGTAAAACAATTTGCTTGAGTAATGTTTAGTGAATTTAAAGGAGATTCATCTCACTAAAGAGCAGTGGAAACTTGCATGAATTTGTGCCAGGCAAAGTCACCTCTGAAAGATCTCTGATAGTGAAAGCATCAGAAGGGCAACAGGTGGAAGAGGGAGGAGGTTGGGCCGCCTCAAAGGATACATATGGAAACCCCAGGACCATATGTGGTGTGGTTCTGGGACAATACTCTGTATCTTACTCTCTGAGGGAGCTGCTCTGCTTAGTAGTGGTAATGGATGAGTGAGAAAAGCACATCTGTGATCAGGAAAGATTATTTCCCTCTTGGACCCTTTGAGTTTCTTTGAGCCAAACACTTGCACTAGTGTTCATCTGCAGTCACTGGTGTTGCACTGATGCACCCCAGCTGGACACCCTCCCATCATTTCCTGCATGAAATGGAAGCAGAGTCCCTGCAGCCACTGATGTCATGATGTGAGGTGCAGATTTTATCAGCTGTCACAGCACAGTCAGACACACCAGCCTGTCTAAAATGTTGCCTGTTGTCACAGTAAATGAACAATCAAGCCGACTTGCTCACAACTTGATAATAGCAGTAGATGAATCACTGTAGGTAGAACTTTCTGAGCCCTCGAAGCAGCACACCTCACATGGGAAATGTCAGGGGGACTGGAGGTTGTTCGGGTTCTACAAGTCTGAAAATGGGCAGTTGCAGTGGGAAATCTCAGCAATAAAACTTGTTGCTGGTTTGCTAATCACATAGTCCACCACCATGTCTAGACTCATTTACCTGGACAGTTGCAAGTTCATATACCATGATCGTTCCTGAAATGACAGGAGCTGATAACGAGGTTCTATCTGCACAGCCCCATGAGCTGATAGAGGAGCCAAAGAATACATGACCTAATTCCAAAATAATAAGCTGTACTTCAAAAAAGCAATAAGAAGCCATTGTCACTGATGTGAACAGACATATCCAGACTGACTTTTAGCACAAAAGTAGCTCATCTGATGTATTTCTGTTTGCCATTAAACCCTGGTTTGTGAATAATTTTTCCCTTTAACATTGTTGGTTTTAATTCTTACAGGTTGTTCTCCACCCTACTCCTAATAGCCCAAAGCAGTCAGAGTGGCACAAAATGACTGTCTCCAAAAACTGCCCAGATCAAGACCTGAAGATCAAGCTTGCCGTGCGAATGGATAAGCCTCAGAACATGAAGCACTCTGGGTAAACACTTGTCTCCATCTGAACTCATTTTGTTTTGAATGTGCATTAGGATATTTCTCTTTTTTTTAGATTCTGAAAGAGAAACTCTTTTTCTCAAGTTCACAGGAGGTGAACGAGAAAGATAAGTATAAAAATGGCATTAGTTCAGTCATTTTTTGTGCACTTTCCATATTCTTAGCATAGTCTTTTTTAATCCATATAAGCCAAACAGTTTAAACAGTATTCCTCAGGAAATTGTTAGTTATGCTTTTTCCTGTGAGGAAATAATAGGTGAACTGCCTGACGCTCTTACTGAGAATAATATAATTTTCTAAGTTATTCTATGTTTCCCTATATTGACTTCTCAGAACCAAAAGCACAGTGCACCTTCTGCTTGAAATAAACCCCAGTGTGATGAGCATTATTTATACTGAGATTCACAACACAAGGAAATAGCAGTTGCCTGGAGTAGGACTAATGATCTGGAAGGTTAAACGGGAAACCTCTTCCCTCCAGAAGTGAATGTCAGAGGATCTGGGGCCAGAGAGATCCCTGACCACTTTTACCTGCATACAATTACAAATTAGATCATCCTTGGGAAGATCTAGCTAAGGCCATTGGCAAGGCTTCTCTCTGTTTGCTCTTCAGAGCTGAGGATGTGATAAAAAATTGAAACTGTCCAGGAAAGTCACTGTTTGGATCAACTCTTTCTCCATTTTGGTGCTATAAAAATGACTTTGTTTCATTTTTATTATTACAGCATCTTGTTAGATTCAATCCATTATTTGTGGTTTAGATCACTCATCCTCTTTAATTCCTCTTCCTCCTGTTTTCTCTGCTAATCAGAACCAATAGCCACATGTGAAGTTTAGTTTTTCCAGCACAATCACAGGCATCAAAAGCCAGAGAAGACAGGTCCCCTGTCCTGTTTGTTTCTTTGACCACAGATGACAGCAGGGCCGTTCTCAAGCTTTCTTCAACTAACATTTGGTTTATACGATGATGCTTAAAATTCCAAGGTTTATAACAGCAGCTTACTGACAGAACTGAGATTGTCTTTCTGTTGATGTTAGCAGCAATAGCAAAAAGGACAATGTTTACCCTGTTCTTGGACTAGCCAAGGACTCGGTGCCCACACCAGCATCACTTGGAACTTTGTGGCTTAAATTTTCACCAAGATTATGCTGGGTCTCTTCTGGCATAAGGAAGCCCTGTCATAACCAAAAATTAAGTATTTTTCTATTTATTGAGCCAGAAATAAAGTAATTATAATGATACATAAAACATATTAATGCTGAATAATATCCTTGTGTTTATTATTAGCCTGGTGCTGCCACTAGTTTTGCCAGTGTTTTTGTTAGAGTGTCACAGTGGCCACTTCATCACAGAGATTAAATATTCATTTTGACATTAATTTTAAAAATTAATTCTTCCTTTGTAGAAAACAGTAAATTCAAAATGCTCCTCCTGAGAAATTATTCTGTTTGCTTGAATAATCTGTAGCCAACCAATTTCTGGGAATTCAGCTGTTCAAAAAAGTGTCCTGTTTAGTCAGTCCAGTGGATACTGGGATTCTGGGTACTGGATTTGATGTAGGAAGTGTCCCTCTATTTGACAGCTTCCCTCAGCCAAATTGTTTTATGAAGGCTTAAAGTAATATTAGGGGTTTCTTTCCCATAATTCTTCTGTTGCAAATGTATTCTTTGCCCATCCAACCATGTTTTATCTATTCCCTGGTGTTAAAGTGCTTCAAATTCTGAGCAAGTTGTAAAAGACAAAGGGAAAGAGAGAATTAATACTGTATAATGTTGAGACTTTGGAAGGTTTTTATGTCACTTTCTTTACAGGTTATTTGTTCAGGCTAGAAATAAACACATTCGTGAATGGTGCTGAACTTGAGAGTCTTGTAATTACTCCTGCTTGTGCAATAACATAATTTTCTAGGTGTAAAGAAAATACACTGAAAAGCAAGAGAACAACAGATAGTCACTTGTGTAATGAATTCACCTGTTCTTTTATCCTAGGTATTTATGGGCCATTGGTAAAAATGTTTGGAAGAGATGGAAGAAACGATTCTTTGTCCTGGTCCAGGTAACAGATGTAACTAGAAGTGATCTTAAATCACAACATGAAGCATTTAAGTGTTTCCTCTGGTCATTTTCAATGCCTTATGATTGATAATGAGCTGCAGTTCTGCATAGGGTGTCTGTGAAGTCATGGATTTTTTTTCCAAATGTATACACATTTTCAAGGGTATCCTCAGTTGCAGATGTCTAGCTGTCAGTTTCCAGATGCACCTGAATGCTTGATGAAATGGCAAGTCAATTTTAGTGAGGGATAAATGAGTAAAGGAGGAAGCTCAGTCTGTCTTGACTTGAGGCTCTTAGGTGTAGATATGCCCTTTTGAGCCTTCAGGTTAAATTTGGAGCCCATTCAAACCTACAGAAGTTTTATCACTGGCTACGTCAGAGTCAGCATATCATTCTTGATGTTTATCTTGCCTTCACAGTTGTTACTGCTTCTCATTGTCTTCAGCTCCCATTGACCATTTTGCAATGTCTTCCTTTTTCCCCCTTTTTCTGTTTTCACTTTCTGTCCTCCCTGTCTCAGTAGACCTGTATACTTGACGGTGGTTAAGAATTTCAAGGAAACAGGCAAATGTCCTCTGTAACCTAAAAAGATCTGATCAGTACTTGGTGTGTTAGATCTTCCCTCACCTTCCAAGGGCAGCTGAAACCATTGCATTGGCCACAGAAGTGTGCTGACCCAGTGTGAGTGATCCATCTTCACACTAACCTGAGAAAGCCACAGAGTACATCTTAGGTACATCTCTCTCTCCCTTCTCTCTGGACTCCCAGAGTATGTTGTCTCCAAGTATGAGAAACAAAAGCTTTGTTCAGGGTCCTGCAGGAAAGCAACACAGAGATGCTCTGATGAAATAACATGGGATCCAACTGAGATCTTGTGTCAGCACAGATCCGAACTGATCAAGACAGAGGGTGAAATCCTGCTGCTGGCTGAGGCAGATGGCAGGTCTGCTGCAGAGGAGCAGAGATTTCACCTCTGTGTAAGAGCAGAGATGGGATAAACCAGATGCACCAGGCTCCACATTTGGCATGGAGCGTGCTTGTGTGCTGGCTGTTCTGTGCTGGTAAGGGCAGGAGTCCAGGCAGTCCATCTTCCACCTTATGCAGCTGGCTTCTCTGGTCCTAAATCACCTACTATAACCTGGTTAGTTTGTTTTGTGTTAATTATTGCTCCAAGTTCGGCTGTCTCAGCAGGCAGCTTAATTGCATTCACTCTACATTTGTCCAACACTGCTGGCTTCCATAGCACTAAACTGTGGGGCAGATAAGAAAATCCATCCTTGGGAAGTAAAGGGAATTTATGATGTGCATGACCTATGTAAGTAGGAGGCTATTTGGAGAGACCCATTGAGTACCTAGTCCAATAACCAAGTGTGATCAGCAGGGACAGTTTAAGTGCTCATTTCAGACTCCACATGGGGTCAAAATGGCCACAGAAAGGGGGGGAGTTAGTGTAGAGCAGCCACAGGAGATGCCTTTATCTGCCTTTCCTTTTTGGAAACATTATGCACTGACTGTCTTCGTTAGTGGGGATTGAGGGATTGCTTTTCTCTGTATATTTCCTTTATTAAGTTCTGAAATAAAGTTAAAAGTGCTGTGGCAGCCTGTGATCACCTGTAGAGCAACTGATATTGCTTTTCCCTTAGAGACAATTCAGTCCTTTTAGACCAAGTTCTCAGTTCTTTTTTTCTGTGTCAACAAGGATTCTCCGAAGCTGAGAATCATCTTTCTAAACACAGTTTTCTTCCATAAATAGGTCTATTGATACTCTTCTGTGCAAGGGTTTGCAGGTTTGGACATGGATTCCCTTGTCCCTCTCAAGAAGCCTTTCTTCTGGCCATTCAGTGTGGTTGTATTTGCTTCTCTACTTTTCAGTTGCTATATATTCTTCAGCTTACTGTGGAATTGGAGCTTTCAGAGTTATTCCATGTTTTCTCATGTTACTAGGTCTGTATTCGTCAGTTGGCATATCAGAGCAGAATTTGGCCAGGAAAGCAGTTCATTTGAATAAGATGAGCAGACTTTTGCCCCCAGAGAGTCTCTCTAGCCCACCTCAGAAATTCCAGCTGCCATTGCAGCTTCTCTGTTATGTTACCGTTTGCTCAACATTTGGTGCAATGTAAAGTGTTCTGCCGTACATCAAATATAAACAAGAAACACTCTCTATGCAGTCCCTCAGATGTAGTTTGAGCATATTGAACATGTCAGCAGGCAATAAAGATGGAATAAAAATACTTTGCTGTCCGTATGTTTGTCATTTGCTTTTCATGCAATGCAAAGGATGGGTGCTGATACGAACAGGGATTGGCAGTAAAGGTGTTGATGTCCAGGATGCTCTGAACTCTGCTAAACCACAGACAGAAAATAACGCCCACAGGAAGGTGAGCTGGCTCTGTTATGTAGAGAATGGACAAGGAGCAGCCCCTGTTTCAGGAGCTCACTCATTTGCACCAGGCTCCTGCACCAGAGCTGAGAGGTGGAGTCCAAATCATAAAGTCTGTTTGGTGTGGTCAGTCCATGACATTGCCAGGAGGTCAAGGCCGTACCTTTGGATGAATAACTGAACACTTCCTTTCTGATCCCTTGTCTCGGTCCCTTACCTGTAGCATCTTCTGTTGTAGCTCTGTCTCCTCTCCTGTTGCTTGCAGAGTAACCTCTTCCTCTAGGTCTTGTGCCCTTTCCTGCCCCTCTTTCCCCATTTCAGATGGACACAGCCTCAGTTCCTTCAGGGCTATTGGCTGGTACCACTCTGCCTTTTGATCCCAGCGTTTAAGAAATTCTTGGTAATAAATACTCAAACTCTTCATAGCCATTTAAACAAGGCACAAAGGTGCCAAACTGCATGGGCGGCACCAGGGAGGAAGGTGTTGATGGCAGTTTGTCTCTTTTGTGTCAGTGATGCCTCGCCGGCATGAACGGAGGCTTTGCGCGCGTATGGAGAAAAAGGAGCTCTGCTGGGAGCGCTTCCACTGCTACTTGGCTTGTGTAAGCCCTGGAGAGAAGGGGAAAGGAGCAATAACTGCCTTGTAATTTGGGTGGAATAATCCCTCGCACCTTCTGTGTCTGTGTAACTGCAAGGGTTATACAGGAGTGGAGTGATTTGTTTGGGTGTAGTGGGTGTGAGCAGTTCCTTTGTGCCATTTCTAGACCTGAGCTTCACCTCCATAGTACCTGCTATGTCCTGGTTGGACTTGGCTCAATCCCTCGGGGAAGGTTTACAGTATGACACAGCTGGCAGAGCTGGTGTGTGTGCTCCTCCAGCACGGATCCATGCATTAAGAGGGGTTAGTTTTCTCTTCCGAATGAAGCACAGTCCTCTCTGCACGCTGCCCACCCTTCTCGTAGACACCCTTTGAGATGAGCAGCAGAAGAGCAGAATACTGATTAGATGTAAATTACATGGCAGAGACTCGTTACTTGCCTAATTTTAAATCCTGAGATATGCAGTGTGAAAGTGATGGCAGAATATGGCCCTGAGCTTGGATGGAAATGGTCGGCAGCATCACAAGCGAGGAAAATGCTTCGTAAAGGCAACTGTAATGCCAGTGGCAGTGGTAAGCAAAAGCAGTAGAGCTATTTAGGGCAAAGTTCTCCATGAGTGGTTAGGAAAGAAAATGTACATCCATCACAGATGTTTTAAGTGTTTCCTAAGCTGCTGTATCAGCTGCCTGAGCACAGAATACAAATTTCAGCCAGTTTGCCAGTTAGACCCTTGATCATGCAAAAGCTGGGATTTTTGATAGCTGACAGAGCTTGTATTAATTCTTTGCAAGGTCTAATGTGCTGTACTGGCAACAACACCATGGTTGGTTCTGGTGGGTTTGCTGGCTTTGTGATAGGAAATTTCTTACAACGATTCTTAAGGGCAAGTGAATTAATTACACGAGATTTCATACTGAATCTGTTCTGCTCTTGTCATAACCCCATTTCTGTGCTCTGGCAGCATATGGGAAGTAACACTCCATGGTACCTGGATGACATGTCTGCTGAGTAGCTTGAAGCGGTTTTCAGCTGATTGTGTCTGATGGTGTTTGCAGAATGTTGTTGGAACCAGATCAACTCTCTGCAGATTAAAACCAGTTGCAGTGTCTACGCCTGGATCTATTGTTCTAGTGACAGACTCCTTAAACTCAGTATAATTGAGACTAACAGTGACAGTTCCTGCTTTTAGCAAAACTCAGCTGACTCGGGATAAAATGAAATTAAGTAAGCATTCAGTAACTCTGAATAACCACCAGAATGTGAAAATAATTCAGCAGTGTTGTACACCAGCAGTCCCGAACTGTGGTCCTCAAGCCAAGGTAAATGACCCATAGCTAGTCCCCATAATCATATTAAACCATGTTTTCTGTTAGACCCTTGCTAAGAACGAGGCATAAGTAGTGATTCTTGAGAAATCTTGAATGTGATGATACATACAAAATGTCTAGAAACTGCTGGTTAAACAGATGCCACAGTCTGTTGCATCTGCCTGTGATAAGTTCTGCACATCCTGTCCATAGTCATGTGGGATGGCTTCCCGCTACACAGCCCTGCCCTGGGAGAGCACACATACCTCCTGCTTGAAGAAAGAAGTTGGGACAACTGCTATGTCCAATTTTTTAGAGCTGAATGGATGTGCTGAGATGTGAAAATGGTTGTTTTCACTTTTTTTTTTCTTTACGCTAGATCATTTCCTCTGCTCATTTATGTCAGGAAAGGACTCGGGAGGCAATGTACAGCTGCAACCAGAGGACAAGAGTCTCCCATCAAAGTGGAAAGCTGTATTACAGCTGGCAGTATCTTTGCACGGTTTCTCTCCCTTGGGACAAAATGCATGCTGTTAATCTAGGAAAGGTCCATTTAAGAATTTAACCCAAGTAGGGCGGTGTTGTGTCAACAGTGAGAAGGGGGGAGGCGAGTGACTGAGCTTGGAGTGTGAGGCATGACAATTAACAGGTCTGAGCAGGATCCTGGAGAAAGCTGTGCTTGACAGAGCAGGAGTCTCTGGTGGAGAAACAAGGACAAAGTCAGGACTAGTTAATGCATATCTACTGTATTTATTAATCAGTTGGATTATATAGCTAGTGACAGAATATGGTCAAGTGCCAAGAAAGTCAGATTTAATTTAGCATCCTGGGAATAGTGAACTTTGGCATTTGTCTCCCACTGTCTGCTTCCTCTTTCCTGAATTTCTTTGTCTTTTTCTCTTTTTTTCCCCCACTTTATTTTCCTTATGTTCTTTTGTCTCAAATTATTTCTCCAAGCGTTTTTGTAATGAACCAGCCAGGGCTGCCTTGGATTAGATCCCTTTGGTTAGTTTCTCAGTTCAGCTTCCTTAGATGCTCCTTTCCTGGCCCTCATCGAGTCCCTGGATGAAATCCCAGCTGCTTTGAGAGTTTGTCCCTCACTGGGCAGAGATTTTTCCTCTGCCTTCCTTCAGTTTCCTCTCTGTATCTGTGTTTTTTCCAATTACTCAAACCATTCATCTTGCCCATCCCATCTGCTCACTCGCTCTCATACTCAGCTATGGTTCGGTGTGAACTCAGCAGGCTGTAAGATTAATTCCTGCTATTAACTGTTTCACTTGTCTGGCCACTTCAGAGCTTCTACATAAAGCAGACTTTGTAAAGCACAATATTTTAGAGGACTGATGAAAGGCAACTGCAATCTCCACTTGACCCTACAGTGCTGTTCAGCAGCAAAGGACAGCCATGACATACTGAGCTTTCTAGAATCTAAGTTCTTTGGTTTTGCTTTACCATTGCTTGTAAATGGAAAGAGCCACATTGCACTGGTAGCCATGGCACCAGCTTCTCTCTGACACCAAGCAGTAAATGCTTTGGGCAGCAGGATAGGGCACACAGGCTGGTCAGCCAGTCCTTGAAGCCAGTAGCTTGAGTTGTTGAGGTGCAGGCACTTTGCATGGCATGGTTGGCACCGTTTCCAGAGGCCGTCAATGGCTGTGTCCTCCCTCCAGCCTGGTCCTGGCCTGCTCCTGCCAACAGGTACTGCATCATTCCTCAGCTTGGGCTTTGCCCTTGAGCTGGGCTGTACTCTTGAGTAGAGAAAGAAGTAGGAGGTGAACCCAGGTGAGCTCTGGCTCACCACGTTATAGACCCACTTGTAGGTTTGTCTTAGAGGTCTCTTCTGCTAACAATGTAAAGCAGCTTCTTTCAAGGAAATCATGTGCATGCTAACAAGATAGACCTCTGTCCCAGGATGGCTCCACCAGAGCCTACTGTCTACAACTGTCTTTTATAACCTTTAACATGAGAAGTACAAGCTCTGAACTTTACTGCTGTGTTGGTATGGTTGGCTTACTGACAGGGATGAAGAGTGTTTTCTGAGCACAAATAGGATTGGAATTACTTTCATATGAAGAAGAGCCTGAAATTCAGACCTCATGTTGGAGAAGCAGCAGCTGAACTACTGAATGAATTTTACTTGTTGCTATAGAGCATAGATGAGAAGCAAAAAACCATTAATGTATTAATGTCTTCAACCAACGTTAGCATAGGTTAGCACTGACTTATTTCAGGAACTGAATTTATCATGCAGTCTCTGAAATTCAGGCTATGTAACACAGAGAAATCAAATCCTTACCGCTCAGATGAAATCTCCAGGATTTCCATGTAAATAAAGCACATTCCAGAGTTTCTCCAGGAGATGGCAGCAATATACTGCAAGTACGACTGAATGAACACTGCGGGAGTCTGAATGTTGTGCTATGGGGCACTGGGTTATTTTTAGATTTCTTCGTGTTAATCTTTTTAATTTTTGTGTTGCCGGTACGATGGTAGGCATGCAAAGTTCAGAGCATGGAATATGCACTGGTGTGCTCCTGCTATTGGTCTGTTACTTGTCAATCTTTCGTCAGTGCTGGTAGTTTTAAGGAGGATGCAAGATGCTTAAAGCATCACTTTTAGTCTTACTCCCACAAATGTGTTAATGATAGGGTTTATTCTTAGGTGGCTCTTGGAGCTGTTCCTGGAGGAAGGCACGGTGCAGGCAGGGCTGCTGGAGCAGGCTGGCAGCGAGAGAAGCCCATAGAGGGCAGCAATAAACCAAGCGGTGGCTGGGAGACTCTGTGCCAATAGATGGGTCTCCCGACTTAAATAAATGACATTTTATTAGTGATAGGTGCCACCAAAAGAAGTGTTGCATGTGTCTTTGTAGCCAAGAGATTTGGCTGGAGTTTGAAGGCAAACCCTAGCCTAGCCATGCTCCTGTCTTTCAGGATATCTCCCAACTTCCAAAAAATGACGAGCAGGATTCTCTGCCACCCACCAGAGTTTTAAAGTTTCCTCCAGAGGTCAAGAAAATGTCCAGACGAATAAAATTACGTCAGGCGTCCAAGATGTGACACAACCTTAACAAAGTCGTTTGAAATCATTTGACAGTAAATTTCCCCGTGAGTTCCTAGCCCGGGGCGTGGAGAATCCTCTCCTCCCTGGATGAGCTTCTTGCCGACCATCCAGATCGCAGCACGCCGAGTACGCGCGGGCTCTTGATGCGGCCTGATGGGCTCCTAAAGGCGATTCGGGAGCCTGGCAGAGCCCCCGCAGCTGAGTCGGCTTCCGTCAAGAGCTTGACATTGAATGTATCGTGTCATGCAGATGGTACCTCAGAGGAGTGAGAGCTGCCATTTACAGCACTGATGACAACAACTGCCGAGATCAGTGGGATCTTAAGATTGCTTTAATATGACTGGCACCTAGCAATTTAGCTCACATTGTTTGTGACAGGGTGTCACTCTTGCACTTGTCTGGGGATGAATGATAGAGGGTTTTTAAACCGTGGAGCTTCCTCTTTTGGAGGAAATTAAACCGCTGTATGTACTGATGCAGAGAATTAGATGCCTGCCACAGCAGCGTGTGTTAAGAGAGAGCTTTGCAAAAGCCTGGTAAAAAGTTTAGTCTGTCTCGTATGGGCAATGACTGTCAAAATGACCCCACCACCCCCAGCCCCTGCAAACATGCCGTCAGCGTGTGGCATTTGTAAGCGCTTTGGGTTGCCTTGTGGTGATCACCCGGTGCCATCTTAGCTTTGTGATTTTCTTCAGGTTAGTCAATATACATTTGCTATGTGCAGCTACCGGGAGAAAAAAGCTGAACCTCAAGAGCTGCTGCAGCTCGACGGATACACTGTGGACTACACGGACCCACAGCCAGGTACGGGGCTGACGGGTCACTGCTGCGCCCGAGGGGGCTCAGCTTGCCACGCGTGCAGCTCCCCAGTGGGAGTCCCCTCTCTCTCTCCTTGCCTGCAGCTGAACTGTGATCAGCATTATTCTAAATATGTTTGTGTTTATACTGATCATTAGTTATGCATGACTTTACTATAAATAGATCTAAGGAACTGAGCTAAGAGTTTGCACCAGAGGAGAGAAAGACTCGTCTCTTCTGGGGAGCATAAGTGAATTAGATGTGTAAATCCCAATGAAATTTGTGAACTGAATGCTGAAATTGAGTAGTGATTCTAACCTGTGCCTTCAGATTATATTGCCTAAATAAACAGTTAGCAGCTATGCCTGTCTTTATTGTAGAAAATATTTATGGGACCAAGCCAGCACTTTTGCCTGCCCTGTTCTCTCTCTAGTGGATGTCAGTGTGTGAAAAGGGCAGGAACAGAAAGCAGCTGGTACCTGGAGGTACTTGTTGAGTGGTGAGATCCTTCTTCAAGTGGAGGAGCAGCACTTTTATTTCAGTGGGGCAGCACATTGAGCATGGTGATCCTCACCATGTCCTGGGTAATGGTATCCCCAGAGGAGATGAGGCTGATTGTCAAGACCTTTATTCCAGGGTAACTGTCATGTTAGGGAAATGAGAAGATGGGTGCTGGATCAGGGCAAAGACAAAAAAAAGGACATCACCCAAGCACCTTTTGTGCAGTGTGAGCGCTGATGCGTTCAGTCTAATGGGGAACTTCCCAGCACATCTCCTCAAAATCCATTTTTAATGGGGCTTCAGTGGTGCAGCTTGCATGGGACCTGCACAGATGGGGCTGTAGGTGAGAGAAGCAATTAATCCAAGTGTGTTGGGGCTTGTTTTAGTAACTGGGATGCAGGATGGTGGGCTGCCTTTCAGATGAGTTTGGTGCAGGGGAGGGGACTGAGCTGGGAGCAGCATGGGGCTGGCTGAGGCAACACCCAGGCGGTGGTGGGGTGGGAAGCTGGGGAGATCCCCTAGCTGGGGATCAAAGTCTGTGAAACTGCATTGTCACTTCCTTTCCTACCAGGTTTGGATGGCGGCAGAACATTCTTCAATGCTGTGAAGGAAGGAGACACAGTGATTTTTGCAAGTGACGATGAGCAGGACCGTATCCTGTGGGTCCAAGCCATGTACCGAGCAACCGGCCAGTCTCACAAACCTGTGCCGCCTACCCAAGTGCAAAAGCTAAATGCTAAAGGAGGAAATGTACCCCAGATAGACGCCCCAATCTCTCAATTTTGTAAGTAAATAAGTTCTCCTAGAAAGCAGAAGTCTTTGATGGAAAGATTTTCTGCACTGATGTAAATCAATATTTGCACACATGTTTCTGATTTCAAAATTAAATGTTTTTTCATTATCATTAAGCTGCTTTTTACATCAGTAGATCCAGAAGCAGTTAACCTGTGTGTTTAGCACAACCAAACCCAAGAAACAAAATTCCTTGGGGAACTTGTCAATGGGTGTTTTAAAGTGCAATACTTGATGGAGGAGAGAGACTGTGATCTGAGAGCCTGAGACCCAGCTTGCTTTTCACAGACACGCGTTTTACCCCCACACAATAAACTGCACACCCAGATCAGAGTGATTCATTAGCACCATTAGCTGTCTATCAAATGCATCACGTGCTCAGAACTACAGGTGCAAATCTTGCAAGTATGAAATGCACACACAAAAAGAGGTCTCCTGTTGAATATTCAACTGTAGGAAAACATATGGTATTTTTAACAGGTTGCTTTGCAGGCCAGTTAGATGTGAATTTAAAGCAATCATCTTTTAAGTCGTAGCTATGGTGCGTGTCCTGTGCAGTTATACCCAGTTTGCTTCATTTGAAATTTAGAGCAATTTCTTTTGTCTTGTAAATGTAATTTGATTATAAACCACACAAATGCCTCCTCGCTCATTTTTCTTCAAGGTCTCAATCACACGTCTGCAGCCCCTTTGTTATGTAACATACAGGAGTTCTTCCTAGTTTCAGCAAAATCTAAGAATTAAATCATTAAATATAAGTAAAATAAGTAAAAGTGGTAAATATTAAAGAAATTTTCTAATTAAAGCAGATTTTAACATTTTAAAAGAGTCTCTGTAAAGCAGTTATGGAGTCTACTGTTGTAAGGAACTGAGAAAATCTGCCCTTTGCTTATCAATAGCATTTGACCATCTTTTATAATTAACTTCTTCATGTCAGTATTTGTAGAAAACAACAGGGGAAGACATACAGCTGTATCACCAGTGTTACAGCAGAAAACCTCTGCTTGCTGCTTCTTATTTTTTATACCCTCTACATGCCTGTGTATTTTGGTCTCTCTTCTGCCTTGTGTTGCTGCTGCTGTGAGCCAGATGTAGTGTGATGCAGCATGGTAAACCTGTAGTCAGTATTTCCATTTCAGTGACCCTCATCTCCTTCATCCCAGTCAGGTCTCTGATTTGGGGAGTGCAAGGTGTAAAGAACTGGGGTTAGGAAGGAAAGGCACCTCTCAGAAAGCCAAAATAGGAGATAAGAATTGGTCTTTTGTAAGTGGGATATTTACTGGCTGTAATTAGCCTTTAGGCCTGGCTGAGTTGTACTGACCTGAGATTGTATCCCAGGGATCGTATGTCCCTCTGCCCAGAACATTTGCTCAAAGAATTCTTGGAAATTGCAGACGCAGGTTCTTTTACTGCTGCTTTTTTACATGCTGAAAGCCTTCAAAGCATAACAAGAGAGAGCAGCAGAGGGATGCTGCTTGTGGCTCCCTCTCCTAACAAGTGATGCTGAAGGATGCTCTTAGCTGTGGGGTTGGTGCACTGAGGATATGCTCCTGTTCATCCCAGCATGATCCCTGCAGAGTAAGGTGAAAGCAGAGAACATCATACTGGGGAAGCACCTTTCCCTACGGTCTTCTCCCGTCCCTGCAGACATCAGGCCTGGAGAATTTTTCTGCTAGGTGAATTCCTGATGTGTACGGAGTTTTCACTTTGCCAGACCAATATGTAGAGTCAGGTGAATGGTTGCTTTCCCAAAGCAGCTTTTGTAGCAGCTTTAGCAAAATCTTCCAGGAATCTGAGGAGGAAAAGGGAATGCCAAATGTGGACATTTGGGTGTGTTGTCTCCATGCACAGCCAAAATACTGTGTGCATGGGAGAGCTGAACTCCTCTGCTTAGAGTACCTGGGGTGAAGAAGGGGCAGCTGGCTTGTCCTAGTCCTTGGCAGGGAGCAGGGAAGTCAGTGACTGAGCCCAGAAGTCCTCTCTGCATCTGCCTACAACCCAGCATGTCCATCAGAGCCTTGTGCTGCTCATAGTCCCGCAGACTCTGTCAGCCTGACTGTGCTCAGAGTCAGAGAATGCCACAGGTTTGACCTTGTTTTTCCATCTCATTCGCCTGCCAGGAGGCAGGGATCCCTCATCCCTGCTTCTGGTGAAAACAGCCAAGATTTCACCCCCTGGTCCCTTCAGGGCATCCAGGGAGGTCAGGATCTGACCTCAGTTTCTCTCGCTTGTTCTCATGCCAATACCAGCTCCAAATCTGGATCATTTTGCTTTTTATACTGCCACCACCCTCCTTCCATCCACAATGTATTTTTCCATAAGCTGGGTGGCTTTAGGCTCCCTTTTTTTTTTAGTGTAAACACTGGGAAACCCTCTTGGTTGTGTTGTGCCAAAGCCTGGAAGAGAGAAACTAGACAGCTCATCAGTCCATCAGTCTGATGATGACTTGCTACTTCAGCATCCTCTGGGCTAGTGTGTTTTAACCTCAGTCTTTTTCTGCCTCCCTTGGATCTAGATCCCTCTGACAGGTTTTTGTGCACAAGAGAAGCTGGAAAACATACCATAGTACACCTTCATCTCAACAGCAAAGACTGCTCATTTTTCATATTTCAATGTCTGTACATGGCAGAGCTCATTGCAAAAGTCATTGAGTGCAGCAGTTAAATAATCTGAAGCACAAGTGAGTCACACATGCCATGATGGCCTGTCAAGAGTCTTAAATGCACAAATACATATCTCAGCTCCTTCAGTCTTGAAATTCAAACATATCAAGTATTGCATTTTTAAAAGGGTCTTGGTTTGTTAATTGGGTTTTTTTGGCTCGGGCGTTTTGGTTCGGGGTTTGTTTTTCTTTTTTTGCCTGCAGAAAGGTAAGGACTTTTGCGAGATGTTTTATTCTTGTACATTTATCTTTATACCTGTCATTTTTTTTTTGTGCTTATTAGAGGCTATGGTGAATGAGGATGTGCAAAGAAGTAAATGTTAAGCCATTTGACGAGTAACTGTTGTTACAGCTTTCATGTCGTAGCAGTCCAAGACGGCTCATGCGCATGCATGCACACGCAGAGAAAATCCAGGCCTCCAAGCCCAGGATGGAGCTGTCTGTCACACAGAAACTTGGGAAGGACATATCTTGCTGTTTGGGAAACTTGGGAGAAATAGTGAATTCATTTGGTTCCACTCTCTTTTGACTTAGAGCAGCACTCAAATTCCCATCCACAGTTCAATCGCAGCACTTAACTTGGAAGTAAACAGACAGCTCCAAACCAGGGTGGAGGTTTTTTTTTTTATTTGCCATTTAAGTACTGAAAAAAAATAGATCTGCTATTCATTAATTTTTTTATGACTCTACAATTCCTTTTATGTGGGTGAACAATTCCTGTTAGAGTGAAAAGTTTTGCTTTTTTTGTTTTGCTACAATTTCAAAGAAAAACTCCATTCACACAAAGCTGTGCTTTTCTCCAGTGTTCGCATTATAAAAGAAAAAACCCAAAACTGTTCTTGTTTACTGTTGAAATCGTGCACAGTATTATAGTCAATAATGCTGCCAATACATATTACACCTTTTGGCAATATTTAAGCTTCATAAAAGTGGTCACTTGTCTGAAAGCACCAATCTTTGTTTGTTCTGTGTTAGTGATGCATCAAACAAAATTCCCAAACGTGCTCAACGTTCTTTTTTCTTTCCGAAACCCTATTCTTTGTAACATGAAATATTGGTCCGTGCTTATTTTACATATCACTTGTGGTTATATTTAATTTTTTAATGTCTGTTTATATTTAATAACTGTTAATCACACCATATACAAAAAGTTGGTTGTTTTGAGAATTTGAGATAATTTGTTCCCCCATAATAAGTGGCAAGGTTTATTGAGCTGCTTAAGAAATTTTCAGCTGTAAGTGATTTTCTTTTTGTTTGGTTTGATTTTCTTTAAGTTTCTTTTCCATTCTTTGCTTGAACCCAAATATTTAGCTGCTAGGTTAGGGCTCCTGTCTGCTTTCCTGAGCCTTGTTGCTAGTCTTTATGTTATTCTGGTTTGTTCCTTCTTACCCTGCTAACTTCTAGCTGGACTCAAGGGTAAGTGCTTCCCTGTAGCTAGCACAGCTCAGATAATCAGACTAGATTATCTGACATATGCAATGTGCTTTTTTTTTCTCTTAAATCTTTCTCATGTTTAGATTTTGTAGTACAAACTTTCCATGTTATTTTCCTGAATTGAGGTTTGAAATGTAAGTTTCCATACTGAAATTGGGATGCATGTGATGTTTGCATAATTGCCTTCTCTCCCTGGCTTTCACATTGGCATCAAGTGATCCTCTTAGTAAAGCCAATCATTAACATTTCTATTTTTCATTCCAAGATGTAAATATTAATTAACATCACAATAAAACTGTAAATAATGCCTTCTTTTGTTTCATGGAATTTACATCTAGTTGACTGCTTCCTGCCTGAAAACAGATCATTTTGCACTCTGACAATATCCTTTCTCTCCGTGCCGATGATTAGCTTGGTGCAGCGCACCAGAGTGCGGGGCTAACCATGCAAAGGTAGGGCAGGAGACCCAGACAGACCTAGACAAGGTGCAGGACTCCAGAGCAGACCCCTAAAAGCCCCTCCACACATGCCTAAGTCATCGAGGTTTGATGGTTCCCTCTCCTGTAAAGTCACTAGGGGATGATTTCAGCAGCAAGGGGCAGCTCCCTGGGTCACCCTGGATTTGAAGATGATGGCCTGCTCTGATTTAAACACATTTGTTATGGAGGGGTGCTGCTGTTCCCTGAGATTATCAGAAATTAATGTTTCAGCATGAGTCTCAGTCACCAATCAAAGCCAAATGTCAAAGAATAAGCCAGGGAAATTGCAATTTTACCTTTTCCCACTGGAATACCTACTCTGAAAAAGATAAAAGCTTAAACTTGTGCTGTAAGAGAGTTTCTCTTTGTTTAATTCTAAGTACACCCAGTGCAAATCCTTTACTGGTGTTAAAAGCTTCTTCTCTAATATCTGGTGAGTGCCTGCTTTCCTTAGGAGGGAATAGCATCAGTGGGTCATGAGAGCTGGCAAATATGTATCCGTAGTATCTGAATGCAATTATGAGAAGGAACAGACGGTGTCATCCCTCCTGGCCATCAAACAAGACTCCTTTTTTCCTTCTTTCTCCTTTTGTTTCTTCTTTCTTCTTTTTTTTCCTATATGTGAGTATGTGTGTGCGTGTGTACAAATATCCCCCTGGGTATAGCAGGCAGAATTCCTTCTCAGCAGACACTTTCTTTTTTCTTTCTTTATTTTGTTTCTAAATGTTTGGATTTCCAAAGAGGATTCTTATCAGACTTTACCACAAAAAAACCCACAAAAGTTTAATTTGATTGAAATACAGATTTTTGCCACTTTGAAAGAAAGAAAGAAAGAGTGAATGAATGATGAATGAACTTGGGTTTGGCAACATTACATGTATTTGCACTACAATGCATTGCTATCCTATTAGATTATTAGTTTTGTGCTTAATTGCTTTATTTTTTTTAGATAGTTAGAAATATCATGAGAACGCTGCTATGTCTTCTGTATTGTCAACTTGCAGATGCTTCATTGCAGGAATGCAGAATTAAAATGTTAATTCAGTTCTCACATAACTTGCATGAATTTAAAACTAGCCTGTAAATCACTTTTACATTCTTTAAGAAGCCTGGGACTCCAACTTATGAAATACAAATTCATGGATTTCCGCAGTCATCCAATTCAAAAAATTTTTAAATCATTCTAAAAATGCTGTGAAACAATGCTTTATATTATAAATAGCTGTTCTAAAACTGTGGTTTGTAACTTGCCACACAAGGAATTATGTAAGTGTATACTACAAATTCAAGCATTAGTTAACTTAGATTGCAATTCAGTGCCTGGTGTCTCTGGTGATTTACAGGAACATTCAAAATAATTTATTAAAATTCTAACTCAAGCAGAAAAGAATTTGTTTGCAGCAGGGGAAAGGCCATAAACCACAGGAATAAACAGCCAATTAAATTTAAAACTATCTGCTAACATGGAATAATATGAAGGAGAAAAGAAAGAGCTCTTGGCTCTGCAGCTGAGAGGAGAGTTGAGGCTGCAGCAGCGGCCGCAGCTCCGAGCGGGGAGGAGGTTTGGGGAGGATGTTTGCAGAGCCCTGTGCACACACACACATCACTTCTCAGAGGTGGCATGTAGTGCACGGCAAGGAGGGGACTTGGGAAGTCACCGGCCGGCACTGCCAGCAGCTCGCTCAGAATCCGCCTGGCAGTTTCCCGGTGCAGGGGTTTAGTTTTTCCCCCTCCAGAACACCGGTATTTGCTGGTGAAGCCTCTCACTCCACACGGCCAGACTAAATGAGGTTTTCAGGCGCGTCCCTGGATATTTCTTTAACGAGTCGCAGTCCAAGCATGTCCGTGAGCTCCCATATAGTGAGAGCAGGAGGGGACCCCCTGCCCCTCACAGTGGGCAGCAGGTCACGGTGGGCACACCCACCTCCACACCATCACCCACCTCCACACCATCACCCACCTCCACGGTGCATTCCAGCACCGCGCAGGCTGGAAAACTTCTCCCGCTTTGCCCGGCTAGGCAGTGAGGAGTTTTCTAGAAATATCTGTAAATGAATAGCTGCCATCAATCATTGTCATTCCTTTATTTCATGTCTCCTGATGAGGTTGACTAGTGTCATTGTTTGTTACTGTCCAAACCACATCTTCATTCTTGTAATGTCAAGCAGATATGACAAGCACACATTTTCCAGATGAGTAAGATACAAAGTCACCTTTTAATTTACAGTTGTTTTATTTTTTTGTTTGTTTGTTGGAATTTTATTGGGTTTTTTAATAAGCAAACGTGTTGTAAAATTTACTGGATGTTCAGTTCCCTTTTGTACTAGAACAAAGTCACTCATTATCAAAAAGAAATAAATCTGGAGCAAGAAATTCTTACAATAAAATGGCTACCTAAAGCCTTTTATAACAAGAATTCTTTTATGGAGCTTGTCCCCCACTATTAACTTCACTGCTCTCAAAGCAAAATCTGCCAAAATTATTGCTGGAGCAAAAGAAATGCAGAGAGCAGGGAAATACATTTTAAAATAAGCATGAAAAATTTGACTGTTTTGTCTCTTCTTTTTTAAATAACAGTTAGATAAAGAGAAATACAGCCCTCAGAGGACCAAACAGTGGGACAGTCCTTTGGTTTTCATTATTCTTGTTGTTGTTGAAATCTTTGTGTTCCTGGCACTGGCAGATTTTTAAGACTCTGATTTCAAACCCTTGTAGGGAGGGTGTGTGTGACAAGGGGTTAGTTAATGGAGTCAGCATAAAATGCAAACTGGACAAAAAGGGACAAAATAAACCTGGCAGTATTTTAAAAAGGCAGTAATGTAGGGAACCACGTGTGATATAAAAGGCCAGAGTCTGCAGTTTTGCAGAAGAAAGGTCGGTGGGGCCTGTGCTGCTCATGTCCCTCCGCTGGCAGCCTCCCTCCTGAGACCACCATCGAACACCTTTCAGCTGTAGTTGTGTGCAGCCTGTCTAAATATGTAAGATAACTTTTGTGGGCCTGCAGCAGCATTTTGGCTGGGGCCCTGAACAAAGAAGCACCAGCAAGCTTGGCACGGCACCTTGGGAAGGGATTGCAAATTACTGGAGCATCGTATAACTTTCTTTCTTTGGTTTCTCCTTCCTTTTTAGCTAGAATAACAGAGCAGGGTCAAAAAAGCAGTTGTATTTGACTGAAACAATTAATTTAAAGTACTTACAAATTTACTGTACAGTTAGAGTGTGAGTATTAGCTGTTCTGATTTTGTACTTTGTTTAAAATCTCATTCAAACTATACAGGCCATTTTGAAATAGGGTAGATTATACATAAAACTTATATGCAGATATTGGCATTATTTCAAATTGCAGATATTTGTCTGAAGTGGAGTAATAATATGTTTAGATCTGTTCCTTCCTTTGTGAATTGCCTAGGAAGTTTAGTGGTTTTGGTATAATTTGATTCCTGAATTCCGTTTTTAAAAGTGAGTCCATTGGAAAAATCAAAATGCAAAAATAAATTGCAAGGTGTTTATTTAGAATAATTAAGGAAAGGTGAATTTATTGTAGTAATGACCTCTTTAACCTGCTCCTAGTTATTTTTGAGAACTTTGGCCCAGAGCAGCATCTGGCCCAGAGATGATATTCCATTTAAAGGAAATGCACATTTGTATTACCATTCTCCACAGGAATCTCTAGTTCACATCACACCAGCTATATTCTCTGGATGGGCAATGTGCACCCACCCAGCCCTGCATTTCTGCTGATGCAAAATGGTTTGTCCATTGCAAGAGCTGCGGCACTGGGGCTATGCAGGGGAAGCTGCAGCTGCTCATCCTCCTTCCCATGGCAGAAATCCACATTTTAAACCACTGACTGAGCAGAAGTCATGTGGATCATGCTTTTCTGGTCACTTGAACTCACACAGTGCCATGTCTGATGTCTCTCTTTTCATGTGGTTGTTTCGAGGTGGAGAGATCTGGTGGAAATGGGTTTTCAAGCAGGCACCCAAGGGGATGCTCAGTAAGGTGTGGCTTCAAAGTGATTAATGAAAGTAAAATTGCCCCTGATTATGGACAGTTGTGAAGGACATTTAATCACCATGTCTATTCTCACGCTTGGCAGGGAACTGTCTGTGCCCCTGCCTTGGGCAGGGAGATTGTAAAAAGCCCAGCCAGACACTCAGCTCTGTGGAAGCCAGTGGTGCTTTGGTCAGTTCCCACCAGCTGAAGGTCTGCTCTGTGCCCACCTTGCTCAGAAAACGTAACATGGGGAAAATCTTACTAATCTGGAGTAAAAAATATTCATTTCAAACATGCTTTCTAGCACATATGCTCAAAAAAGTTCACCAGCTAAAGGGCTAGAGGACTCTTCAAATTTCCAGCTGATTTACTCAGCTCTGGGAGCCTCCTTGGCTGAGAGGGAGGATTGACAGTGTATCAGGGCTCCTAATTGAAAAGTAATAAAATCTCTGAGCGAAGCTGGCAAATGAAGGCCTCCAGCCAATTTGTCAGCTTGCAGTCAACTCCAAGGAGCTGGGCAGAGCAGCAAGCCATTAAAAATAGTCTGATAATAGCTGTTAAAACATTTTGCGGGCACTAGGGATGGAATTGAAAACAGCACAGCCGAACTCTTTGGGAGTGAATGCAATCAAATCCATCTTGGCCGGAAGGGACAGAGACAAGAGGGCAGAAAGCTGTCAAAACAGACAGGAGCCAGCCCCAGCCACAAGCCCCAGGGCTGGGTGGGCTTCACATCTCATGCCCGAGGATGCTGGGGAGGTGCCCCGGAGGTGATGCACTCCCCAGGGAAGTTGTCCCTGTGCCCTGAGGCAGCTCTTGTGCTGCCACCTCGCTCGGCACCATGGGCAGCTGCTTCTGTGCCTGTGCTGAGTGCACAGAGCTGCCGGCAGAGAGAGGGGGGAATTTGGGAACAGGAAGAGAGGCAGGGTGGGGGCAGTGGGACCCAGCACATTGAGTGAAACAGGGGAGCAGACTCTCAAAAATTAACTAGCTGTAGGATGTAGGAAAAACATCAATGTTTATTCAGCAGGGTTTTAGTGAGGAAAATTGCCAGCTACAGCCGAATTAAATATTGCTAGCAGCTAATTGAAATGTTACATGTTTTAATTTGTCTGATTTCTTTCCAGTGGGTGATGTTATTTATATAGTTTGTATATAGATAACGACAGACTATACAGAAAATGTAAAGATTGCTTCCAATGATCGGTAATACGTGAGAGCACTGACATGAACGAGGTATTTAGAAAGACGTGCCATCCTTCACAGATAAATATTGAATAGTATAAAAGAACATTCTCACTCTCATTTAAAGCTCTTTTTATTTACTTGAAATTGTTTTAATTAAGGATTTTTGGTTTTTTTCTGGTAAAGAGGGATTTTGTTTTAGAACAAATACAGTTACCATATACTCCTACTGCGGAAAACTGCATTTTTGTGTCCTTTCAGCCACATTGTTTCAAGGCCACCCAGTTCCCTTAGGAGGCTATAAACAGGGGAAGGATTTAAATCCTATTTTCTTTGTCAAGGATTTGGCAAGAACCCATATAGTAGGAAGCTGAGCACAGACAAAACCCAGTGAAAGGTGTCCTTTAATTCCCCAGCCGCTGGTAGAACAAAACCTGTTCCCAGCAGGGTCCCGGCTGGCCGCACCCAGGCCGGTTTGGCGCTTCATTTCAACTGCTGAATTCGGTGTATTTTTAGTTAACCATGTTGAGATTAATTAATTAGCCCCTAGGAGTTAGTGCCCGTAAACGTCACCCAAAGCAGAGAAGTGTGAATACGTTGAGGCTGTTAATTCACCCAAAAATGGCAGCTCGTAATCCAGGCAGAGGAAATTCAGTCTCTCCATCGGGATGACTGGCAGCTCCGACGCACTGTCGGGTTACTGCCTCTGTGACAACAAACTACATATCAATTTAAGTTCTCAGCAATGCTTAAAAGAGCATCTTTTTATTTCAGTGAGGTAGCATTTAAAGTTGCCATTAGGAAAAAAATTGCCGTGGGGAAGACAAACATTGGCATTTGGATAAAGGAACAACATAACTGGTCTGATACCTAGAAAACATAGCAAATGTAGAGAGAAATGCTACAGCTGTAACTTCATTAGAATGGCAGAATCTATTACAATTAACCACAACTATCTAAATAGGAGCTAATTTACTTATGTAAGCCAAAATTCTGTTAACTTATAGCCTATCGTAAGATACAGAGTGAATTCTTGGGTTTGTGTTCTGGTTTTAAGTACAGAATAAATGCACTATATTGGGCAGTTGACAAGATGTTAATTCTAAAATCTTTTGCCTAAATGCAATAATATGATCCATAACTGATGCAAGTTGACAATGGGAGGTGAAGTGTATTGTATAGCCTGCAAAGAGAAAACTTAATGGCAATGGAGGGAAGAGGAAATATTTGGCTTTCATGCTTCATACTGTATATTTTTTTCTGTTGTATTTGTCAACTAAAATGTCTTATATCTCTCTAAATGGTGTCTTTCTCTATATGTATAAATGAACAGATGCAGATAGAGCTCAAAAGCATGGCATGGATGAATTTATCTCTTCCAATCCCTGTAACTTTGACCACGCTTCACTCTTTGAGATGGTTCAGCGCCTCACTTTGGACCACAGACTTAATGATTCCTATTCTTGTCTGGCAAGTATATTCTTTGGTCTCTAGTGATATAAACATCAAGCAGCAAAGTCAAAGCTAGTGCGAGTGGGGGCTAATCCCCCTGTTGCTGGAAGATTGACTTCTGTTTACACCAGGTTTGAATTTGGCCCAGAGGTATTTTCTTTTGAGAGACTGCCTGCAGTGAATTGACTGCTGTCCTTCTCCAGTCGCACTGTCTTTATCATTTCTGTTTGCAATGCTTAAAATGTTTCTTCCTGCAAAGACAAACTCCAGTGTGGGGATGTGAAGTAGAGAGCAGTGTTTTGCAGTCTCCTGCACTGCCTTCCAGAGACTTCTGGATGAAAGAACAGGGAAGAGATGAGTCTGATACCACCTCCCATGTCAGTGAAGTCCCACCAGGAATAACTGTGGCCCACCTCTGTGTCTCTTTATGAGCAGGGATCCCAAGAAGGGATCCCAAGCAGGTAACAGATGGGACTATGTGGATAACTGCAGTGATGCTGCAGTCTATCTATGCTAAATAGTTGCATGCCCATCCTGAGTACTCCCATGAGCAGCACTTGCAGCTCTCAGCCCACTGTAGGACAGTGATACGGAGATGCTCCAGGACAGCTTGTAGCCTTTGGCTGGGGTGCAGTGCTTGGGGGCTCTTGGGTACTGTAAGGGCTAAAATGACAAATAACCTATAACAATACAACTTGAGCAATTAATTTTTAGCAGTTCAGTGAGGAGGATGAAGAGGCTCTTAGTTTTTGAGAAAACAACAGGATGAATCCTCTCTAGAAGGGTCTGAAATGGAGGACCTGTCCTGAACACAGCATGGGACAGATCCTGACCTGCTGCCCGTCTAGAATTATACAGAACCCTCTACACTGGTGGTTCAAACACGGTGGGCTCCTTCAGCAAAAGGATCACCCCATGCTGAGCACCTTCATCTTTGTGCAGTCTTGAAGCTGGGGCTCTCAAGTGCCTTGCTATTAAAAAAGCAACCTGGGAACACAGCTGAGCAGTTGGCAATGAGGCTGTCAGCCTCAAATCAATGTCCCCCTCCACCATGATGCTTCTCTCACTGCCCTGCTCCTTGCACAGCACGCAAGGACAGATCTCCTCTGAAGGGCTGAGATCCAGTAAATGCCATTAGCTGTAGTGAGTTGTCACCTTCCTGAGGAAAGGCAGGGCTAGGAAGAATGGTTGTGGACGTCCCCTGAGGTAAGGATGGGGTGGGAAATGGCTGCACTTTACCTGCAGATACCCAAGTGGTACGAGTAGGCTTGGTGGGAGCATTGTCAGACCTGCAGCAGGTTCCATCGAGGTCTTTGCTCTGGCAGGCAGTGACTTTGGCATGCAGCTTCTGCTCCCCACGCATGGCTGACCCTAGGAAGACCATCCCCATCCATGCATGTCTGAGAGGTTGGCTTGCTGCTGGTTTGTCTCTGTGCAATCTCGGGCCTGGTAAGAGAGCTGTGGCCGTTGAATTAAACTCATGGAGAGGTGCGAGGCCATCACTGAAAATGATTAACAATGTTTTTCTTCAAGAAACCCACCAGCCGCACTTCTGCTTGTTATGGAGATGTTTAGGCTCTTGCTTGAAGCTGCTGGAGCAATGGAGCTCCCCTCAGCACCAAGACTCATGCCTCTTCAGAGTGGAGAATCACCAATTAACCAATTAATTTGATCTTCTTTCAAATCACCCATTGCAGTGTTGTAAGGAAGAGAATAATGGCCTGTGTTCACCTACGCTTGGATTTCACATGCTTCTTTACTTGCTTTACCATGGTTTTGTCCTCACTATGGTGTACAAAAAAACAGACTGACCTCAAAGTTTGAATTTAACTGCAAAGAGCTCCCACTGTTCTTACTATATCTTTGGGATGTTGGTGACAGCACTGCGTTGACTTGGCTGGAGGAGCTGTGAGCCTGTGGTAAGCCTGTCCACTCTGTGTGCTGCTGGGCAATTCTTATTCTCCCTACAGGACATTCCATGCAAGGTCCCACAGAGTTTTGCCTCGTCACACCTCTTGTTTTCAAACGTGGACGTGGAGGTGCCAGGGAAGACTTACCTAGACACAGTGCTCACCCTGACACAGAGGAAAACTCAGCATCGCTTCCTTTCTGTGGAACCAGGTTAAACAACGCAATTGTGAGCCCACTCACAGGCTGAGCCAGGCATCCCTAGGAAAACAAACAGCCTGGCTGACTCATCTGAGCCACAGCAGAAGTGATGTTTACTGGCAGAGAGCTCCATGCTGGGGAAGGGGAAGAGCGCTTTCTGCAGGGCTTGCTGAGGGCACCTGCCCTTCATCCAAAACCGGTAGCACAGTCACACTCAGGGCTCTTCCCGGACTTTTGGGAAGAGTGTTCAGCTGTTCCAGATTAGTATGGACCTCATGCACACTTGGGTCTTCATTCTTTTCACTTGGATGTGTGTGTTGTTTCTGAGACTGCCCTTCCCAAGGCATCATCTCTTCCCAAGACTTCCTAACCCACTGCCAGCATCCAGCTCACACATCCTGCTCCATGCTGGAGCTGTATTGCCCATGATGTGTCAGCATTCATGGAATTCACATTATACAGCATAACACATTATACAGTATAACAGGAGAAGGTCTTCAGAGTGCCCAGTCTAACCAAGATGATGTGAAGGAGTCAGGTTAAGCGGTCTGTGAAGCAGGCCACCAAGATTAAATTCTCTTTCATTTCCTATGATAAATGGGAAAATTCAGCTACTGAAATGTGAAATTTTTCCCTCAAATATTCTAATTTTCCCAAAAGTTGCATTTGCCCTTAGAAAACTGAGCTGTTTTTCACCAGCCCTGAACAAGCCTTGCTTTTCCCAGCTCCACGGTTCCCATGGCACACTCTGCAGGTGCCTGGGACATGTTTCCCCTTATGGGAGCGGTTCAACTTGTTGAACACAGTCAGTGGAGCTCCCTATGCTCTGCACCTTTCTCCATTGTCCCCTCCAGGTTTCCTCTGTCCATTGGAGACATCTGTGAGGCCATGGTGAGCAACACTTACATCTGCACTGACATCACTGTCAGCTGCGTTTGCCAGGCTGGCTGGGTGTCACCTGGTTGGGCCAGGCAAATCTTCATTAAGAGCCAGGATCTGCCTGAAGATGTGGAGAATCTCTCTGAATACCACCTTTCATCAAACCTTAGGAGTTTTACTGGGGCTATGGTGAGCAAGATTTACTACTCCTTTGGAGCCCCATTCAGCAGCAGGTGTTTTATTTCCTACCTCTGCCTGCAAAGGAAGACCAAAGGTTCTCTTGGGCTCTGGATCTCTCCACCCATGATCTGCTGTCTGTAGTCTTATGAGGTCTAAAACTCATCACTGAACCTCTGAGCTTCTACTCACACTTTCCCTCATTGAGCCATAGCAGCGATCTTGAGGGTTTGCCCCCATTCCTTCTTTCCTCCTGAGGACCAGCACATTCCAGATCCCAGTTCAGGGTGGCAATGTGGAGTCCTTTGGATCCAGCCTGTGCTTCCTTCACCTCAAATTCTGGGCTTGATACTTGACTGCAGTGAAATCAGTGCCAGCCTTCCCACCAATGTCAGTAGGACACAGATTTCACTCTGTAGGGAGAAATGAGTCCTTTGCATGTATTAGGTGAACATAACAATTTCAGCTGCATTTCTAGCCCTGTAACCAAACACAGATATCTTTCTATTACAGAGCAATCACAGCATTGCTATATTTTTATTGTGCCTGATAGACTTATGTGAAGAGAGACAAGGTGAAGAGATCGTCTAAGGATGTAACAAACAGGCAATGTAAAGAACTCCAGAATCAAGCACAATACCACCAACCAAAAAGCAGACAAAAATACCATTAAAGGTGGTGAAGGCAAATATACCCCTCCCAAAAAATAGCCTTCCAGAGGGCCATCCCATCTGCATTGTTCTGTGTCTTCATTTTGAAATGTGCACTTCTAGTGATCCCAGCACTGTAGCTACTCCCTATATCTATCATTTTCCCCTCATTATTTTAATTCTTTTCTCAATCTGTTTTGGAGTTGGCCCAATAAGGATGAGCAAATCCTTCTCTATGTCTTTGAGCTCTTAATTGATATTTCTTCAACTCTTTTCAAAGCAGCTATTTTGGCATCTAGAAAAGATTTGGTGTCATCTGAGTGGTAGAAAATATATTTTAATCTTTCACAGCAGTGTTGTTTCTAAGATGTAGCATTTGGGGTAACAGATGGGGTGGCAAAGAAGTTGCCTATAGGGGCAGTGCTCTGCCTCAACTACTCTCCCGCCCGCTGCAGGAACTTTTCAATTAAACGATGAAAGATTTTGCAGCTTGATGCATTCCAGAGCTGCGTCTTAGCAATTGTTTAGCACCCAAATTTCCGTGTAAATATTGACAGTTTTGCAGCATTTTGAAAAGCAATCTATGAGATTATCCTTGTTCTCATTAGTGCCTTTCCCAAAGGCAGAAGCACATTCCACTTTGGCTGTCCCAGGACGTTCACTGCAGCCACTCCCTGGCAGGGAAGGGCATCTTCCTTGGGAGTCCAGACATTGCACCACAAGCCATGTGTCACCAGGACCTCAGGACTGACAGACAGAAATAATCTGAGGTTTCTGGATGTGTAAAGAAACCCTGCTTTTGAGCAGAGCTCCCCTTGCTTCAGTGCCGAGGAGGTGGGCAATGTCAGAGCATGTCACCAGAGGCACAAAATAAGGACAACATCCCTTTCTGATACTGCAGAGCTGCCCTTCTCTGTCTGCAGGATGTTCCTACCTGCCAGATGCAAGAGAAGTCATTGTTCAGAGTAATCTTCCATCCTCTTCCTCCAGATCAGTCTTCTTGCTCCTGGCCAAATGTACAATCCCATCCCCAAAATGAGATTACTGTTTCATACTGTTTAAATAACCAAACCTTTGTCATCTCTTAAAGGTGTCTTCTTTTTTTTCTTTTTTCTTCTTTTTTTTTTGTGTTTTTGTCTGTTTTTTGCTAGGCACTGACATGAACTGGCCTAACTTTTCAGCATTTAAATGACATTTCCTTTTAATGGTAGCATAATATCTTTTTGTTAACAGTTGCACTGAGTATATACTGTGTTTGAGTGATGATGTACAGACTGTATTGTTTGACCTCTCTCCTTTTTCCTTAACATAGCCTTAGGTTTGTATTTCTTTTATTAGAACAGTTGACCACTACAACTCCAAATCTGATAGCCTTTGTATTTAATAACTTATATTTAAAATCAAGTCTCTTTATTTCTAAACAGGGCTGGTTTAGTCCTGGCCAGGTCTTTGTGCTAGATGAGTATTGTGCACGTAATGGAGTGAGAGGCTGTCACAGACATCTCTGCTACCTCAGAGATTTGCTAGAGCGCGCAGAAAACGGAGCTATGATTGACCCCACCTTACTTCACTACAGCTTTGCCTTTTGTGCATCACATGTTCATGGCAACAGGTAAGGAATTCTTCTTGGCTAGCAGCACCCTGCCAGCAAGGGATGACTTTGTCAAATATAGGTTTCCTTGGATAATGCACAACAGTCCCCAATTTGTTTTCACAGTGGATGTTTGGCAGCAGCACTTCTAGTGGCATAGTCGGTTTGTTTGTTTGTTTCATTGCTTGTTTAATGTAAGCAGTAAAAATGCACATAGAGAATCCAGAAATGAAGGGTTTTAACTTTCTTACCCAGGCACCTGCTAGATGAAGTTCTGGACGAGATAAGGTTAAAGTACATGTGACTGTCGTGGGTTGAATGAACAGAAGTAAATGATACACTGTGCTGATTTAATTGCTGTGCAAGAGGATCTGACAAGTTGCAGCAGTGAAATTTTCAGCAGTATCAAACTTGAATGTTCAGAAGGGCTTTAAGCCCTTGGGCACCCATGTCTCATTTAAAATCCACATGACATCAGTTCAGAAGTTGCTTAGACATAACTGAAAATTTTATCTTGCTCTGTTACAAAGCAGTTTCAGTTTCAGAAGAAGCCAGTTCCTTTCTCTCAAATGTGACAAACCTTTGGTGGGAGGAACTGGAGCTGTGCTTTTTCACTTTCTGTTTGTTTTGTTGACAGCTGTAGCATCTATTGCAACTTCTTTTTCTCCTTTTTTTCTGTTGTGTTATATACTTTGAGATATCACTCTGTATCTTGCATACGCTGCTGAAGAAAGGACTGTTATAAAATAATTACGTGTTTTCATAAGCACACTGGTAAATACCGCCCCGAATCACAACACACATTGCCCAGGTTTCACATTGCAAAGCTTCCACTTGCTTTTGCAGTTACTTTCATACATCTTGTCATGGAAACCGAGTTTTTACTTCCTTAGTTTCTTTTTTAGTTCTGACTTTCCTTTACTCATTTGTTCATTCTTTGCCAATTGTTATGATTTCAGTTGTTTCAGCTTAATTTTCTTGTGTTTTATTTTGAGTTTTCACCTTAATTTTGTTTTGTTTTATTTTGAGTTTTTTCATGCTTTCTTCTTGTTTCTTTCACTTTTGCTGCTGGCCTTGCCCCCCACGTTTCAATCACCCCCCCAAGCCAACTCATGGCAGAATTACTTGGTGGGTCACAACCAGGTGCAGACGGTGAGGGGGGCAAAGCATCTCATGCCCCTGCTGCTGAAACGGAGACAAAAAAGGATTCCAAAAAGGAGTCCAAAAAAAAGAAAGAGCCCAAATCCCAGCCGAATCCAGAGCCAAAAAGGTAAGCAAAAGCATGCAGTGCACAGGAGTGTGTTGCAGAGAGCACTGGACTCCTCAGTCACTGAGTACACTGGGCAGTTTGCATCCCCATGGCTTGGGGAGACCCACTGCAGCTCTGGAATTTGGATCATGTGCTCTCCTGGGAGCTGGATGGCATTTGGACACTCAAGTCCCATAGAGGGTCAGGGCCTTGAGGTTTTTAGGTGTGTGTTTAGGGTCCAGCACAGCCAGGGCTGAAGTCTCCTCTACGTCAGGGTCAGTGGCAGGAGGTACCTGACAGTGCTGCACAAGGTGACAACCTGCCATTGCCTCCTCAGGGGACTGGAGAGTTGTGGGCTCAGGAAAATGTCATGCTTTAAAACTCAAGTGGTGCATAGGCCCCAGTCCCATACTGTACAGTAGTTGGGGGCTGTGTGAGCTGCTGTGCCGTGCCAGGAGCTGCTGGTCACTTCCAGAGGGGCAGCTCAGCCATGGACAGGCTATTCCAGTCACTCATTTAAATGCAAGAAAGGAACGAGGTGTCTTGCTATGACTTAGCTGTCTTTAGCTGATGGCTGACTTCACATCAGAAGGTTGATATTCCTTCTTGGTCACTGCCGTCTCTCTGTTGCCTGGGGATTTCAGAAGGCTCTGTGCGGGAGCTGCAAGGCTGCGGCATCACACGTTCCCACAAGGGCAGGCTCTGGTTAACACCCAGCAGTTTGGTGTGGAGGCTGTGGGGTGCAGCGTCTGGCTTTTGCTATCAGAAGGTCACAAAAAGGGACCACAGGGGGTCTGAGAAAAAACACGACTCCGTATCTTTCATGTCTACTATAAGAAATCTGAATATCTGAGCAGAAGAGTCACGATTTCTTTTCAGAAAGCTGTTGAGGCCACATGCATCGTGCATTTGCGAGCTGGCTGGCAGAGAGCGATGGAAAGCCAGTATTTACCATGCAGTCCTTACTGGCAGTTACTACGTGTGTAAAGCCGCGTTCGCTTTAGCTACGTCCCTTCCTCCCACCTGCTGCGTCCATACGTTGCTCGTTGCCTCATGGCTGGCCCTGCTCTCCCCAGGAAACCTACAGCTCATGACAGAGCTGAAAACTTTCCATTTAAAATTTGTGACGGTGGCACACCTTCCCCAAGACCCAGCACAGCATTCAGCGGAATGTCTTGGAGCGACCATACAGTGCATTGTTGTTGGGGTGTACAGTGGTCTGGAAAGATCGAGTTACAAGGCATTTTTCAGTCAAACAAAGGGGTTTTTTTCTATCAAAACTGAAAAAGTGTTGATTTTCTTTACGAGAAAAAGTTCCTTCACTTTTAGACAGTAAAAAACCCTGAACGGGTGGTTTAGCTTTCCCCAGGACGAGGTTGGCTGTCAGTCAGAATATGCCACCCAGTAATGAAGGTCGAGCAGGGAGATAATTTCATGTGGCTATCAATCTCCTGTATTAGCAGCAGACAGTGATGGAGCTGAGGTGGGCTGTCTGTTTGTATCGTGTTTGCATAAGGTCAGGCAGCGAGACAACAGTCGCTCGCAGTCAGCGGGGAAGTGCAGGCAGGCTGTGGTGCGGATGCTGAGGACAGCCTGAAGGTCAAGGCTGACAGGATGACAGGCGTCAGCGTGGGGACGATGCCTCCCCGCCTGTCCTGCTCCCGCCTCGGCAGCGCGGCCGCCGCACCGCAGCCAGGACGGGAGCAGGACGGCTGTTGGTGGAAATGCACCTCCAGCTTGGAGCTGACCCTGTGGCCACAGCAGGTGAAATGATCACAGTGGGGGTTTGGGGACATTCTGGAGCACTGTTGCTTTATGTATCAGTTTGGTACCCCTCCTCTTTGGGCTCATGTTGCTTATTCAGACCCCTAACATGATCTCTCCTTACCAAGGCTATTTGCATGACAGTCTCCTTCATTTTTCTTTTCATCCTTTTTCCAAGTAAAAATAGAGTTAAATGTAAATTACTTGTCCTAAGTTTCACCTCCTGCATACACGTGACTATGCAAGGTCAGCCTGTCAGGAAGGCAGGGACATGATCTGATGTTCCCCGGGTACTTGCACTTCACTAAGACTGAGGAACTTGATGTTTTTTATCTGTTGTGGTCACTAGTGAGTTGGTAACAGAGTTTTGTCCACTGAGTACCACTGAATGCTTTTGTAAAGTGCTACCATTATGAAAGATGATGTGATTTCTGATATATTTACCTAGGTAACAAGTAACAAAGGCAGAGTGTTATCCAGACATCCAACAACATACACTTTGTGTGTGTTGATGTATCTGCCTTTGGTACCACCACTGTAGCAATGAGGCTGTTGCTTTCCTTTACCAGTAGTCCTCAAAAACACTAGGGAAGGTGAGAGCAGAAATTGTTTCGAGAAGACATTGTAATTTGGGGTAAAATTACGAAAGGTGATCACTGAGGTCTCTCCCTGCCTTCTCTTGCCAACCTCATGTCACAGGGCTATGACAGTACTGCTGGCGTTGTTTGACACACAGAGAAGTGATGTGTTAGAGAAGCTTCGCTGCTTCCCTGTCTCCACATGGGAGAGGCATTGTGGAGCCGGAAGTTGAATTCAGCTTTTCAAGGTCCAAAGTTAGTGCCTAAATCTTGGGCAACGGTTCCTGCCCCTTGCAAAGGAGTGGCTTTCAGGAGTGGCCTTGGTTTCACATGTGCATTTTTCTGATTTAGGCATATAATAGCATTATATTTTAATTTTTAAATGGGCACCATAAATGAATCTTTTTGTGCTTTTTCATCTCAAACTTTTAAAAATAAGACTTAAATATTGATCGTGTGCATGCTGAGTAGTAGCAGACATTGGGCTTATCAAAATCAGGACGCCGGACTGAATCCTCTCCAGTCTTAGTAACAACTGAACAATTTTCTGCAAGTTGTTCAATGGCTGTTTACCCAACATCCAAGCAGCTAAAAGTCTCTCTCTGTTAATTCATTTGGTATATTAGTGACTTCCCTTTCTTCTGTAAACTATTTTATGGCCTCAAGCTTGTTTTCAAGAAGTAGCTCTTTTGTTAGCTAGTGTTACCATTAGCTTTCATTAGTATTTTTACAACTGTAAGCCAGCAGAAATAATGTTATTGTCATAAACCTCGAGGAATTGAAAACTCTGATGACATACCTGCAATTTTTCCATTGTATTGTAATTACATATCTGACTGTTTCACATAAAGGCAAGTTTTCTACACAGCTAGTTGACACAAAAGAAATCCAGCGTTTTTTTAGTTGCTTAAGAAATAAATCCATGAACACTTTATCGTGATACCTTTGTATGCTTCCTTAGGACTGTGCATTGAGGTTCCATGTCTCATTCAGACTCACTGCCCTCTGTGTAGTAAGACAGGTGGGATCTGGCAGGGCGTGATGCCGTAGCCTTTCATTGGGTGCCAGCTCCGTGTCCCATCCAGCCCCATGATAAGTCCGTGTTGACACAGCACACGCTATGACTGTCTGTCGGATGGGATCTGGCGCCTGTGCTGAAGGGCAGTGGGTTGCCAGCCACCAGTTCCACGGCTGACGTGATTCATTACAATGGGTGTAGGATGGCAGGGCTCAGAAACCATCCGGTGCGGCCGCAGTGTGTCAGGGGTGCAGATCGCACGTGAGAAGCGATGAGCCATGACTTGGCTTGGTGCTGTGGTGTGGAGGAAAGCCTGAGTGAAATGAAGGCAGGAGTTGGGAGGTGAAATGGCTCCCGTGCTCAGCAGCATCTCACGGGTGGCTGGGGCAGTGCCCAGGAGTGCTGGGATGAACAAAGGGCTCCCGACCAACATTACCCGCACCGTGTGAATCCCCAGAAGAAAGGGGAGACGGGGAAAATCGATGTTTGCTGAATACACTTTTTTCCTAGGGGTCTGGACAGGTGGGCTCTTTCAGGTCTGATTTGCTGGGGGAGATGTGGGAGGCAGCAGGCAGGCAGCTGTGATCCTGCCCACATCCCCAGAGCCCAGCCCCGTGCAACCGGTGGGACGTCGCTCAGGCAAGTCTTCCTGCGAGGGATCCTGTGAAAGCCTATCCTGACACATGCCGTCCAAGGCACTAATCATCGATGTTTACTGTATAGCTCATATGTGCTGCACCTGGCAACCAGCAAGGGAGCTGAAGGCAGCACGTGTTTTATATTTGAGTTGTTACTTAAAAAATCAAATTATTTGCATCAGTTTTTGACATTGTTTTTTTTCCCTTGGCTCTGCATGCCAGGGCTCAGAGTGCGTGCAAAGATCTGTTTGCTACGTGTAAGCAATATTTTCCCCAGTAAAAAAAAAAGTGTAGACAAGTTAAACATAAAAGGTGTAAAAGATGGTATGTCTTTTCATTTAGAAGCCGCCATGGTATTTCATAGAGGCTTATGTCAAAGAGATTAACGTGCTGGAGCTATACTGTATATTTATAATTACATACAAATGCATGCTATTGCTTCATATATTAGTCTTTGTTAAAAAATCATTTTGATATATTTGTTTTAGCAGCGTAACTAGCCCTAGGGGCACTGGGTATAATTAGAAAAGGGCATGGGGGGGAGGCGGGACTTGTAGAATAAAGCAGTGGCCTTAGGATCACAGGTCCTAATTATAATTTATAATTAACCCCAGAATTTGCACAAACCATCTAAGCTAAACAAGGACTATCATTTTTGCTGTTTAAATTGCAACCTTTTTTTTTAATTTCACCACCTGCTTTATTGATGTTGTTGTTTTTGTGGCTTAAAACTTAAAAACGTGGGGAGATTAGGAAAGTGGCATTTAAAACTTTTCATATGAAATATTTACAGTGGGAATTTACTAGTTTGGAGCCAACACAGTGAATCTGCAGCAGAAGGAGTGATCTGAAACTTGTTTACTTATAATTAAAAATCTCGTTAGTTATTTTTCTTGCCTTTTTTGCCCTTCTGCTTCCCTCTCTGCCCACAACTTCTGCCGTACACCTCAAGTATCCATGAGCAGGAGCTATAGAGAATTGGAAAGAATTGTGTCTCCACACAGATGGAGGCATTAATGTTGTTTATCAACCTGAATTCATAGACCCAAACCCATTTTATCCTTCGTGTTTGTACATGCCACGTACATCCAAAACTTTTTTTTCACCCTTTTGCTCTCCTCTCACTTCTCATCACTGCTTCAGTGCAATAGTGATGTGCTGTGGATTGCGTGTGAGAATATCAATTCCTGCAGCTGTGTTTTAGCTGGCCTTGCTGCAGAGATGCTGCTCGCTGGAGGAGTCAACGCTTCTGTCCATGAGATCAAATAGCAAATATAAAAATTGAGCTGGATACCTTTGCTGAAAACAAAATCGCCAATAAGCATCAGAACAGGCTAGTGCAACTTGAGCTTCTCCTGGGGATTTTATTTCAGCCCCATCAGCCATTTACTGGAATTGTCTCTAGCACAGAAGTGAATCTTAAATTATAGCAATGCTAAGCTATATACCCTTTGTGTTCTTGCAGAAGGGAAAATAAATATGTTCCCTCAAAAAGATTACATTTTCAAAGTATATTTGACTTGAATACTTAATTAGGTTTCAAAATTATCAAGCTAATAAATTAAGTGCAAGGCTTTGGGTAGTGTTTTTCCAGTTCTATCTATATCCTGCATTTGTCACTAATTAATGAGTTCCTAATGCTTCAGCTTCTGGGAAGATGAGCAACAAAGATTAACATAACTAGTAAGTCTGAAGATGTGCAGCTGGGTTATAGTATTTGAAATTTGACAAAAACATCGGAAGTATTATTATTTGTGACATGGCTCAAGATGGGGGATTGTGAGGAAAGCAAAGATGACAGAACTGGTGCTAACCACTGTGACAACAACTTGAAAAGCAGCCGACATGACATCTTTCCTATCGTGCTGCCGAAAATGTCAACTTTGTGAAGGACAGTGAGAAAATGGTTTGCCGAAAATTTGAAAGGTAGATTCAAGAGATGCTCATCATGTCAGATGCAATATAGTCCACAGCTGGGTGAGAAAGGGAGTCCTTGCCGTGGTGATGGCTCTTGCTTGGCAGGCCCTTCCAGACATCTGCGCTGCTCCAAAAATGGCTACAGCTGACCTGTAGATTGTCTCAAGTTTGCATGATACGCGAGAGCAGTGTGTGTTTACACTGCACCATGCACCCTTCATGGAGGGAGCAGTGGCTGGAGCCACTGGCTTTGTGTCCTCCTGGCTCACACAGATCCCAGGATGGCAAAGACAAGGGATTAAGCCTCCACGGTCTATGCGTGACTCGATGGTTTGGTTGGCATCCCCTGTGGTGCTGTGACTTGAGCAAGAGCTACATTGGCCAGAAGCTTTCTCTCCAGAGCCTACTCTGTCTTTGTGGGTCAGTGATGCTTCCAGAACCGCCACTGCCCAGCTGGAATGTGACTGATGCTGCCACATCAGCCCATTCCGGGCGTCCACCACGAGTCTTTACATGGCGAGTGCTTTGAATACATTGAGAAGCTGAGATTCATGTGAAAGGGCTGCGACCCAACCCAGCTGTCAGATCCTGCCATTAAATCTCACCAGTTGAGGTTATTGACCCAGCAAAGGGTAACACAATTTTCAGACCATTTCCAGTCCCTCAGCAAATCACTGCCAGGGCAGGCAGCTTTTCGTCCCGTTGTCAGCACTGAGACAATTAACCCAGTGACACTCTGAGCCATTATGGGTACAGGGGGAGGACTGAATGCCAAAAGTCAAACGAAGGTTTCAACTGTGCCCCTTAATGTACGGCATTTATTGCTGTCTGCCTTGAATTCTCTCTCTCTCTGCTTGGGAGCAAACCAGGCGCTGTGAGGTGCACAGCATCACAAAAGGCATGGACATCTCTGTCTGAATATTAAATATTTTATGGAACTTTGGAATAAATTATATTAAGCATGTTAAGACATTAATTTTTGTTCAGTATCTAATTTGGATTTTTTGTGGCTTGCTCATTTCTTCAAAATAACTAGTACTAATTAGGTACTAATGAGACCAGATCCATACTTCCAAAATTGTTTATGAAATGTGTTCCCCAGCTGAGACATTTTATCCAAGTTTCAGCCTAAATCTTTTTTCCTATTTTTTTCCTTAATACACAACTGAATTTGGCAAATAATCAAAGAAAGATTCTGATTAAATGCTGTTTAACTTTAAATACATGCCCTGGTATTCAAGTTTTTTTCTGTGTCCATGTTGCAAGTTTTATTTAATGTATATTTAGCTTTAAAATTTTGCAGTAAATATCATGTACGGTTTGCAAGTTCCTCTTTCCAAATGTTTTAATGGTTTATTCACCTGTATTGGAATATCAGAGTTCATATTTATGATATTAAGAGTTTACTAAATGCAGGGTCAAGGAGAAGTGATCACACAGATTTTATAGCATTTAATTTTTTTATAGGTTGGGGGGGGTGGTTTTAAGTTTAGGGCCTTTGATTCTTTAAGAGGAAAATAAAGCCAACCAATTAACCCCTGACAGGAGGTTCATTAGAAGCTTTGTAATCCCTTGCCAAGTCTTTTGTAAAGCCAAACCAGTCTAGTACTGCGGATTTATGCAGCTTAAGCTGAACACTGGAGGAGGCCTTTAAGTAAGAACATTTGTTCAATTTTAAGACGTCTTATATTACCTAAAGAGTGCCTGTGCCAGTAGAGTTGCACAGGAGTACACAAATCCATAGACTTTGCTCTATGCAATGGGAAGCGGTGCCAGTGATTGTCTCTCTGGCAGTGGATGGATTAGACTTGCTCTCTCCTCTCGCCTGGGATGCTGCTGCGTGGTGGATTTTGCCATGTGGGTGTGGGGGAGAAGGAGGGGATTGCTGCTTTCAGCTCTCGGACCAGCAGAAGTACAGGGTGGAAGAGCACAGGGACCACCACATCATCCAGCCCCAGGAGAGCCTTGGCAAGGACTGCCTGCACACTGTGCTCTGTGAAAGATGAGAAATATCCCAAGGCAGCAGGACCTGGGCATCTCACAATGCACTCCTGTACACTCCTCAAATACAGGAGTGCCAAATAGTCTGAGAAAATCTGTGGTAAATTGTATAATGTGTTAATTTTTATAAATTAAAATTAAATTACCAGAATGGCAATGCATTTTCAATGCAAAATGCATGTCACTCTCTGGGCACATTTCAGCAGAATATATGGAAGATGGTTTACTTCAAGAAATTGCTATAATGTGGTGATTCAGTGGTTAGGAAGGAGTGCAGAATTTTATATTCTGTTTATATATATGCCTGTCGTCAATATTCTTTTATACTGTGAATTGTTTTAAATTAGCAGCTGAATTTTTCTGCAGAAATTCAGTCACTATTTTGCCAGCTATGGGCCCAATCCTGCAGCAAGAGCTGGCATTGCACTCCCTGCATATACCTGTATTTAGGGGGAAATCTGCTTTTCCCAACTTCCTTAATAAGGAAAATAAGGGGGAATACGGAGCTTCAACGTCTAGATTATCACTCTGAGAGAGGATACTTCTTTATTTGTTTATTTTTGATACCTTGGTAGCAGTTCTGCTGCAACAACTCATGTGTCAGCATGGCACACCCTCTGTCCTGGGTCCCATAGTTGGTGAGGTCCCTTTTGGAAAGGGAGGTGTTCTGTGGGGGTGAGGTGGTGCCAGTGTGGAGTCACTGTGGCATTTCTCCTCCAGGCCTGATGGAATAGGAACTGTGACCGTGGACGAGAAAGAGCGTTTTGAAGAGATCAAGGAGCGGCTTCGTGTGCTTCTGGAGAATCAGATCACCCATTTTAGGTAAAGGCAGAGAGCCCAGGCTGAATGTGAGAGGACTGGTTTTCTTGCAGCTCCCTCCTATAAGCAGCAAAGCCAAAAGGCAGTTTTTGAATGCATACGGGAATTTTGCATAAGTGACACAGACCTACACAGGGCAGTGAAGCGTGTTTATAGCTGGAGTGTGATTTTAAATATATATCCTTTAAAGGATATTTCAAACCATCTCGCTCCCATAGGCATGGTAAAGCTGTGGATTTTTTCTAAAATACAACAACAAAAAATACCTTATCCTCTTCTATCTCTGTTTTCCCTCTGCTCAGTTATTACCCATTTATTTTCCCTTCTCCCTATATGACAGACGGGCTTTCTGCAGGGATATCACAGTATGGAAAGGATGGATCCTCCCCCACAAAAAGAGATGAATGGCCCCCAGCACACCAGTCAGGTCAGGCAGGTTGTGCATGTTCACACACAGATGGACAATGTGAGTTACCTACAGCGTGGTGCAACTCCAGGTCTCCAGCCGGAAGGAAATGTCCTTTCCAGAGGAGCTTTTCCCCACCCCCCTTTTTACAAGGTGACATTTGACTCTTTCCTAGATCTGAAAGCTCTCCAGGTGACACCCAGATTTAAGAAACTGCTAAAACTATCAGCTTATTACTAACTCATGTTCTGTTTTGCTGCCCTAGTGTCCCCACCAACAAACCCTTTCAGAAAGTTACCCTGTAGAAATACTGCTCATTCCAGGCAGACAGACTAGGGAATTGCTTGGGCATATTTAGGAGAGCATCTTTATAGCTTGAGAAAGGCTATAACACATGCACCTCTTCTGATGTTGACATGATGTATTTTTTTCTAGGTACTGCTTTCCATTTGGCCGTCCAGAGGGTGCACTGAAAGCCACTCTGTCACTGCTGGAAAGAGTAAGCACAAAAATAGCAGAGAGTCATTAAAATTACCTGTATTCTTGTATCTTATTGTGTAGAAGGGCTTGAGGAGCTGTTGGGTTTGCATAGGACACATAATTCATGTTAACATTGAAGTGTGGGGGTTTGGGTGTCTCTCCTGGTTCATCTCGACCTAAAATTCCCAGCCTGGCCACTAAAGGCAACAAAGCCTGTGTCTGTGTTGATATGTAAGGGTGGAGGATCTCCTTGGCAAGGATCCATGCCACAGACCCTTGTCAGCGAAGTCTGGCTGCTGCCCAGTGAAATTCCCATCTCAAGGCAGATTTGTTCCCCCTGGATCTATGAAAGCTGCTCCTCATCATCCTTCCCATCCCTATTTCAGTCTTGCTACTCCGACATCCCTCTTACCTCTGCTAATCCTCAGTATGGCCAAGCCCAGACCCAAACCCAAGTCAATAAGTAGAGCCTAGGAAGGGCAAAACATTACCTGGCACTGGGCAAGTTGTGATAGATCTTAATGTCATGCCCTAAAAAATCATTAGCACAGATGTCAGGGTATGCCATGAGATGTAGATATAGAAGGGGAGTAATACAACAGGAGTAGGTCCCCTGTTAGGCTGGCCAAGGTGACCTTGTAGTGGGTCCTGCATATAGTACACATGCCCGGGGAGCCACACAGCACTAGTGTAGGGATGGATGGATGTGCTGGGCTTGGAGAAAAGCAGTTCTGTGTGCCCGATGCCACAACAAATCAGATTTTCTTGTGTCAAGGTTCTGATGAAAGACATAGTTACTCCGGTCCCTCAAG
Source organism: Calyptomena viridis (assembly GCA_013390005.1). NCBI lineage: Eukaryota > Metazoa > Chordata > Aves > Passeriformes > Eurylaimidae > Calyptomena > Calyptomena viridis. The sequence goes on from WEIV01012179.1 coordinate 1,974,050, forward strand.
AGGAGGTAAAAACAGTCATCCGTAAATGCTTGGAGCAAGCAGCTCTAGTCAATTATACTCGACTATCAGAGTATGCCAAAATTGAAGGTAAGGCTCTTTCTTTGTGAAATTACAATTTTTCCTATGTTTCTAGGCAGCAGCTGTGGCCGGGAGTTATTTAAAAGAGGCTCGTTTGCTATTTATTCTCTTGTCAATAAAACTGTTGTGATTCAGAATAATTTTTGTAGTGTTGGCTTCGGAAGCAGTTAAGAATGGGAGGTATGCAAAACGTTTCTTTTTCTGGAAAAGAGAGAGGAAACAGTTAAAAAGAACTGTAGCTTTTTTTCTTTGATCATTAGTACATTTGGCCAGTGGTGTAATATTCAGATTCATGTTGTGGTTTTAAAAAACAAATTGAGAAATACTTGGGATGTCATCTTTGCAGCTAAAGGTATAGTGCAGCTAATTGCTTGTGACAGTTCAGAAAACAAATGAAAATAAAAAGCCGAAAAACTATTTAATCTATGTTTAATCATTTGTAGCCAATTTAAAATGTCTTTTTTTCTGGGAGTGTTTCATTGTCTTTGTAGTTTACATAGCAGTCATCGATCAATGATCCCACACTTGCATCGGATTTCTTTCTTGTCACTCTAAATCTGGCATAGCTGATATTATTGACCTTTTAAGTTATGGGAGAATAATAACCAGTGACCAGAGACACATGTAGCCATCAAAAAGACATTTTAAAGTTTGCTGGAGGATATGTGTTACTGAAGCTCTACGATACAGTCGTTCCTTACGTGTTATCAGTTTATGTTGGTACACTGTTGGCTGCTGTTCCCAACTTGAAACTCCCACACAACTTTTTCCAAGTTCCCAATTGCTTAAACCTGTGTGTTCCAGATGAATGGTATGTTCTGCTCTAGACTCTGGGTTTCTGTTGTGTGTGATGTGAAGCTTTCCCACAGCCAAGATAATCGTTGTATGCCTATAGGACAATATTGAGAGGAGAAAAAAAAAAAACCTAAAATTCCCTCTGATTTGTTCTTAGTTCTTGTTTACATGAAAAATTGGGTTGTTATTATATGGCAAATTGTCCAGGTTCTGTACATGACATGTCCTCTCTTTTTCCATTTTTTTTCTGTCTAATGATGCAAATTGTGTACCAGTGGTAATGAATTCATTGTTATGCATCCAGTGAGAAACACTTAAGAATTGGGCACTAAAAGGATGTTTATCAACTCTTGACTTGGTAATGAGTGACAAAAATAGAGAAGGAACTAAGGTTTCATAAGCACTGTATTATCAGGCAATTTATCAAAGTACTCAACTTCACAGGATATTTTAATTGGTGTATTCTGTAAAATGCAATGTTTAAATATACTTGACAAGAATAGAGGACTGAGAATCAAAAGCAGCTTTTCTGTTGATGGATGCTTCTACCCAGGGCTGGCTCCCTTAGGTTCTCTGTGTAAATATCACTAACTCGTTGGTAAGATTTGCTCTCTTCTTTCAGATAAATCTATGCAAAAACAAACTTTATGATCTGTAAGTAAAAATGCATTCATTTCCAAAGTAGAACAGTTAGTGTGTACTTTTCCTTTTGTGCCTCAATTCTTCTTGGTTATGTTAATTATCTGCCCTCTTTTTTGCACTGTGACTTTTAGGTCTGGGAATACTTTGAAGCAACAAACCTATTTTTTTCCAGCTGCCTTTTCAGAGAAATAGTTCATTCCACACTATCTGCTCTCTTCTGCTTTTCTCCTCCTTTATCTGTGATTGGCCACAGCCACTTTTTGATGCCATTTCTACAAAAGTGGTTGTAACACCAATTTCCAAGCATGCTGGGATTGTTAATTCAAACAACCCAACATCCGCCAGCTGCATGCATCAGGTTTTCTCTCATGAGCATAGTCCACTATGTGTTCAAATGCTTCCTTAGAAGAGCAAATGACAAGTTTACCTTGATGAGATGCATTCCTGCAGCTGTACATGGCTTTGAAATCTTGCTTTTGCAAGCTGACATTTAAATAGCCACATGTTTGACTTTTGTAAGAGATGCAGAACCAAATCAGTAGCAGCAGTGCTTGAGGCTATGCTTATGAAGAAATACCTGTGAAAGTCTTAGATACTGAAGGCTGAAATCCTTAGTATCTTGGAGCCTTAAACCAATGAAATTCTATTTCCCTCTATTCATGATGTTTTGATCATTATGTTCTTGCAAACAGTTCAGAGCAAACCTCTAGAGTCATGGTCACAGCCTCTCTTGTGACTCATGGGCATGCTGAATGGTTAATCCAGTAGAACTAAAATTTTAACCCTTCTTTTTTTTTTTTCCTTTTTTTTTCTTTTTTCTTCTTTTTATCCTGTGTGTATCCCAAAATACTCTATGGCTACTTTCCTTTTAACCTGATATGAAGTTTTCCTCTGAGCTATAGCCTATAACCTCTTTACCTCTGACCTAAGCCTCTTGCATGCCCAAATCCTCTTTTATAGGGAAAAAGAGAGAAATGTATGAGCATCCTGTCTTCTGCTTGGCCTCTCAAGTGATGGATTTAACCATTCGTGAGTACCTACCACCCTCCTCTCCATGCTGTCCTCGCTCTCTCTGTTCTCATTACCTCAAGAAAGTCCAGATCCAAACCAACTCACTCTCCTTGCTTCAAGTCTTTTAGCATTGGCTTGTCTGTTGCTTCTGTCTGTGAAACCCAGTGTGAGAAGTCCAGTCACTTTTTATCAGCCTAAACCAGGTTAGACAATTAACCCATCTGTTTGTGACAAACTCAGACCGTCTGTAAGTTTTTTCAGTTCTTCTTTATGTCCGTGACCTGAATGCATTTTTACTTTGCTTCTGTGTAACCCCAATTTGTGAAGTGCTTGTCACTGGTACACAATCAAAAGGTAGCAGCTACATCGGGGAGAAGTGAGCTAGAGGTCAGATAAAGGACACTTGGAAAAAGCCATCCCCTTGCCTGCCTACAAGATCTTTACCCAATCCTGTGTTTAAGATCGTTTAAGGCTGTCCTTTCTCTGTACATCAGATCTTAATGTCTCCTGTCTGTTAGCTCTCGAGCGGAAGGATGCACTTTACTTGCTCTCCTCCTTGATTTTTTTACTTACTCCTTTACACCGAGCTCTGGAGGGGACACCCCGACCCCATTGTCACTTGGAGATCCCCTCCGTGTCCTCAGAGCTCGCCCTCTCTGGTTTTCTATTTGTGCAGCATTTTCTCTCACCTCCGTGAAAGGAGCTTCCTTTGGTAACCCCACACTCTGGGGGGGTGGGGGGCGAGATGGGGCGACTTTTCTTCTTTTCAAATGTCATATATCACGCATAACTGGGGGGCTGTGCGGTCCACTTGCTCATTAATCCTGCATATCTGTTCTTGTTTCTCTCTTTTCTCTCCTTGTTGCTTTCTCTCTTTCATATAGAGAATCAAAAGGACGCAGGTGAACAATTGTATATGCATTATAAATTGTTAGGACTGTTGAGTTATATTTATTTTGTTTTATATTTTCATAGCTCCTTAAGATATGTACTCCTTCAGGCTGAAAATGGAGATGCATTGATACTTAAGGAGTTAATTTGTGCTGTCTACATAATCTCCTTTTCCTCCTTACGTAGAATAGAACGTAGATTAGAAATACCCAGTAGAGATGTAGTATCCTCTTAGGAGACAATTGTAGAGGAGAATCTAGTCTTTATGAAGAGAAAGTTTCTTGTTTTCCGAAAGAACTGCAGCTCATTTTGGGTGAAAAAATGTTAGTGATTTGGCCATTAATTTTCCACACCTAACAAGCACATTTATAAGTAAACTAATGTTCATTTTTGGTTTTCATACCTTCTGTTTTATGCCCTGATGGGAGGACTGGATTTTTATTTATTTCTTTATTTCTATTTTTTTGTTAATGTGTAACAAATGATCCAGTGGGACAGAAGTCGTGTTTGTCTCTCGTTTATAACATGTGGTGACATGTAACAAGGCAAAGGCTCAGCTTAAATGCCCATCTCTGCAGAAGGGATGGTGGAGCTCTGCAGCCCCTGTTCTCGTTTCTGTTGTATCCCAGAGTCCTAGTTCCAAAGTCCTTGAAACCTGAACTGTTCATTTCTTTTTGTGAGTAGATTGTTATGTTTTGTGGAAAAAAAACCAAAAACGTCAAGTTGATTTCAGCTCTGCAAAGAGTCTGGGCCAGGTTCTGGCTTCCCCAGACCTCCTCAACTCAAATTTGGCCCATAATCTATTGCATGATAGTAAAATTAATTGTGAATGACATTCAGTATTTAGAAAATGGAAAATGATTTTTCCTTACAAATATGAAAGGTGCAAATAAACAAAGAGCAAATAGAACAATCCCAATTATTACCTTTAACTGCAGCAATTAAAGTGAACACAGGCTGCTCTGCATTAAGCATAATAAAAGCACTAAGCATCATTCTCGTGCCTTTAGTTTGGAATTCAGAAGGACATTCCCATGGCCCAGCCTGTTTAAAAATAAACCTGCTTCTTTTCAGTGCTTGGAGCAAGTGACAGGGCACAGGGAGTTTTTGTGACTCCACTGCTTTGTGCCCACAAATCTCCCTTTGTCTGAAATGAAAAATTTTCAGGCAAGGTCAGCAGGACTCAACTTGAAACTAGTTCCTCAGCTTAAGTGGAGTCAAAAGTGACTGGGGTTTGGCCTGACTTTTTATTTATTTTGCCAGAAGCAAGAATAAAAATAAGATACTGAAAACAACTTCTTAAACACACAAATGTCACCCTTTGATATCTTTTCTCCTGAGAAGTGAGTAGTCTCTTGCTTTGCTTAAAGATATTGAAATAGAACATTGAACAGGAAACTATGCTAAAAGAATTAAAAATTAATTACTTAATTTAATTTATTAATCAGACAGAACTACTAACGCTCAGATTAATAAGTGTAACCTCTTAATAAGTGTTCATCTGCTTATCTGTATAAGTCAGGAATCCACAATTCCTTTAGAAAGGGACACCTTCTCCCTCCCTTATGCACGAGTTTGTGAAATGTGCTGCACTGTGTTGGAGTGTCGTGGCACCAGGGGATCCCATGGACACAAGTGCCACCTTGCACTGCTGGAGCTGTGTACAGGCAGCTTTGGAGATGGTGCCAGCCACGGTGATAGCTGTCAGTTTGACAATTGATGGGTTTGGTGTAAGACTGGGTGTTGGGTTTTTTTAGTTTTCAGACCAAGTATTTCTCATGTGGCAGTTTGGGTTTGGTCTCTGTAAAAAGGGGCTTCTCGTGCAACCACTGAGTTGGTGCACAGAGCTGAGAGACAAAGACAGGTCTCACCTCGGTGATTAGTGCCAGGGCAGCAGAGCAGTGGGACATCTCTTGGAAAGTAATTGGAGAGCAGAGGGACCAGAAGCAGAAGTCCTACTGCAGTATCAGCAAGGGAAATCACTTACTCTTGGGCCACCCAAACATGTCAGGTTTTTGCTTGTCTGGCAGCCACCCCATCCCCTTGCAAGGAAACAGGGCTTCCAAGGCACTGCACCACGCCACACTGCATCACTGGTGTGCACAGTCCTCCCTGGAGAGGTGGAAGGGGAAGCCTGACTTCCCTTGAAAGCACACCCGGTGGTGATGCCCGGGTGGGTGTGAAGCTGAAACTCACCAGTGCAGGGATCAGTGCTGCCCACAGATCAGTGAGGGGCAGCTGCAGTGCCCGTGCAGAGGTGCCATCTCTCAGGTGCCTGTGTCAGGCTGCAGACCCAGGGGCACCCACAGGAGAGGGACTGAGCACGGCGGCTGGGGCTGCGTCAGCCTTGGCTGGCACCAGCCATGGAGCATCTTGCACATACACTTGCCCCAGCAGGCGTGGAAGGCGTCCTCCGCCGAGGAAGTGGGAGAGGAGAGGTTGGTTTTAGACTAGAGCAATACAGCAGGTTGTTAAGAAGCAGTGGTATTTTTCAAGGCACTCATACTGGCCCTTGTCACAGTCCCAGGCTCACTTTACGTCACTCGCCTTTCCTATTTCTGGATCTCATTCTGGGAAGCTCTGTGCACATATCCATAACTCTCAGCATAGGAACTGAGCTGCCTGTCGATTAACCCAGTCCAAGACAAGGAGAGGTCCTGTGTGGTTTGTCAGCCCATCCCCTGCTGGGCACTCCCTTTGTGATGAACCACAAAGCTTAGAAAGAAAATAAAATTACATGCCTCAAGTAAATACGGATGCAAAATGTATGGAAGCATCCATCTTTGTATGTGAGAGTGTAAGCTGGAGTCATTAGTAAATCCTACACTTTCACTCAGACATGACAACCTGTATCCGTGTGCTGCTGAACTGCTGCTTTATTTGTTTCATTCCTTGAAGTGGCATTCGGTTGTGTTTAATGAAGAATCGTTATGCAGCTTTCGAGGTTTCCTCTTGCCCTTTCAGAGGCAGTGTTTAAAGCAGTGTAAAGTTATTACAAGAGCTTCAGAAATCTAAATATCTGAATTCTGACATTATCTTTCTACAAATCTCTCACCAACTGCGGAGCAACTTGCTGCCTGGGCATGAGACACAATTCAGATAGGCACAGATTCTTCAGGAGGCTCGATAATCATCAGAAAATCAGGCAATCAGCTCTCTTTTCAGAGAGAGTTGAATTTTGAGGTGAATTGAAGTCTCTTTTTGAGTTTTTTGAGGGAAAAAACCAATTTCTATGATTTTTTCCTACCTTGAAGATAACACATCTTATTTTGAAAGAGAAAAATATCATCATTGAAATCCCTTTTAGATACAGACAAAATCTTTTTGTGAACATAATAAAAGGCTTTGCTTTGTCCTTGGGCTAAGACCATTATTCTTTACAGTTGTCTTGAGAACAGCAGCTTTTTGAATCATTTTGATGATTGGCTCACAAATGAATACACACATCACACTTAGATACTAATGTCTTTGGCAAGGGTCATATATTTTTAATTATTCCAAGGAAATCATGGAATCAGTGGCTATGCTTTTAAAAAATATGAAAGTCAATAATACTGTTCTCCTATTGCAAGTGTAATTCTTAGTGTTGCTCATGTGTTAGTAATGCATGTAGCAGAAATCATGATGCTGAGTGAGAAACATGTAGTTTTAAAATCTCCCAGTCTGTGAAGAGTCACACACAATGAGTGGTGTGCAATATCCATACTCAAAGCAGCACAGATTTATCAATATACCTGGTATATTCATTGCAGGCTGAAGCTTATTACAAGCACTAACCCAGAATTTGCTAAGTAATTTGAGCTCCTGCAAGTATTTCGAGCTTCTGCAAGTGTTTTATTTGCCAGTATCATACAGAAGCATAAAAACCTTTGGCAGAAGTTTGTCCAGGAAAGCATTTTATCCGGTTGTTAGTAAGGAAGAAGCTGCTCCTGCCTCTAATTTCAGTGATGAAGGTATTTAAATCTTACCCATCTGACATACATGAGCAGCGAACACAAAAGCACTTCTGATACTAAACTGGCTGTGGTGGGGGATTAGAGAGGAAAAGAGTGGGGGAAGAAAGGAAAGCCAAAATGGAACAAACCCTGCAACACACACTGCAGCTCATTGCTAGCATGTGCCATAAACCCTGTCCAGCCTTACACATCTCCCTCGCTCCAAGTGGGAGCTGAGCCACCTCTGAAAGGGACCTCACGAGCCATCTCCGAGACCTGCATCCAGAGAAGCACATAAACTCTGGTGCCTTGTAGGTCACAGCAGTCACAGCCCCATTTCTATTTAAATTTACAGAGGAAATTAATCCTTTTCCTTAGCCAGACCCTAAATCTTTTAAATTTTCTTGCAATAAAGGGGCAACAAAGAAGAGCATGGATTGAGACTCACGGGATGTTCAGTGCCCCCAGGAATAGAGAGAACTCTTCTCCTTTTGCCCCAGGTGGTTTGACAGCCATAGTGCAAGAGCCTTGAATTTGAGTCTGAAAAATTGAAGTGAACAAAAGAGCTGAATATTTGTGCAGTTTGGACCAGATCAGAATTATATCAAGATTTTGTTGCTTAACCTGCTGTAATCCCTTGTGGAAGCTTGTTTCCAAGAGCGGGTGGTGGTAGGGGGATGCCAGGAGCAGGGGAAGGTGCTGGGGGGGGTCTCTCACAGAAGTGAGAGCCACCCCGGGGCACTGTGCTGACAACTGCACAGTGGGAGCCTCCTCCAAGCTGTTCTGTACACTCTGCACTAGCGACTCGTGAAGATGCTGCTGCATCTCTTGCCTTTTCCTCCTCCTCCTTCTCTGTTAATGACTTTTTCCTAGGACAGAAAACACTTGCACTAGTCAAGCCCATTCAACACTGTGGAGTCTGGATGTCCAAGAAGTCTGAGATCTGTTTTTGGATAGGTAGTTGTTGGGGATGCAGGGGCTTGGCTCATGTTTAAGGATGCTTGAGGGTTCGGTGCTGATGGGGTGCAATTCTGAGATGTGTTTTTACTCTGGTCTCGGCACTCTTAGAAGAAGCTCTTTCTCTTTGACACCCTCAAATTTGGTACCCAACAGATTCCCCTGGGTGGCAAAGGGTTCCCACCCCATGGATGTCACATGCATGTGGGAGGTGATGTGCAATCCCTTCTCCCTACCATCCCTTCCCATCCAGGGACCTTGGCACAAACTGCTCTCCATAGTGAAGGGGAGTAAAATATTCTTGCTAATTCTGCATGTCAAGATCAGGAGCCATCAGTGAGTAGTCAAATTGAATTCTTGCTTATGTTTTAAATTAGAGTGAAAGTCATTAGGCCAATACCCAAAAAGCAGTTATTTTTGTCACTTGAGGCTGAGAGGTTTGTTTCTGGGGACAAAGCCACCCTTAGTAAACATTGAACAAAGATCAGGATTACTCCAGAAATGAATGAATAGATTTGCTTTTCCTGTCATAAGAAAACAAGAAGAAAAAAAGCCAGATACCAGTAGCTTGAATCTGAGAGTCTGAATTAATCACACAGCTTAAAGGACTAAAAATGTGTGTATGTGTGCGTGTGTGTGTGTGCATGTGCACACTGTATGTGTGTTTATGTATGTATGTACATCTATCCCCATGTATGGAGAGGGACATCAACCTAACTCACACTCCCTAAAGGTTTACTCGAATATTCTTTATTATACTTTGATAAGTGTTATAATTCTGTGAGAATTAAAAGCAATCAGAAATCTCCTTTGCACAAGCCAAGTGATTTTTTTTTCCCCCCACTGGAAAATGCAAGCAAAATGGCAAGGGCTTTTGGCAATAGAATGTCCAGATAAATATGCCAGATTCCTTGCAAATGGCATGATTAAAAATAGTGACAATGATGCTAAAAACTGTTATTAAAAGGAATAGAAACTATTGTGTTAATATATTCACAGTATATAATTTATTCTCTGGGTGTATGTAAAAGGAAAGGCTATTTTCTTTGAATTTTTCCTATGCTGATATTGTAAACTATATGACAGATGGGTCAAGTCCTGATTGCAGTATTCTAACATTTGGAATAGCAAGTAACATATTTGATAGAGCTGGCAAGTTTTTATATATGATTCAACCCAGAATATAAAAGCCACTAGAATTCCAAGTTGAAAATAATTAAATGAGCTGGAAACGATCAGGAACCACACATTTTTAAGTGACAGATTTTTTTACATGTTTAAATTGCACAAGAATATTTTATAGCTCCCTTTAACCAACAGTGACGTTTAATTCTAAAATGTGTAATTGATATTTTCAAAGCAATTAATTCCTGTGGCTCATTATTCTATTGCTAAATGTACCTAAGCATCGGGGCGCTGACTTCAAGTCATCTTTTTTAGCTCACCTTTTCTGAATTCCAGAGTTTTAACTGAATTAACCTATTTCAGTTTCCTCGTGTGACTGCATGAAGTGCAGTTTCATACTTGCATTGAATTTTTAGCTTTCTGATTGCACGGTACCGTGGGATGTTCAAATCTGCTGACTTCTAGAATATGTGTTGTCAAATGGTGTCATTCCCGTGCAATACTTCAAATACCAATAAGCGAAAACCCAGCAGCTCATTCCATTTGTATTTGATCATTTCTGCTTATGTTCCTTTCGAAGTTTCCATCCTTTTTGTCACTGTTTATGAAGTCATTTGTCTCTTTACTTTTGGCGTCTCTCTCCGTCATGCACAAGCAGCCCGTCCGCCCAAGCCTAAGCCACCGGCTGGGCCACCATCATCTCCTCAAACGCAGCCTAACATGATAAATCATATGCTCAAAGGCATGGCCAAACAGCCACCAAGTACTGTAATAGTCTTCCTTTCTTTTATTCAGTGGTGTTCTAGTCTAGCAGTCGCTTGTGTAGCAGTAGAAAGCTAGTTCTCATGTGCAGCTTTACACAAAATACCTAGCGCGATGTGGCAGGTTTTAGAGATTTAGAGGTAGCATTTATTTCAAAATGTCCACATTTTTTTGTCTAGCAATGTCTGACATATGCAACATTTTCAAATATCAACGTCAGCACAAAATAACATTGTTGTTGCATAACATTTTGCATGAAAACTATAAATATGTATGAGCTTTACATGATGTTGGATGAAATGTTTGATAAGTATATCGTATACGTTTCATGTAACTGTCAGTGCTCCAGCTATCTCAGCAGAATATTCTGATGTATAGTAACTTCACCAGGGAAATATTTAAAATAAGAGGGAAAAAAATTAAGATTGACATCTGCTGGCTGCCAAAGTTGTATAAGCATCAATATTTTCTTTAAAGACAGCATCTCTGAGCAGTTGTTCTTATTAACACTTTTGTCTTTTAGTTATATTTGAGAGCAGATCAGTGTTGCAAATGAGAATGGGTCTGATGCTGCTCTGATCAATGGAAAACCTTCCCCTTAGCTTTGGAGGTGCAGAAAAAATCAGATCTTACTCAGGGACCTATCTCTGAGCTACTTTTGCAAAAGAAAGTGGTTTCTACTTCTTGTAGGCCTTGAGGTGCTGGACTGAATAGGACAAAGACTGAGGAGTTAACCAGGAGCTCTGCAATTTCAGTATTTGCCCAATAAATTATATTATAGGGAACTTGGATTTTTTTTTGTTTCCACTTATACAAGAAACAAAAGGAAAACTGAAGAAGAAACACCCACATCCCCTATCTGTCACATAAACCAGCAAAAGTGTGGAGTTTGTTTGCATGGTGCTTTACTGTCCCTCAGCCAGGCTGAGCCCCTGCAGTGCCAGGCTCCAGCTGACCAGGTTGCCAAGCTTCTCTGAAAACCAGCCTCGGTACCACTTGCTCGACTGTCCAAATGTGATTATCCTGAAACATACAGCTTTCCTTTTCATGGCAAATGTGTTACCCATAAACAGATATTCAGAGAAAACTGGGAGCCGGCGGGATTCTGAGGGGGACAGTGAAGTCCTGGAAGTTCCCTGAGCCTTCAGCAAGGCAGGGATTTCTCCCTGGATGACCCAGCCAAGCAGAGCAGAGCCACCTTGTGCAACCACAAGTTTCTGCTCCATCAGTTAGGAAGACTAAACACTAGGAAAAATACACGGTGTGTAGAAAGCTGGAGCGAGAGGCCCAGTGAGCCCCTGGCCTGTCAGCAGGGCCCAGGCTACCAGCTTAGCTGGGATCCTTTGGAAATGCCAGGTGGTTCCCAGTAATGGCACTTCAGTGCATGCACTGCTAGTGTTTCTGTGTTCTGGGGACATACAGGCTGTTGTACACTGCCAATTACAGATTGAATTGACTGTTTGGTTTTTTGATGCTTTGCCCACTTATGAGTTTTCTGGGTTTGATATCATGGAGAGGCCAAAATACATGTCAGTGCAGAGGCATGAACTAGCTGTGTAGTGCAATGTCCCTCTTTACCCTCGCTGCACTAGGGAGTCAGGATTGGAACCTGGTTGTTAGCTGGAGAGACGTATCTCTGGTCAATGTGGTGATGTGGCTCCCCAGGGAGCAGGTCTCCCACTCCACTTCTCCTCCAGGCAACCATCACAGGGAGATTTTGCACACCCCAGGGTAGTGAGCTGTGGGGTCAGCTCACACAAACCTTCTCAGCTGCACTCAGCCAGCTCTGCAGAAGCTGTCTTTCAAGAAAAATGTGATTATTTTATTTTTGTCTACGTTATTTCTAGTGAAATACTTTTAAATGATCCATATTGTTAGCACCTCAGATTTTTAATGTGTTATTAACAATAGAAATTACCTGGAAGAATATAATTTAATTATTTTTTAAAGATTTCAGAAAACGGTGGACAAGAACTCAGCATAGCTAAACACCAAGCTCCAGGATTTAAACTCTTGGGTTTGTTTGCGGGGTTTTTGTTGTAAAGTTGCATCTCTTTTCCCATATAAATCTTACCCATGAACGTGGGATTTACCACTTTCCACTCCCTCCAGCATGCATAATTCCTGACCCTTGTGGAGTTAAATCCTGGAGCAAGGCAGACCTGTGATTTTTGCTTTCAGTAGCAGGTGACATTTAAATTTCTGGAGTCGTTATTACAAGTACAGACAGATTTGTTTGAATTGATCTTCTTTAAAGAATTTTAAAATAATACAGACATGATTCCTATAATAGCATCATCTACGTCGAAGGATACATATTGTTCATATATTAGTGGCCAGATGCTGTCTTTAGGGAATGTGATGTTCTTATTTGAGCTAATAAAGTGCCACCATAAAGCAAAACAATTCTGACAGTATTGTGAAATTTGGAGCTGGAGCACTGTATTTTCATAGTATAATAATGAATGTGGCTTTCTGGTTTGCTTAGTACTAATTATATAAGCATTTAACATATGCATGAAAAGATCTTTAAAGCTGTAGGATATTATGGGATTTCTTTTCTTTTTAACCTCTGAAATAACTTACTGTACATCTAGCTTTTCATCCTGCCTCCCTTTTAACTTGAGTTCTTGTACTACAGAAAATGTAGGCCGGTTAGTCACACCAGCTAAAAAGTTAGAAGATACAATACGTCTGGCAGAGTTGGTAATTGAAGTTCTACAGCAAAATGAAGAGCACCATGCGGAGGTGAGCAGCGGCGCCCGGCGAGGTCGTGTCCCCCAGGTCTTCAGCAGGCTCCAGTGGGAGCTTTGTATATTTGTGTGATGTCTTCCCAACTGGTGCTGGTTTCTCTCCTTTAAAAGCCAAAAGTGTTCTTAAATAATGGTGGTCGAGTGTGATGAAGGCAAAGTACAGTTCAGGAGGAACACGTTTTCAGAGGGGAGGGAGGGCTAAAGGAGGAATTAATTAAGTTGTGCTTACCTCAGTGTCATTCTGCAGCTTCTCCGACAGCACCAGCAGGAGCTGAATCTGGCCAAATATATTCACTACCAGCTACATACAAGAACAAGCCTGTCCACTTTCCGGAAAGGTCATATTTCCAAATAATGACCTGTGTGTATGCCTCTAGCCAGCATGAGCAGGGTCCCTGCAGCAGCTTCTGCTGTCCGGAGGGGAGCCAGCAAAACCACAACAAAACAGAACAATTCTCCTTTCTGTCCGTTTCTGGGTGTTCAGGTTTCCCTGGGCCCCTACAGTGCATGATTAACTCACCTGGTTTCCTGTTGGCCTCTTCTGTCTTGGGTTATTGGGAGTACCTCAGTTACTAGTCATGGAGGTTAGGATGAATTGTGCTCAGTTACTCATTATTTGGGTTAACTAAGGCCTAATACCACTCTTAACTCTTCAAAGCACTTTAATGGAAAAATTAATATTTTAAAACCACTGAAACTGTTTCATAGTCAAATATAGACCAGAAAAACATGAGGCTTGATCCTGGAAGCACTTGACCCCACAGGCAGCTGGCATGGCTGGCTGTAGTTCCACCCTCAGCACGTTGGGACATTTCTAACCAAGCAGGTGATGTTGCATACCCTTGTAAGTATTTGCAGGATTGAGCTTGAGTTGTCTGTAAATCTGGTAGTCTTGAATGCATATTAAGAAGTTAATAATTTTAAAATTCAGAGAGAACAGTTATTGTTTACAACCGTAGGTATTGTAACACTCATTCACTATTTTCTCTTTTCCTTCCCATCGAGAGAGATATGTATATATACTCACTATATTTTGCATTAAGAGCTTTGATAAATAATTTCACAATCACCTAAAAATCATTCCGGTGTGTATTAAATTTGCAGTATAATTTTACTTATTAATAATACACAAAAAATCCACAAAACCCAACTAATGCCTGATTACATATTTAAATTTCCTCCCTGTTTTTCTACTGTTCATTCAATCTTGGATGATCCTGGCAGGGGAAAGAGGTATGTGACTAAGCCGAATGAAACGAGTCACTCCTGTCATATTTCGTGCATGCCCTCTCAGTGCCATGTTTCCTACTGGGATTTTACCCGGGTTGCCCTCGCTTCCGTAACTTTGACCGAGGAATGTAACAGCAACTTGGAGTCGGCTGCTTGCAGAGCTGGTAGTCTGACACAGGAGGGTAAATGTGGCATAGCAGTCCGGTCCATGCATGCAGCAATGGGTATATTTTACAAGCGCTGCAGTTACATCCCAACACAACCCTACCTGCCTGGACTCGCTCCTCAGCCTGTTGTTACCTGTTGTTTGCATTCACCCGAGCTCTAGTCCACTGTGGTGGAGATGGACTAAGTATTACACGAGTGCCTAGAATGGTAGTGGTCTTCCTCTGGTTTTGTCTGTATGTGCCTTGTACTGGATATACAGTATTTATATGTAGAGAGAGAATATACAGGGTGAAGAGTGAAATAAATCTCATTTTTACAAAAGCCAGGGGTGCTTGAGAGCGCTGCACTTGTGGTCAAACTGTTTTATTCCACTCCTCACCAGCACAGGCTGGATGTACAACCAGCCGGGAAGGAGCTGTTTTTTAAAACAGAGGTTATTTTGAAAAGAGTAGAATTCTAAAGGAAGTGGTTACAGGACTGGTCACACTCCACCAGCCACACTGCCAGGATCACCAGGAGGAAGGCTTAGAACTGTTCTCCAGTGTCTTTTGTGTCACAGCGTTTTGATTAGAGACAGAAGGTTAATGCCAACACGGATAGGAGGCATCCTGGTCCCTTGTTCTGAATGTTGACCTGGAAGGGTGAAATCCATCTCTCTGCAGAAGCCCGACACACTATCGGTGCGTTATGGGATCCCTGTCCTGAGGGTGGCTGTGGCATTTCAGCAGTGCACAGGCAGTTGGCCGTCTCTCTGCACATGTTGAATTGCACCCAAGAGAGAAGAGACTGGGTGGTTTATCACATGATTTTTATTATGCATTGTACCCACGTTATGCTGTCACAGTGCAATGAGAATTGCTGAGGCATTGCACTTCCCCGCCCCCCCAACAAATAATTCCAGGTGACTGTTTTTTGACATGTGGAGAAGGTTTGACCTGCAAGGTGTGACTCTTCAGTCTACTTTGGTTATTCAGAAGAAAATTAAGTTGCACTGCTTACTGAAGAAATGCCTTATTTTACTGAAAAACAACAGTTTTGCAATTAAAACATGCACCTTTTCCCCCACATGGACATCCAGGCAGATTCCCTAATGAAAACGCAGAAAATAATACTCATAGCATGCAAAATGTTCAAAAACTATTACAAGAGGAGTACTGTGTCTAGTCACAGTTTGTCTTACCCATAAAAAGGAAGCAATCCAGCACAGGCAGAAACACAGCAGAACCCGTGTGCCTACGTCTGTAATCTGGGAGCGGGAGGTCTCTGTCATTGTGTCATCTTTCCCATCAGATGTCTCCTAGCTCCCTTTCCCTTCCTCTGGATGACTGATGACAAATGCCAGAGACAGTGCCATTCACCTATTTTTAAACTTGTGTTTTCTCTCTCTATGTATACGTATGTGTATATGTATATATGTATCTTAACTCCTTGTAGTCATACATATATACATGTGTATCCATGTGTAAAATATACAATAATAGGTGTGTTTGGCTACAAAGCACACTTTTTTTTATTCCTTTACATTGTGATTTAAGCAAAACAGGTAAGTAGATGGTAAATAAATGAAATGTTACCATCTTGAAGGAGATTTTCTAACTATGGTTAACACTCCCACTGCAGGAAAGTCCTGCTCACTGAAACTAGGGAGGAGGTTGAGGATCTTGACATGAGTTAGAGACTTACAGAGCTGAAATTTGACTTCTCCAGCAAAAGGGGAAACTGTTACTGGTTTGGACTTTTTTTTTTTCACCAATGATCACATGCTTTTCTTTATAATTTCTTTTTTAAAATAGCTTTTTTTTTTTCCTTTTCATGGAAGCAGGTTTTTATTGCAGGACTCTGAAGTGTTTATGTTGGGATTCATTAGAGAAGAAATTCTTTGGCCTCCCCTCTTTTCCTTCCCCCCAAAATCCTGGTTGCCGTTGGTCCTTCATAGCAATCACTCAGTGCCCACAGACCTGTGGGCAGTGTCTGGTGGGTGACAGCGTGGCAGGCTCTTGGCAGACAGAGGCACAGACAGAGAAACCATGTCAGAGCAAGGACAGCCCCAGCATCCTCCTTGAAAACCACAGCCAAGCACTGCTGACTTAAGAGAACCCTCTGCAGCCCCATTGCTCAACACAGCTCCTTTCCCACCTACACTTTGGGGAGAAGGTTGGAGCAGCCATCAGGACCAGACCTGCATCTTGATGGTTCCTGTGTGGTCTCACAGTGGTTTGATGCCTCCCATCGTGGCACTTGCAGGCATCCAGCCATGTGCTTGGCTGGACACCAGCACCAAATGTGGGAGAAGAGCTGAAGAGCACTGCCCCCTGTGCTCAGCCCTGCGGGCTCCCTCGCCCCAGTTTCTGCTTTTCCAGAGTGATGACTCTGCAGACACCCAGGGCCACCATAACCACTGCTGCTGAGCTTGCTCAGCACCCCAGGAAATACTTGCTGCATCAGTGCTGAGCAGCTTCATCCATGGGCCTGAGGCTGGGGACAGTTTGCAGACAGAGGAGCCTGCAGAGTCCCCATGCCGTGGCAGGGGACACTTACCTGCTGGTGTTGCCGCTCCAGGCACGGGCAAACACTGAAGCTGTGCCTTCATGGTACAGCCCATCTCATCCACATCATCACCCCCATGACAGGGCAGGCCTAATACTAAGATTAGTTTGGAGGTTATGTGGTTATTTCCGTTATTTTACATCCTGGATGTGCTCTGGAAGCAGAATGCTGAGCACAATGACCAACCTATCTGTGTCTTTATATCAATTTTTTATCAATTCATGGAATAATGGCAGGGAAGTGTCAATCTGCTTTGTATTTTGAGATTATGAAGGAGCAGAAATAGTCCCAAAGACCCCCTAACAGTGTCACTGACAACCAAGAAGGTGGGACAAAACATGAAAAGTTAAAGGGTTCCACAGCAGTAACCTGGTTTGGGGGTGCTATTCCCTCCCTATGGCCAAGTGAACCAGCAGCTGGAATTGTGCTGTGCACATCAGAGCAGTTCTTCATCAGTGAATCAAAACTGAACCCTGAAAGAGTGAAAACCCATTCTTACACATCTGCTAAATTCTGTAAAAAGTGCCCTTCCCTGACTCCCAATCTCTTCCCTTTCATCTCCACTCTTGTGCCTATGCTAGAGGTTTCTTTTCTCGCAAAGTGCCGCAAAGCTGTTCCTTAGATCCTTTAAGTCACCGAGTAATTTCCTATCACTTCAAAATGACAGCACATGGTCCTATCGACAGCACTTCTCATATTGCATGTTCCCAGCCAGAAGTGACTACTGAACACGCATGCATGCGTTCGCAGCATTCACATCTGAGCCATGTATGATGTGAATGTCACCTCAGAGACCCCGCACAGCCGATTTTAAGGACCCATGTGCATGAGAATGAGTTACTTCACTGATATTTTTTGGTTTTCCAGTTTAGACATATTTTTTTCCTGCCTCTGTGAAAATATAGGCTTGCCGTAGATATTTTTTTTTTAACCTTGGCATGTTGATAGTAGAGCTTTGTAATGGGTTCCTAATCAGTAGCATCATGAAGGTGGTAGTGTGTTTCTATGGGCGTGTTTAGCTAACCATGTAAAATGAACAGTGCTGTAATAACTTTTACTAGTGATGTTTGAAATATCTTTAAGGGAGAGCATGAGTGATTTAGGACAGTTAGTGTCTCAGGCTTCTAGTTTTTCAAGACAAATAGAAGTAGCTAATCCAAACTGTTGAAAAACACAGCAGAAAACCCACAAGCACAGTGAAGAAACTCCCAAATTTCTATACTTTAGAATAAGAATTAGTTGATTTTTTTCCTGATAATTAGCATCATTAAAGATGAAGAAAATCATTTATTGTAAATTGAACAGATGAAACCTTCTCTGCCACGTTATAGCTGCGTGCCTTTATGGTGGAGCTGTGAACGGATCCTCTATAAGAAACCTTTGTATTAGAATAGCAGTGCATAATTCTGTGACCAGCACTGTGATTAGCAGTGCAGGCTAGCGCTCCAAAGCACTGTTCTCTTTACAATAAAGGTAGTTTCCATGGGATGCACTTTTTTTTTTTTTTTTTGGAGATATGTGGCCTGAGGTCTTTCCCTATGCTTTATTAGAACTAATACACTTCTTTATTATCTTTTTCTACCAACTCTGAAGGCCTTTGCTTGGTGGTCAGACCTAATGGTTGAGCACGCGGAGACCTTCCTGTCACTGTTTGCAGTGGATATGGATGCTGCGTTAGAGGTGCAACCCC
Organism: Calyptomena viridis; assembly: GCA_013390005.1. NCBI lineage: Eukaryota > Metazoa > Chordata > Aves > Passeriformes > Eurylaimidae > Calyptomena > Calyptomena viridis. Next base: position 1,992,634 of record WEIV01012179.1, read on the forward strand.
CAGACACCTGGGACAGCTTTCCACTCTTTCAGCTCCTAAACGATTCCCTTCGTAGTGACTGTATGTATTGTATTTTAATCATTTCTTTTTCAGTGGGCAGCTCAGGTTACTGATAATACTTTCAGCCTCTCCGTACTGCACAGAGTACTGAGATGGGTAGAGATTGAAGAGTAAATGCTCTTCTAGCATCATCTTGATTTTGTTACATTACTTTTAGAAAAAAAGCACACAGACACCCCTTAAATCAAATGCCTCAGTCAAAGGCGAGAAGTCGAAGTTTTATCTTGCCTCGTCTTCTCAAGTCTCTTGGTAATGACTGCCTGATAAGCAGGGAGTTAGGTACTCGATGTCATTGTCATTAGGTGTGTGTATCATTTTATATGTGTGTACTGCATTTATTTAGCATGAAGTAAACCAGTCCCTGCTTTACAATTTTATTGAAGGGAGGAAAATATTAAAGCAAATTGAAGCAGAAATACTTCAGAGGAAGTGTGCTTTGTGAAATAAGATTCTTCTCCAAAGAACATGCTTTCAAAACCCATGTGAGGGTCCAACCACTTCCCAGGGAACTGGTGGCACAATTGGCATTGCCTTCAGCCAGGTCCTAGACCAGGGCCCCAGTTAGTTTTCTAAGACCAAGTCAAAAAAGCCAGGAACTCATCCTCAGAAAGCAAGTTCCAACATCGTGGTAATGAGTAAAGAAATTATTTTCCCACCTGCTAAAGCCATAATGTTTGCCATGCTGTATTTCTTACACCTGTTTTATTCACAGGAAGTAATAATGTATTTGTAAGCTTGACATTAATGAAAAAGAAGATCCATTGTCTGTTTATTTGTTTGGAATAAGAAGCTGTTCCTGCTGTCTGTGTCTTGAACTTTGGTGCCTGATGCCAGCTCCTGTTATGTTCTTGAAGTTTTCCTGTTCGCTGACAAATTCATTGTGTAATGAAGTGCCATGCTGTGGTTTGTTACAGAGGTTTTAGTAACAGTGATGTCTTACTATACTTTTATTTATCTATTCTAGATAATTTGTGCAATGGAAAATTCCACAAACACCTCCAAGACCTGTTTGCTCCACTTGTTGTTAGATATGTCGATCTGATGGAGTCCTCAATTGCACAGTCAATTCACAGGGGCTTTGAGCGGGAGTCATGGGAGCCAGTAAAGTAAGGAAACCTCCTTTGATACAATCAGAATTTGGGTGCAAATGGATGGAGATTCATACAGAGATGAATTAGGAAGCATTAGACTGGACATGTAGAAACTGCTTTAGATTTTCTAGTTTAATGCTAAAAATAGAAGGACTGATCTCTTCAGGGTTTTCAGATTAATGAGGGAAATGCTGTTGGCTTTTTGAAATGCATTGCTGCCTCAGTTTGAACAGTGTGCCTTTGGACAGGGAAGCATGAAAATGGGAAAACCTTCTTAGCTGGCATGGCTTTTTGGATCCCATTCTAAAAGGCCTTTTCCAGTGCTGCTTTTGAACTCAAATAGTTCCTTTTTCAGAACAAAAAACCTTGCTTCACTGTGTCCAGTTCAGCCCTATGACCTGTGTGAGTCATTGCTGTACTTATTCTTCCCAATATTTGTTTTTTCCACCCACGCTGTGGGGCGACAGTGCAGCGTGTGCCTGTCACATCAGCCCCACAGGTGTTGGCTTCATATGTCCCCATGTCCAGGGCAGCTCTGCTCACCCCAGCTTTCTTGCCTGTAGGATTAGACATGCAGATACCAAAGTGAAACACGGGCAAGATGATTCAAGCAGACTTGTTTCTTACATTTGGAAAGCTAGGAGTTCACCAGCAAGAAATTGGGAGCCTGAGAAAAACCCAAATTGAACTCAAGAGCTGGCAAATGATAAAAATGTGACATGTGCTTTGGATTACTGTTGTTATTTCACAGGTTTTGAAGCATTGCTGAACCCTGTCATGCTTGCTCTATAAAGCCAAGTCAGATCCTACAAAGGAAAATAACTGACTTTTCCTTCTAATAAAGGTATTAAAAGAGAAAGATCGACCTTTGCAAGCAACATGAGTCTGGCAGTGCCTCAGACCAGGAACTGGGACCAGGTGACCTCTGGAGAGACTCTTTTCCTTGCTTTTTTTGTGATTCTCTAGGCAAAGTGAAGTGGCACTGCACTCTCAGAGGTTGCTGTATAAAAGAACGTGTGGTCTTTCAGGGCTTTTCACACCAAATATGTTCCGTTTATAAGGAAAAGAGATTTTGTTCAGCAGCCAGCCTCCCATATGCAACCTGGAGTCTGAGTACCCAGGTTTTTTCCTTTCTTTCTTGTGCATCCTCAGCATCCGTAAGGATTCTGCCTGCCAAATCTCAGGCTTTTTCTTGACACCTGATCATCCCCTCTGTTTTGAGTGGGGTTAAGTGGCTGGCATTCAGGAGCCTCTCTCACTTTCCATTTGCTGTCTTTGGTCTGCAGGCTAACAGGATTAAAAATCCTAAAAAATCTTGTTTCAAATAAGCAGATGTGACCCAGAAAACATACAAGAAATAGATCTTTCGAGTAGGAGAATGCCATTTTTACAGCCACTCCTTCAAGCAGAATTGCACTTCGAAGTTAGCATTAACTTCAATTTCAGAGCTCTGCTTTAGTAATGAGTGTGTTTGTATTTCCTTGTCTGTTATGAAAGAGAGGCATTAATTCTGTGTACCTGTCCACTTTGGTCAAATACAGTTCATTCTGCTTTCTTCTTTTATCAGAAACTGTCATCATTTTGGTGTTTAATTGCTTTAGGAGCTTAAGTATAGGTGTCTGTAAGTACTTGGCTGTGGTACTAGCCTTTCAAAATGCTTTGTGCCTGGGTATGCCATCATCTATCGTTTCCAAGTTATGTTTGATAGTGATAAAAGATCTTTTCTTAGTTCTCTTGTGATGTCCTTCCATTCTGGAGTTCCAGTTACAGAGTGCTTTCAGCGTTTCATTTCCAAGCAAAAGCCCAGGACTGACTCTTTCTCTTATAGACTTGTATATTTAAAAGATTTCTTCCATCAGGAAAGTGGGTGCTTTCCACAAGAAGCTACTGTCCATCTGGTGAAAAGATGCACTATGGGGTTTTTTTTCACTAGTTGATATTATGTTCTTGTGTCTCGCACACAAAAGTGAGAGTTGCAAATGCCAACTCAACGGGATGTGACCTGGTGAAGGAAGACGCCAGGGAGTGCCAGAGGGTGGCACATACAGTGCAAAGGAAAAGAGGAGTGTCATTCCTATGATCTTATGACACTTTTGATATGCTGTTCAGAACTAAATGTTAAGGCATCTTCATATTTTGCCTCCTGGGCAGACCACCTGCTCCTCTTTGTCTGATCGACAGGGAACTTGCAGAGAAACTCAGGTTAGAGACTTATTTTCTTTGATTTGCCCTCCTGTATCTACTGTTTTTCCCCCGCCCCCCATATGTCCATACTGCAGCACAGTTGAATTCTTGGCCATAGATTCTCAAAGAGTTTGGACTGGCCAACTACCATCCAAATTGTGACCTTCTGTTGCCACGTCTCCTGCAAAGTTTTTTGGAAATTGGGAACACTGCAGTAGGTTCTTCCATAGCTTTCCTCTGCTTTGAAGAAGGACCTTCAGGTTGACCAGCAAAGGCAGATCATCATGGTTGTCCATTCTACCAAACTTGTTGATCCTGCTCACAGTGCACTGTGAGAAAGAAATCTTATTATTTCACGTTAACCAAGAAATTATTCCACAGCACAGAGTCTTTTGAAAGGGTTTCTCTGTGCTTGTGCTTGCAGTCAAGGCTGAAATATGTAGCCCTCCATAACCTGACCAGATGGCAGTTTGCAAGCATGTATTTCTTCTATTTTCATTGCTGAATACTCTGCACCTTATGCTCCTAGGAGTTAGGTACAGAAATCACAAACAGTGAGAGAGAGACTGTTAAGTATTGAAAAAAATGGGGGGAAAAAGCATGGATGCAATGTGCTCATGAGGGCTATGTAATCGGCCTCTGCAGAGCTGCTGAATTTGCAGGGGGTCTGTGCCCTATAGCTAGAGCAGCTGGTGTGCTTGTATGAATCCACGCAGAGAAATGTGGAACACTTGTCCTTCGCACAGTCATCCAAGTATGCAGGATACAGAGTAGGTCTGTTCTCTGGTGAGTTGAGAGGTCTTGGAAAAGTAGGGTTTGCAATGGGATTTTTTTCATGCTAGCTTCTCAGAGAACGCTGATTTATCTCACAGATAGCAGACACGTATGTGTGTGTGTGTGTGTGTGTGTGTGTGTCTCTGTGTGTGTGCCTATGTTGAAAGATCTTTTTGAGCAAATGCTAAACCCGGTGCAATGACAACCAGTTTCAGAGGCTTGACTAAGATGTTACTCATTGACCCAGGACTGTCTCTACCTCACTGTAGTCCTGGCTTTAGCATCAATTAAGTGCTCACTAACCCTTTGCAAACTATTTATAAATGTATTATTAATATAAACGTCAGAACTTGAACAATACGATTATACTAATCATTTTATAAGGTTGTACAACTACAAAATGCCAGTGGAAAGTGTTTCCCCTTAAAAGAAGCACCGTTGTAGTGAAAGTGAGTATTTTTGTTACTATTCTGGGTGTCAGTCATAGGAAGAGCACAGATTTGACTGCCTACTTCACTATCAAGCTCTTTACTTCACATCAAGGCTTTTGTGAAAAGATTTGCTCTTGAGCATTTGCTCAGCCTCAGCAGTGAGGTTGTAAGTGTTTATAGTGATGGAAGGAAGAGACAGGCGTTTGCATCTTCCATCACTGAATCATTTCAGGCATCCCGTACAAACTGAGCATTTAAGTATGTCCAAGGGTCTCATTTAGCTCTATTCTGAACCCAGGAGACAACTCAGTAAAAATACTGTGATTTTTCTGCCCTCCTTTCATTACTAGGGCAGCTCTTCAGGAGCAGCCCCGGTGCAATGATACGTGTTCTGTGTGATCGGTGCTGCAGTACAGTGTGAGCGATGGGATGTTGTCCAGGGGGATGTTGCCAGTCTGTTTGCACTGAGCATTTCCCAGCAGACAGTACAGGTGAAAGCCATTTTCACAGCTAGCAGACACAAACAGGGCCAAGAAAACAAGTGATACAGCTCCAGAACCTGCGTCTTTTACCAAACATATCAGGATCCAGTCCTGAAGCTGAGTCGTCTTAAATCAGACAGCCCTCATCTTGTTGATGCAAATGCCCACATTCCCTGCCTGATGGCTGAGGTTATATTTAGCCATCTATATTAAATAGGCATGGCTGGCTTCTAGAAACAGTTTCTCATCTTGGACCTGTAGTTTTATGGTCTGAGCAACTGCAGGCTTTATGGAACATTTGCTGGTAATATTAATCATTTTTTACAGGTCTCACTGCAACTGTTAGTCAGATAATTAGATCAGTTGAACCTGCAAAACTGTGCATGTCAATTCAGGAGAATATTTTTTAAATTAGTTACTGTATAGTAATATAATATAATCCATTATTTTGCTGTTTTGTTTTAAGAGTACTAACTTATTCTTGCGACATATTCTTGCATCAGCAAAATAATGTGTTGTATAAAAGAAATATGTTTCCGTGTGAATATAGTATACTGTTTACTCTAGAAGTCATATTTTATTAATACAGTGTTTTTATTAATATAACACTGTCACTTCTTGAATTTTAATATTAAAACCAAAGGTCCTCTGATTTATGTATTTACCATCTGGCTAAGTTATTTAAGTTGCTTTTCACTATACATTTATATGTTGTCCACCTCTTGCTATTTCTTTATTTATTCCATATCAGTATCTAACCACATGCACTGCTGTTTCTGAAGGTTTAACACTCTCTCAATCACTATGGAGTCTGTGTCTCATTCAATAGTCATATCATCTTAACAGCAGATACAGTATGAATGGAAACAATGGGCAGCTTTGTGATGGTAGTGAATTCTCTTCTGTCTGCTTCTTCCCAGACGAAGAACAAGCAAGATAGCAGGAAGTCAAATCTACTAAGAATCATATAAACAAAACAAAATAAGAAAATAGTTGTGGGTTTTTTCACTAGAAAAATACTTTGATTTGTGATTTTCCTCCCCAACAAGGAATTTTATTCACAAAGGGAGAATAAGAATAAAGACTGTTCCCTAAGACTCGCCACCAGTGACAAGCTGAGCTCTTGCAGAGATGTGGTTCACGTCATCTGTTGCGTTAGGAAACAGTTATTCAGTACAGCCAGTTCAATTCCATTAGCTTGGATTTTTGTAATTCCATTACACAAAACTTGCAGTAAGAAATGAAGTTCAAAATACAGCTCAGGGAAGTTGCTAAGATTTTAATATTCCTTGAAAGTGGTAGTGTATAATTTTACAGCTTCCTAGCAGTCCACATAATGCTGCCTCTACAGTAACTATTTTAATCCAGAGGAATAGAAGAGACCTCCAAAGGTGGCATATCCTGATGCAGTCACTGAGAGCAGGGAAGCTTGGATGCTGAAGGTGTGCCCATGTACATTGACAGAAAAGCTTTCAGTAGCTTTAGCAGTGCAGGATGAAGCTGAAGTCCTGATTCCGTTTTCACTGGGCCCAAGTAACATTCCAGTGAAAACAGTGTGAAAGCATCTGGTTTTGTTCCTCACATGGGACTGTGACACCACCTGTGGCCTGTGTACCAGTGGGTGAAGGCAGAAACAAGACATTCCTCTGAAACTGACCTCTCTTCTGTGAGCCAGGAAACATGGGAGTTGGGGAATTGAGTTCTATCTTTTGCTGATTCCCAAATCCTGTGGTGTTTTATTTTGCATGTAAAGTATAACTGTGATAAGATACCCATTAAAACAGAATTAGACTGATTATAACATCTAGAGCCCTAGCACACTGAAATGTGTCAGGGTGGGCTCCAAGTTTTGGGTGTGTAGTGCTGTTACACACACATCAGTGGAGAATGTTGGATTAAACCAATACACTCACCCACTTCTGAAAGATCTCTGCACAACAGTTGCACATCTGAAAATATTGATTGAAGGCATGATGCCCAATTACACATGCTTCATAAATTAACCCTTAAATGTCTTAATTTCCAGCCCATTTCCAGCCAAGAAACAGTCACATACCAGTCCTGGATTTATTTATGAAGTGCAGTTCCTTCACAGTGCACATACAGTAGGGCTGGGCAACCTGCAGGACCCATTTTCTCCACTCCCAGGAATGCAAGGGAGGATCAGGGCACAGTCTTCCCTGAGGAAGAACCTTGTAGCTTACTGTTTCATCACTCCAGATTAGCCCATCTTTGCCATTTGTAAGGTGTAGGACAAACAGAGAGGTTTTCCAGTGGAATCCCAACCACTGAATTTAATGGCAAGAAAAACTTTTATGGCTGGAATTTCAAATTCACTATTTCAAATCCCAATTCCTTAGCAGGTCTCTTAGTTCAGCTCTTTCATCCAGCCCGAGTGTCTAAGAACTGAGACTTTCTTACAAGAGAGATTTTTTGGAAGAAAGGCTGTTCTCAGCACTTGGAAATGGGATCAGGACTTGAAGATTGAATTACTTTCATGAGTGTTTGAATACTCTGTTAATTTGCTACTTTGTAATTATTCTTTTCATTCAGGTTTTTTGGTTTGGGTTGGGGGTTTTTTGGTTGGTTGGTTTCTGTTTGTTGGGTTTTTTTTAGGAACTTGCTTTTTATTGCAGACTGCAAACCCAGTACACTTAAGCTTCCATACTCATGCTTCTTTCTGAAATGTTTTGCTTTAGTTTAACTGTCCTCATGCTGTGAACTTTGCAGATTTGTTTCTGAGTGTCACGTGCTTCTGCTACATCGGCATTGTCACTGTTATGGTATTTTTTCTTTCTGTCTGTTTCTTCCACAGGAGTTTAACAAGTAATCTGCCCAATGTGAATCTACCAAATGTGAATCTCCCTAAAGTACCAAATCTACCAGTTAACATCCCACTAGGCATCCCACAAATGCCTAGCTTTTCTGCACCGTCATGGATGGCTGCTATTTATGATTCTGAGTGTGTATTCAGTTCAAATTAGATCTCATTTAAATTTAAAGTAATCTTGGCATGGATATGTATTGTTTGTTTCTGTGCATTACATAAAACTTTAAAGAGTGATACAGTTAATTAGACGTTTTCTGAATGAGACACTAGTGAATTTCTGGCATGTATATTTTGAGGGGTTTTTGTATAAATCTTGAAAATTTGTCTCAACTCCCACTGAGAGTTTCAGCAAGTATCTTGCTTTACAAAAAAGCTGTCGACAATGGGCCATAGTCTGAACAACATACAAACCACAGAACTTAAAATATGACAGTGTCTCTGCAAAGAGTTTTGTCCAAAAGAGAAGATGAACCAATTTCAGTGCCAGTCAACCAATTTCTGTGGACCAGATGTAGATCTAAAAGTGAATTTTATTTAATGAAAACTCTACATTTCCCAGATAATTTTTATCTTGATTATGATGAAGCAGTTTAAGAGGAACACCTTGCAACAGTTTGGGGGAGGCTCCAGAGCAAATAAAGCTCCATAGCCATCACTGCTGCCTGAATAATGCCATTACTGACTAAAGAAAGATATTTTCAGTGTGAGCTTTAGATTATGGTTTGGGAAATCAGGCATAGTGTCAAAGCAGTCAATCTGTACAAGCCTTGTGCTCTGTGCTCCCAGCTCCTTGTCTGAGTGTCCCAGGGTGCAGTTTTGGAGTTCAAGGGGAACATACCACAGATCCTCAGCACAGATTGGGCAAGTTCTCTTCTTCTAGCAGAGTTCCCTTAGAACTCCCAGCACTAGGCAGTATGGAGGGTGGTACACAGTGTGCTCAACCTAAATCTCATCATTTGAGGTAGCTCATCTCCCAAGAGGTCCTTGCATGGAGATCTTGACAGTTCTCCTAAATTCCTAGAAAGTTATTTAGAGTTGGCATAGGGTGTTCTCAGCCAGCACTGTGGTGCTTTTCTTCTACCCTTTCAGGTAAAACTGATAAAACTGAAGAACCCTCCAAAACTCTCCCCTTCACTGTTCCAGAAACACCCTCAATTACATCTACACCTGGAGTCCACCAGAATGGCTCTGCCATTAGCCTGGCACAGACAGGATTGCAGAGCACTGGTTATGAACCAAAGTAAAGCAAACACTGGTGTGAGATTTTTTAATACATTTTGAAAGCTTTTAAAACAGTAGCACGGTTGTTTATGTTTCAAAGCCATACAAGTCATATTCATGCTAAGATAGCTATATTAAAGGCTAGTTTAGGCAGTTGTCTGTAAAGAGTACTTGAAAGTTTTAATCTCTCTCTGTGCATGCTTTGTGGTACTGCCCTTGAAAAGATAAGAATCATGTAATGACAGAAAATTGGATAATTCCTCTGAAAATGCTTGAGCATCAATGGTATATTGCAAGTTGCCTGTGTGATTAGAGTAATTGTGGTGCTCAAAAGCAAAATACGAACAGTGCATTTTGAAAATGAACATACTATATTGTTTACTTGGATGGAGCCCTACTCAAAAGTGAGAAAAAGACTGAGAATAATACTTTTAAAATTTTGAAACCAAATGAATGTCATGATATTGCTGTAGTAAATACTAATTACTGTATTTGTACACATTTAATCACTTAAAATGTAAATTCGTGTAGTTCCAAAACTGGATTTAGACTGTTAAAGCTGATTTACACTCAAGCACAGGTTTGAATCAGGTGCAACTAAAAACTGGTGGTAGATGAACACATGAGACTGTTGTACAAACTGGTCCCCTGGCTAAAGGAAATGCCTGATTCTTTATCTTTTCATCTCCCTGGTTTCCTTTTACACACCCTTCCCCTCCATCAAGGACATGTTACCTGTTGCTTAGTGTCAGATATGTTTCTCCTACAACCGAGATGATTCATTCTTTATCTCGTTGACTCTGTTAGCCCAGGACCCCCACAGGACCCCTCTGGCATGTTTGGACTACAGTTCTTACCTGGCACTAGCCCTGTTTGCATTAGCTCTGAGCTCCTCTAGCATTAACTCAATGCAGCTGGCATCTGTCACAATAGAAACACCTTCCCTCATCTGTTTCTATAGATGATGTCAGCACAAGTGGTAATGCATGGTGTGTTAAATATCTTATAAATTACCGTGTTAGCATTAGTGGTATGCGAGGAGGGGGTTGAAACTCTTGAAGCTCCCTTGGTAATTGTTCTGGAAAAAAAAAAAGTGGGGGAGAAGGAGAGAGGGAGAGAAAAGGGTTATGGATGCATAAATTTCTCTGCACAAACAGAGTGCAATCCAGTTCTGTATTTTTATTCTGTAAGTGAAGGTTTGAGATATAATTATACTGTGAAAAGAGCTGGTGTAGCTACACACTGCAGGACCAAAGACTTCCATCTGGGCAGGGGTATGGGTACAAGAATATATGCTTGGAAGAGAAATTCAGTGTTTTGTGGATGACCAAAGTTGTTGCAAAGTAAATTTTTAAAAATGGAAATTTATTTGTTCTGTAATTGCCTTTGCAAGAAAAAGATGCAGCAGTAAATCCTGCCAAAACTCCTGGATGTGAACTGTCTAGTGCCCTTAGCTCAATTGACTTACCTCAATTTTTTTTCAGCTGTTCAAGAGATAAAGTGTGTCCTCGCTCACCACTTGTTAGCACTGTCCCTTACCTGGAAACGGGGGCCTCACTGGGGGGACAAGGCAAACTCAAGATATAATTCAGAGGGGGGAGAATTGCATGAAACCCTGAATCTTAATAACTGCATACAGCCTAGTATGGCAGTTATTATTGATCAAGGAATTTCTCCCACAATTTCTGGCCTTAATTCTTAATAATCACATATGTTGATGTGGTTATTAACTAAGGCTGATTTTTACCATACATACGTTCTTCCTGTTAATATGTGTAACTCGTAATGTTGTCTTACTCATCTGGTCTGGAAAGTTTTGTGGGTGATGACAGCAAGGTAGATTAGGCAACTGTATGGTAAAACTCAAAATCCTGATGGTGGAGATGGCCAGCGTTGTCCTGTGTATGAAACTACTGTCTGCCCTACACTTGTTGCAGGAATGGTCTCCACATCAGGTTGCAAAGAACCTGGTGCCACTTCTGACTTTTGTTCTCATTTCGCCCTGCCAGCAATGGATCAGGCACCTCGGAAGATATGTTCTGGAAACTTGATGCCCTACAGACCTTCATTCGGGATTTGCACTGGCCTGAGGAGGAGTTTGGGAAACACTTAGAGCAGCGCTTGAAGCTTATGGCGAGTGACATGATTGAGTCCTGTGTGAAAAGGTGTGTGCCCATGGGTGAGCCAGTCGTGTTTCTCACAGGAGCTCACGGGATGCAATACGTTGTTATGTGGCATTTTGAATGAAATTTCACTTCCACCACCATTTATTAGTGACCCCAGCTCACCTCTACCCAGCACAATTGTGGTGGAAAGCTTATTCCACTCAAAAATTCACCCTGTTGCTGTGAATTGTGGACTCTCCCAAGCAATTACTTCTCTGTTGAGACTCTGGAGAGTTCATATTCAAAATAAGGCAACAAATGACCCATTCTTTCAAGCTTTTTATGTAGTTACTTATTTGCAGTGCCATGCATGGTCAAGTCTTTGTAAATGCAGTTTGGTGTGATGGTGCTGAGTGCTGAAGATTTAGCCTTAAGAAAGATCCCACCACTCACCTAAAAAAACACAGATCCATGACCAAAAAAATCAAGAAAAAAAATTATCAAAGAAGGGGGATAGTGTGTGTCTTGGCACACAGGTTTCAAGTCTGCCCTTGATTGAGAAAAACTCTTGTATCATCAGCCACACTGCAGGATACTCCCATGCAGACCTTCCAAAACAGAGATTTCTTCAAAAAGCTTTCAGACATACCAGCAGCTGTCATTTTGAAAGCAAAACATTGAGGTTAAATATCCAACCCTTCCACAGCAATTTATGTGCATTGGCATCAGAGATGATGAGGCAAGAGGAAAAAATGAACTTTGTATTTCATTGTGCAGAAATTCTTAGGCAGAGAGATGAACCAGAGGAAAAATGGGTGCCAAATACAGCTGGTACATGCTACCATTAGCTGCAGTATGTGATGGGGCTGTTCTGTACCACAATTGCCTGGCCACTCTGCAGGTGTGAGTGTGGCATTTATTGTCCTCACCACCTGGATGTGCAGTGTCACCACTGGGGAAGGAACATTCGGTCCCCGAGTTGCAGGCAGGAAGGCAGGCAGCTCGAGGCTTGTTCTCTCACCATTCTGGAATAAACCTCAGTGCATTTGAAGTGCAATGTCTTTGACATTGAGCAAGTCCCCCTTTATTGCAGCAGCTCATCTTTGGCACTGTGGCTGGCATTAATACTGAAATTGAGTTGTCCTGCAGTTGTCAGACTGTCCTTTAGGAGCAAACACAGTGCTGGAACTCTGCTCTTTGCTCCAGCAAAACTCTTATTTTCTTTCTGTTTGTTGGTTTGGTTTGGGGGGTTTTTTTGCTGGGGGAGAGAGGGTTGGGTCTTTTTAAATTGGAACCAAGGCCCCTTGGTTCTAGTTATAGCTGCGATGATCTATAAAAATCAGATCAGGTTAGCTCAGCTGAGATAACAGGGAAAAGTAAGCAAACTTCCAGGTACATCTGAAAAGGGACTTGAGTGCTTTGAAGCCGTTTTTGGGGTTTTTTTTCCAATTGCCTCAACCTTTCTACAAATGTGTTGCCCTCTGTAAAAACTTGGCCCAGCTTGTACTGGTATGACTATAAATAATGGTTCTGAGAATAAGTAAGTAGGAACATGCTCCTTTCTGTGAGGAGATGGAAAATCCCAGTCTCCTTGGGTCCTTTCAGTAATTATCAAGATTCTAGTCCCCGAGTCCAGGCTAAATCTGGCACTGGTAATTAAATCAGTTCAAATGCCACTGCTGATGTAAACCAATATGCTGCCTTCCCTATTTATATCACCTGCAAACAGGGCCTGGCTAAGGTTTCTTTAGCAATTTCAGTTTGACACAACATTTTTCTTCGCGTCTGTCTCTGAACTGTTGAATCCATGGAGGAGCCACCCTGCCTTCCGCACTTGGTTGTATTTCGGGGCTGTCAGGAAAGAAGCCCTTGCAAGGAAGGCCTGTTAACTAATAAATCCAAGCAGAAGGACCTATGTACCAGCTCAGATCTGATCCCAAGAACAGGAGCTTCACATTTGTAAATGAGTTTTCATTTGCATAACCCTTGGGGGATTGTTCAAGTTCAGAGTTATTCCTGAGCCGCAGCTGATATTATTTGTTATTTCTAAATTGAAGCTCCTATGTTAATTTGTTGGCAGATTCTGTCTGATGTGATAATTGTTCTGTGTTAGTTTAGATTAGTGAAGTACCTCTGGAATATGCAGAGGGGCTCCAAAGAAAGGCAAGACAATGCCCACCGCACTGCAGAACATTCCCAAGTTACAGTCACAAATGCCTTGGTATTTAGAATATGACACAGGATCAGATTCTGTAGTCTTTGGTCCAACAAAGCTTTTGGTGTATCACAGTTTGTAACTGCCAGGGATGTCAAATTTGAGCTCAGTGAAACCTCAGGAGAACAGTGAGGTGTGGGCTCATGCAATGCATATGCTCATAAGACCATTATGAGCTTAAAAACTCATAAGACAGTTAGGAACTAAGCAAACAAATACCATCATGGAGACCTAAAAATGCAATGGCCTGGCAGTGTCCTTTCAGTCAAGTGATAAAGGAGTTTCTAGTATTTGTAGTTGATAGGGAGCAATAGGAGCTTCCTTTAGTGCAGCAGGCTGTGGTTATAAACCAGCTAATGCAACCAAATTATAGGTGTACATTAACACTGCTATTTGTAACATCATCACACTGTTTATCAAGTATGAGAAAGTCATCGTTTCCCTGAAATTGTTGCACACTTTATAAATAGTGTGTATTCTGGAAAGTGAGTTTCTTTTTAAACTAGAAAATCATTTTTAGTAAAAGCACATTTATAACAATTACACTATGGCACTCCCAGCAGCATTCGGCTTTCTGGCTTCTCAAACTCTTCTCAGAATTGTTTCACATTATTATTATTGGCTTCAGTATGTTTAAAAGCAACTGAAACATTTTTTGTCTACTTTCCTTCACAGAACAAGGATTGCATTTGAAGTAAAACTGCAGAAAACCAGCCGATCAACAGATTTCCGAGTCCCTCAATCAATATGCACCATGTTTAATGTCATGGTGGATGCCAAAGCTCAGTCAACAAAGCTTTGCAGTATGGAAATGGGCCAAGAGGTAAAAATGCAGGTTCTTCCTTTCACAGCTTTTAAAGCCAATGTCATGAAATTTCCTATCTCCTGTTGTGCTTTCAGAGACGTTGTATCGGTTGTGGATTTAGCCTTCCATAGCAAGTGTGCAGATGAATGTACAGGGGGTTGCTCTCAAATCTAATGAATAGAAACATTCGGAGTCCCTGTCACTTAGGAGTGGCTTTTTGCAAGGACTGTGGTATGCATACGGTATCTCTCAAGCTTGGTTGATGCATGATGACCATATATATTGAGTCATTAACTGCACCTTGGAGCCAGGTGTCGGCAACACACTTTCTGTGTATGACTGTTTTCTGTAGACAAACATAAGGAAAACAGAAGTGCCAAGTTGTTGCTGTGACGCTTGTAAGGAAAAACAAAACCTCACCAAAATAAAGAAATAGCTTCCAAAAGTAGGTTGAAATTCCAGCTGCTTTGACTTCCTTTTGAGTATTTGCTATAATCAGCACACTTGATCGTTCTGGATTTCCAGGTTCTTAATGACTCAAGTTTCCCAACAACAAATCTGTTTTAATGAATTGCTGATTTTTATTTTCTTCTGAAGTTGCAGGTTGAAGTTTCTGTGAATTGATCTATGAATTAGAAAGGCATGGCAAATTGAAGTAGATTTAATGATCATTATAATGATCATTTTGCTCCAGTGGCTTCAAGCCAAATTAAATATTCATATACCGGTCTAGAGTAAATTCATAAATACTGTTTGGCTCTCCTGTCCTGCTGCTTGTCAGCATTTCCTAGATAAGCCTTTTCACTACAGCTTTCCATGGTCAGATTTTGCAGTGAGTCATTGCAAGTTGTTCCTGTGGATTTTTTTGGTTGTTCACCTCATTTTTTTCCTCTGAAAGGACTTTGTCCAAAGGCCACTGAATGTAGCAGGGCTCCTTGCCCTGGTGTAAGTGGTGTTTGGATCAGATTCAGCTGTTCTTTTTATTTTTTCTCATACATATTTCAGTTATGACATTTTATTTGTGACAGTCACCTTGCAAGAGATTTCATACTGCCCATCATCAGGTTCTTCCCTTGTCCTCCAGGTCAGCTGGGGCAGATCTTGAGCAGGCTGTTGTTGTCCAAGCCTAGACATGAACTTCTCTACCATTTTCTGTACCATATTCATGCCCATTTATCTCCCTGAATCCCTCAGTCTGCAGCTGCTGCAGCACCTACCCTGGCAATGCCCTGTCAGCTGGGAAAGTCCATGTTTGTGATGCTCCCCACTGCAAACGAGTATCAAACCCTTGTATTAGCAGAGTGTCTGAGGACAGGGAGCTTTTGGAGAACAAGCTGACTCTGACATCATGACAGAGGAAGCTCATTGCATTCTTAAAACTGTCAGGTTAAGTATTCAGATGGCACAAGACTGGTAACAGCAACTGTGCCTGGGTGTCGTGTGACCAGGTACTCACTGCTTCTTTCCATGCTGACTTGTGATGCTCTCTGCTTGCTACAGTTTTCCTCCAAATTCTGAGCATCAGTCACAGTGCTCGTTCAGCCTGACTCAGACTGCAGGTGAGAGGGGAGCAGGCAGCCACATGGTTATTTCTGGGCTGCAGTGGATATTCAGCTGCACATCTGCCTGTGCCACTTCCAGAAGGTGTTTGGTATGGCAGCTCCAAGACAGATGAACTCCTGTGACAAGCAGCAGTTGCTGGGACACAAGGTTTTTAACAAATAGCTGAACTAATAGACTTGTAAAGCAGATGTAAATTACCGGTGCATAACTTGCCATTTAGGGCTTCAATATTTTATACACTCTCCCTTTTTATTTTCTTTCTTCTAATGAGTGTTACTACCTCCCCCTCCGTTCGCTCGTACCACTCCACGTTTCGACTACCTCCATCTCCTCTTCTTAAAGCTTTCTAAACCTGTGTGCTGAGATGGGCAGGCTGAGGAGCATAAAAGTTCAGACATAGACCTGTCATTACAGCCTGGCAGGGAAGGACAAAATGCTACTCTGCCTCTTCCAGTCCCCAGTGGAAATGATGAGACAGTCAGATAGGCAGCAGAGGGATGGGAATCCGGGGTTCCAGCCTGCATCTTTTTCTGTAATGTGGGGAGCTGGGTCTGAGCCCCACGGAGTCCTTCTGTCTCCCCTTCTCATGTGTGGCAGCCACACAGCTCAGCAAGGGCTGCTGGCAGCCCCATCAAGGAGGCAGGGAAGGGAGGGAGGGACAGATAAACTCTCTGACAGGACCATCCATCGGTGCCACAGTTGTCACGTGGCTCCTCCAGTGCATGGTCCCTGTGCAGATGGTTCAACAGCAGCAAAAAGGGCTCCCATTGCCCACCACAGTGTTCAGGCAGGGCTGTTTGCCCAGACCTAACTGGAGAAGACGCTTTTATTAGAAACAAACCACTGATTTTTCTGACAGTTCAAGCTGTACGTGGGCAGAGACTCTCTCAACACCTTACTTGACCTCACTCTGTGATTTCCCTCCCACCCCAAAGGCCTTCCCTTTCACACTACCTTCAGCCACACTCACTTTAGCAGATACTTGAATGCATTTTGCGAGCATTACCCTGTGAAACAAACACCCATCATTTCATTCCATTTCGTTGTCTCTAAAGGCAGCTGTTAAAACATTTGGTAAACATACTTTACCATCTTAAATATTTATTTTTCCTCTGAATTTTTAATACATCTAAGGGGATAAATGTATGTATTAAATGTTTCTCAGTTGGTCTAGTATGTTTCTATTTAATATCTAAGGTCAGATGGTCCTTAGAGAAATACAACGTACACACAATCTGTTACATGACAAGGCAAGATACTCATCACATAAAGTCAAGTTGAATCATTGTAGTGCACTGATTATGGATTGTAATAATCGAGCTAATAGAAAGCTGTGATGAACTCAATCGAGAGTGGGGGCTATGCTGGGTAAAGCAAACCAGCTCTGTGATCTTTAACCTTGAGCATTTTCATGAGGAATGTAGAAGGAGCTGTTTGAATCACTGGTTTATGAGCCAGGCGTCTGTAAGCAGCACCAGGCGCTCGCTTTCCAAACCGCCGCCTTCTCTGACCCCGTCCTGGCCGAGGCTCACCTTCCCAAAGTGGAGCTGGGGCTGCAGCACCGGGGGCACAGGGTGCACATCACTGTGGCTGGGGCAGGACCCTAAGCCTCACGGGCCCTGTCCTGCATGGTCACTGGCCCTGGCAGCGGGGCTGATTCCACCCTGGGGATTGCGGCTGCGATGGGAATGAGCACTCAGAGTCCTGCGACACCTCCTTGGCGCATGCACAGGCTCCTCTCCTGCTCTCAGAGCGGCAGTTTTATTCCATCGGGGCTTTTATTTGCCTTTTAAACAAGCTTTTAATTGAACATGCATCAGTCAGTGCATTTCACAGTGGATTGCTTTGCACATAGCTAGCCGTGTTTGAGTTCAAACTCATGACTTACTCGATGAAAGCAGTTAGCTAAATTCTTGGTTTCAAGGTCTTACATACACAGAAAATGCAGTTGCAGAAGGAAAACGTCTTGGGGCAGACACCCCAATATACGCACAACCCCTTCTCCATCTCCCTTAGGAAGTCCTGGCTGTGTCTGCCAAGGACAGCAGCATCTTCTACATGTACCCAGCTGTTAGAGATCCCTTTCACCTCACAGCTGTGCTGGGAGTGGCCAGGTCAATCTGGGAGCTGTGCTAGCTCTGCATTAAAAAGATTAATCTAATAATAACTATGAAATAATAATAGCAATAACTATGATCCCATAAGGGACTTTTATATGTCTTGACCTGCAAAGCAGGACATGGGAATGGGAACTGCCAATGCAAATGCCACCCGCTTGTTCGTGTATGTTTTCCCCCTGCGTGGGCCCAGCAGATCGCAGCCTGTGGCGTGGTGGTGCCAGCTTGTCCTCCTGCCCAGGTGAGGCTCTGAGTGCCCTAGCCAGTCCTGGGGCTGGGACGTGCTATGCCACATCCCCCTGCCCTGCCCACCCTGCCCCTGCCACAGGGGTCACCCTGGCACAGCCATCCCGGTGAGGGGTGTGCGGCTGCCCCGATTCTGAATCCTGCCTGTCGACAGCAAGGTCCCTTCCTTTTTGGAGTGAAATAAAACCATAAGAGAGTGCCAGCAGTTAGCTACAATCTGGTCCCTTCCCACTGTTTTTCTGTCTGCAAATCCTACAGGTAGCGATCTCTGGTATTTCAGCGAAAGGAGGTTTTGATCACATTTCATTTTCCATTGCTTATTGTTTCTGTGCATGATGCTGCTGTTCTCATACGTCTCTTTTTTTAAAAGATTTTGGTTTATTTATTGTTTATCTTCATATGTTCTTTTTCCTGTCTTTTGCACTTTCCTCTTTATTTCTGTCCCCAATCATCTGAAAAGTTTGCAAAAGAGTGGGTAAGTGTGTCCTACTTTTATTTTCTTTTTCCCGAATTCCTGTATTAATGTTACTGCCATAGAAAAAAATCTCCAAACTGCAGAGCAGTTCAGAGTACCCATCAGACACTGAGACCAGCAGCTAGCATTTGTAAAGCCCTCGCAGTCTTCCCTCCCAAAGTCTGATTAGTATTTAAAGCAGATTTGTCTCTTTCAATGTGATTTGATGTTAACATTTTAAAACAATATTAATGCCAAGTGGTAATGAATATAGTGACTAGCACCAGTGCTTGAAATGTTTGACTGAAAAATCAAATGTTTTGTGTTGGAAAGCAGTCATAATCAGTATTTTCTCAGTCCATTGAAAATAAGAATATACTGTATGTTTTCACTAATTAAATCTTGTATTGGAAACAGGTCTTTTCTAAATTAGTAGAAGACTGTATTTTAGTACCTATTCTAGCCATATTGCAGCTGATTGCATCAGAGCTCCCAAGCTAAGCAAGGTTTGGCATGTGCAGAAATTGGGTTGAAGACTCAGAAGCACTGATGCTGCAGGCACAGGCATTGGTCAGCTGGTGCTCAGCTACTGCCACGGGATCTGCCAGCACCCAGGGCTCAGGGCTGCACTGCCTGCTGGCTTTTGCATGGGACAAAAAGGCTCATTGTGGTTTGTTGGGTGGTTTTTAAATATGTCTTACAGTCACTGAGCAAAGTGTTTAAATGAGTGCTTCATTTGAGCCGTGTGCTTGCTGAACCCAGGTAACACAGGTTCAGCTGCTTTGCTGCAGTAGGTGGGAATAGCTGAACACCATTCCTGGTGGTTGAGGCCACTGCAAGCTCCCCTGGAGCAGCATGTCCTCCCCACTCCCCTGCCAAGGGCTGGCGGGTTTGTGGTGCCCTGGGAAAGGGCTGCTTGTTCCCCTCCAGCAGCAGGGACTTCAGGGTCTCTAGGAGCACTGGCTGCTGGTGTTCACAGGGATGGCATAGCCTCCCCTCCGACATCCATGAGTGGCTCCTGGAGCTGTGGGCACATAGAAGAGGGAAAGGTTTGCCAATGCTTCACAAACTGATGTAGGATTCTTGTGAATTTGAGGTCTGTCCTACAAATGTCAGTAATCACTGGCCACTGCAGTGTGGCCCAGGGTAATAAGCTGCATAATTCTTTGGTTTAAAGCTGCATATTGTGGCTTACCAAGGGAAGAGGCTGACAAGTGTAGAGCTGTTGGCTGTGATCAATGCTAATATTTTCCTCCCCCTCTCTTTTTATTTTTCTTTAGCACCAGTACCATTCAAAAATAGATGAACTAATTGAGGAAACCGTCAAAGAAATGATAACACTCCTAGTGGCAAAGGTAACCTTCAGCTTCAGGTGAAGTGATTCACTGTTAACATTGCATTTTTAATATGTGCATTTCCATTAAAATGTGACACATTAAGATGTTGAATTGGCTTCTTGTTTCTCACAGGCAAGATCATACATCTCCCAGTCCTTTCATGGTGACTCTTTGATGATTAGGAACTGCGTGAGATGTAATACGCTGCTGGCAGGATTGCCATACTGGGCCAGAAGTGGTTTTAAGGAATGGGTGTTATGTTAATGGGGTAGCACCCCATGGTCAGCATCACCCCACAGCACTGGGGTAGCTGCAGTCAGGGGGTGGCACTGCTAAATGCTGCTGCAGAGCCTTTGGGGTGGCACGCAGAGGTGGCCACCACTCCTACACAATGAGGTTGTGCGGACAAAATAGCTCATCTTGTGCAAGATCACCATATGCTCTCCTAAGAAATTAATTTAGAGGTGACAGTAGTGGGAAATACATTCCAAAATGTCAGGTTTAATTGTTTGGAAATTGTTTTTCTTCAGCGTCAGCTCCTCTCGCTCAGCTGCCAGTATTCCCTTTGGGTGGTTGTGTAGGTCTGGTGTGCTGTGCTAACACGGAGGGGAATTGGTATGTAGGGAGAAAGATGGTGGGGTGTGTTTTCCTCGAGTTTCAAACTTTGTGAGAACAAGTCATCCCTATTATACAGTGGAGACCTTTAAACATAATCCACCAACATATGCCAGTTCGATTCTTCTACAAGAATACCCAGCTAGCTGCGTGCTTGACACTGCATACTGGGAGCAAGAACCACACTCCCCCATCCAGAGAGGCTCTGCTGGCTTCTCCACACATTGCACCCACCTCCTGTCCCCAGCATCACCCAGGACACTGAGGGGTGATTCCCACTCAGCAAGAGGTGCACCACCAGCACTCAAAAGGCAGCATTTCTTTCTCTCCACTCCCCAGCCTGCTGTGCTCAGAGACAGGTGGTCCATTCCTTTGTCAATGCTGAGAGCTCCACTGGACTCTTTGATGCTGATTTTTACACCCTTGCTCAAGTATTAAAAATAATTGCAGTATTTTTTTGTTTTCATAGTTTGTCACCATTTTGGAAGGAGTCTTGGCCAAACTGTCTAGATACGATGAAGGAACTTTGTTTTCTTCTTTCCTGTCATTTACTGTAAGTACAGACTATAGTTTACTTTTTTTTTTGGTGAGTTGTAATCTGCTCTCCCAGGACTAGATCAGCTACATAATAACTCTGCCATTCTGTGATGTTTGATCACTGTAACCCCCACATGGATAGACAAACAACCTGTATGCACATCTACAGTATGTAAATGCCCAAGATGCACAGAGTAAAACCATCTCCAGTCACCACTCAGCTTGGTGGAGTTTATTCTGTAGAGGATACATAGAAAAATGAAAAAAATCATTGCACTGTACATGCAGGTTTTCTAACTAAGGAATCTCCTTCATTACCACTTTGCATTGACAAGTATGTTTCTCCCAGTCTTATGGCCATAGGAGTGACCATGTTAAATAGTAAACAGCAAAATAAGGGAGATCTAGGGAGTGCTTTTGTGTTTCTAAAAGAGAACACAGTAAGGGAAATGTCACAAGGTCACACAGCACAAGGTGCTTCTAATGCCACTTTTCATTTCTCCCCAACACTGCAGAACCAATCCACAGCTCACCACATAACATATTTCCTAGCAAGGTCCAGGACCAGACGGATATCTGTGCAAAACTAGCCTCAGTATCCAGCAAGGGTTTAACAATCTGAGCTGTATTCCAGAAAAGTGTTGTGACAGCTTTTTAGGACAAACACATGGCAGCTGATTTCCATAGGTCTTCTAAAAGCATGACAGAAAGTTTACAAGAGTGCCTCTATGCAAGCATGGCTTTGCTTCTCTCAGCTCACAGACAGATGTGCCTGTGTCTGGGGTAGTTGGAAAGTCACATCACTTTCACCTGGACCTGCTGCCTGCACATGCACCCTCTCCTTTGCTCACTTGTTCACAGAGACTGGGCAGGAGGCAGAAGGCACTGTTCTGCAAACTGGGAAGGTTTTCCAAAATCTTGTTTCATGTCTTAGTTACTTGCAATTGTCTGTTGTTTGCTACTCTTAGGCCCTTTTGCTGAGTTCGAGGGAGCTTGTAGGATTCATTTGGAAATGGGGATGGATGTAGGAAGACTTAACAGCAGAGGCAAGAAGCTCATGGGCAGCTGTGTGCCAACAGTCTGGCAGCTTATCTGAACCATCCCGGGGTTCAAACTAAGCATTCTTCGTTTTCAGGTGTGCTGGAGGCACTTTGTTTTTTGGAGAAGGGAGGAAGAGATGGTGTCCCATTCACTGTCCCGGAGTGCTGCTCTTTTCACAGGATAACCCCTGTGTGGTTACAGTCCCATGGCTGTGCACATCCCTGCTTAAGCAGATGCAGGGAATGGCTTGAGGTGGATACCTGGATACCTTCTCTCATTCCAGTGCTGTGGAGGGTTAGGAAATGCTTGTGTGCCAGCAGCAGAGGATGTGGAGGCGGCAGCTTTCCAGGCATCGGAAGTACCAGCATCAGCCCGCGTAGACAGTGTAGTGTGCAGCCCTTCCTTCTCTGTGAATCCAAGCTGTTCCTTGGTTGATGCTGCGCTGCTCCCACCACATCCTACTGTTTACGCTGCCGAGTGCTGCTCCCTTCAGTTGCTGAGCAAACCTCCTGGGCTGCACCTGGACTTTGGACACCTAGCAGGAGCCAGCACATTGGAGCATGGGATTCAAGTATCCTCTCTGCTGCTCCTCAGACACTTACTGACAGTTACGTGCCCCAGCAGCAGCAAAACCGTCTGTCCCACTCTGATGGCCCCACAGCCTTTGAAAATTGTCCCAAACCCTTGATTTCCTGCGTTTCCAGCCAGGAAGGGATGTATATCCAAATAGTTGCTGTGCATGGTGTGTGCATGTCTCCAGGAAAGTGCTGAGCCCTCGCCCACAGCAAAGAGGCTGGGCGCACTGCGGAGGAGCAGGATTGCTCCTTCCTGGGAAAGGGACGTCTCTCACTTTGGCCTATGTGTTTGTTGGGAGCCACTGGGAGAGGAGGCTGAGGAACAGCCATGACCCCTTTGGCACTGGGCTTAGCAAGTCTCCTCTCTCTGCAGTAGTAATGTGACTTGCTGTGTTTAGTCTTTGCAATGATAAATACAGAATCTCTCTCTTGTTACAGCATGCTTGCACCACCTCCCACGTTTTCCCTGTCTGAACAAATACAACAAAGTGTGATGGTCCAAGCCGCTGAGCTCCAGAAAGCATTAGTCTCCCACCCCCTTCCACCGACTTCTTTCATCGCGTGTTTTCCAGGCGCTCTGCAAGTGACATGTACTCGGGGGTCTTGTGACAGACAGTTTTATCACCTAGTAGGATATCCTCATTTCCAATTCTTGCCTCGAAATTCAAGATAAAATTAATGCATCTGTTGTCCTAATAAATTCTCACTAGCCACTTCTCCTTGCAGAGCACTTTGAGAGGAAAACACCCTTCTAAATTTGGCCAGGCTTTTTTTTTTTCTATTTGTTGCTTCAGTTAAGTGTATCTCAGTGGCAGCAGCCCAGGCCCTGGCTGGGTGTCTACATGTGCAGATCCACTGTGTCACAGGAATGCCAGCTGCTAAAATTCCCTCTAATCTGGATGGACCTCTGTAGGCAGAGTATTACACCTGTGGTAATTATAACCAAAGGTTCATGTTACACGAAGGAGACAGAAGTAAAAGATCTTATTTTTGTTCTGTGCAAAATTTGTATGGTAAACTGAGACGTTTCATGGCAAAGTCACATACTTCGTGAAAAACGGCAGCCTAGCAAAAATCACACAACATCCGGCAGTTTGGAAATTTCACTAAATGTAGCCAAATCTGAGTTTAAAGAAAAACAAGTAATTATTCTGATTAAAGGGGAGTGGGCAGGAGAAGCAGCTCAGTTTTTTTGTGGGTGGAGGGAGGAGATCACAGAAAGCTGAGTTATTCCTGTCGTCTCTTGGCTTTGGAGAAGGTAGTTTGAAACAGTGGCGCTAAGCTGGACAGAGTGCTAAATCTGCACTCAGGTGCAGGTCTGCCGCTGCCTCACTTCATGCCCTGTGTGGTATTTGAAGGTATTTGAAGGTACAGGTGCATGGCACCGTGCAGCCCTGAACACGGGCCCCAGCTTGAATTCTGCAGGCTGTCGAGCTGCATCGTTTTCCGAGCTTTCCTCCAGGTTGTTTGGCTTTGCTGCTCAGAAAAGTCACTGGTTTGGTGCTCACATGGGCAGCCCTGCCTGTGGCTGCTCCACGCCAT
Source organism: Calyptomena viridis (assembly GCA_013390005.1). Taxonomy (NCBI): domain Eukaryota; kingdom Metazoa; phylum Chordata; class Aves; order Passeriformes; family Eurylaimidae; genus Calyptomena; species Calyptomena viridis. The sequence goes on from WEIV01012179.1 coordinate 2,016,859, forward strand.
GACTGCCTGCTCCTCTGGAGCTGCAGCTGTTGGATGGGCTCCAGCTGCCTTCGCACATGGAAGCTGGGGCTTGTCCGCTCCCATTCCGCAGAAGCAAGGGATAGCGCTTTGCTACCTCCTGAGAAAGTTGTGAGGATAAGGACAAGGTGTCCAGGCAGCTGTCTGGAAACCGGAATACCTGGAGATAAGATGTCTTCACTGGCAACGAGGGCTTGGTGCTGATTTTGCTACTTCCTTCATAAACTCTGTGCTGGGACGTGCCCCGTCCCCCTCCATCCCTTCTGACAGCAGACCCCAGGTCGCATCACAGCAGCAGGCGCTCGGTGCCCTCCTCCTGCCCTTCCCTCTGTTCTTGCCCCCCGGCTCGGCAGCCCGGGCGCTGCCAATACTTGCAGCGTTCACCTCAGCAATTACCACCAGTCTGGTCTTTTGTATCGCCTCATTGTGCTTAATTATGCACCCCCCACACACACCATATGAGTGCTTCCACCCACTCTCACATTCTGTCTCACACATACATTCATTCTCTCATTCGGGACACATAATTTATTCATCCCAAGATGCAACTGTGTGCGTGTTATATTTAGGCTGTTTTAATGGTAGCTTTAGAAATATTTAAAAGCAGGTGAGCTTTTACACCCAAACAAAGATGGCCGGCAACGCTTACCCTAATTAAAAGCAGAAGTGTTGTGGAAAATCCCAGCCATCCTCTTTCTAGACATGGTGCCTTATGCTACAGTGGGAAAAAGGTCTCTGTGGCCAGCTGGGCACTGCTCAGTTGGAAGAGTTGGCCCTGACGTCAGGGGCCACTCCGCCTCCCATGCCAGGCGATGTGCACCCTGCTGCATGGCAAACACAGATAAAATAAATTTGAGGTCCTGCAGCTCCCACCAGCTCATGAGGACACCACAGAGTATAGTGTCCACTTCTGATACCCTCCCTCAAACAGCATCTTTTAAAAAAGAGTGAAAATCGTAGAAAAATGGTAGTTGTTCAGAGTCTGGGAAGCAGAAAGGCTTTGGGGCACTTCTGTGTGGCATGATGTGAGCACACTGCCCTAACATGGCCTGTGAGCTCCTGCTAGCATCTGGGCCAGCAAAAAGGGGAAAAAAATCATAATTTTTGGTTTGAATTGACTTATGTGAGGGAAGAACTGCAAAACCTCTCAGAAAACGCTCAGCCTAACTGAGCATCACAGAATGGTTTTGGTTGGAAGGAACCTTAAAGATCATCTAGTTCCAACACCCTCAGCATGGGCAGGGACACCTCCCACTAGACCGGGTTGCTCCAAGCCCTATCCAGCCTAGCCTTGATGATGCTCTAGGCTGCAGCCTGCACAACTGGGGGAAGCTCACAATGGGCAGGACAACGGGAAGTGGGCAAAATTAGGGTCCTTTGGGTGCTTTCTTGGTGTAGGCCCCTTCCAGCCTCACCATTCCATCAGCCCCTGCTGCCAGGGGAGTTCCCACAGTCCCTGGGATACAGCTCCCAACAGGAGAGACATGCACTGCCTTGGGAGACTGTGGCATCAGGTGAAGAGCGAGGCCTGCAAAGAAAATAACGATGTCTACTTACAAACCTCGTCTTCCCCCGCTCGCTGAAGTAGAAGAGGGAGAAGCACAACTCCCACACTATCATCTGTTGCTATTAGAGCTTTAGCAGCAGTAAAGTTACCTCTCCAAAAAAAAAACAACAACAAAAATACCACACTTTTAGACAGGAAAGTTAGTTTTATCACCCTTTTTAACCTACTTGGCGTTATGTTGTCCCAAGTGTTGGCTGGAGAAGTCTTAAAGGTGTTTAAAGAAAACAAAAGACTTGAAAAGATACTAATTGTGTAACCTCTCTTCTTGTTCCTTTTACAGGTGAAGGCTGCTTCCAAATACGTGGATGTACCCGTAAGCACAATTTAAACAACTTCTGTCATAGTAATTTGCATCATGCTTTGGTTTATGGCATGTGTACCAACCCACATTATGCATTAACAGCCCAGATTGAACCATGGGCCTTCACACTTCTAACATTCAAACTGGAAAGAATATCTCCACGATGTTAATAATGAGCAGTTACCGTCTTATGGAGACCTATGAGGCTGTTTAGGCAATAATTTGCAGATGGTGTCAAAAAGGTACCATATTTATGCAATTGGCTTGAATCAAATTTTTAAAAAAAGAAAAGGGAGCAGTTCATTCTGTTAATTCTTCATTTGGACTTGTACAAATACAGTATAATTTCAAAATAAAAAGGTCCAGACATGTTAGAACTGAGCCAACACACATCTAACACATTAGCTAATCTATTTTATTTTTGTTCTTCTAATTGTTGGTTTATTTTACTCTTTCAGAAAATGACTTTTTATTACTTTGGGGAAATGGTTATGAGCTAGCAACATGTGTTTGGGAAATTGTTAATGAAAATAATTTTTTTCCATTTTTCTGTAATTGGTATAGGAAAATTGTACATCGTCTCCTCTAATTAGACCTTGATTCATAAGGAAAAGAACCCTTAACGTTCTTAGACAGAGCACTTAACTTGCCAGAAATTTACATTTAAATTGAGTTGAATTGTAATATATAAATGTTGGCTGGAATAAGGGGTTACTGTAACATTTACAGGCAGAAAGATCATGAACAGTTACAAATGAAAAAAGAGTGAATCTTGATACACCACACCAGTTCCTGGACCCAGTTAGACTAGGACAGTGGAAATCAAGAATAGCTCAGCTGAGTTTGATGAACTCTATGTATAATGTATGTATATTTAATGTGGATGGATTGTTCTGCACGCTCTCTTATGACAATGTGATAAATTTATCAGACATCTTGGACCACATCATCTGCATTTGTGTTTCCATCCCTTTAGTCCAAGATAAACCTTGCCTACAGAATTATTGTATCTTGAGCCTAGCATGGAAAAGACAAACCCTTGAACAGTACGAGGTGTTGCTTGGTTTAAAATATCCCAAATGCAGAGATTGGCATCCTGTTGTCTTGGAGTAATAGAAACAAGATACTGAGAGCATTGGAAAGAAAAACTCAGAATTTATTTCTTACCCTAAAAAATGTGGAGATCCTGCAGCCAAATTCCTGGTTGTTTAAGTGCATCTTAAATGTTTAATCATCAGAAATCTGAGCACAGAAGAGTTATTTTAAGTAACTTCTAGGGTGAAGCATGGCATTCTCTGAGGCCTCTATGTTCCTGGAAAGTAAAGCATCTCCATGGAAGGGGTCTCAGTAACATGCTGTGTAACCCTTTCAAGCTCTTCCAAAAGCATTGTACCTGGGACACCCTTGGGAGGTCTGCAGTGGGAGGAGTGGAGTCTGCCCCCATTCTCAGAACCAGACAGATGCTCCAGTTCCTTGTGTAAAACAGAGCAGAAATCATTTGTCTGGGCTATTTTTCAGTTGTTTCCCCACCTTCCCCTGGAAACGAAGCTTCCTTCTCAGTCTCCACATCTTTAATGCAGTCAACCATTTAATGCAGGCCACCCCGTGGTCTGTGAGCCACTGCCTTTCCAGGGGAAGGAGAAAGAAAAACCTATTTGACTAGAGGACAGTGGGGAAATCCTCATGTTGAACAGAAAACCATCACTTAAATCTAATTCTGCAAACATTGTTGCAGTTGTCTGAGTACAAACCAATCCATCTAATGCCCCCTTGGAATGGGCACAATCGGTGGACTGAAAATTGCTTGAAAGTGTAACACTTGACTACTGCCACAGTTGTGTTGTCCTCATTGTTTTTCAAATTAATACCTTGTCATTGTTGCAGTAGGTGTTAAGAAATGTCACTGCCTTCCCAAGGGCCAAGCACTGACCCTTTGCTTGATAATTGTTTGGTTTGTATTAAAAAACTCCCTTCCTACTGCTTTCCAAACTGTCCTCATTTTCACCCTGGAAATTACACAGATGTGTTAACTAACTTCAATTTACAGCGGCTGACAATCGTATCTTGCAGAGAAATGATACTCTGTGATCTGAGGTAAATCACAGTAATGGAAACTAATGACACTAGTTATTAACAAACTTACAATGTGCCAAGGAAATTTAAGATTTTGTGGCAGCTCTTGTAATGACTCGCGTTACTGTATTTTAATGGGTTTCCTTTGAGGTAAGTTTGAATCCAATATATCAAGCAATGTGAACTCAAACAGGATTTTTTTTAAGTATTTTCCCATCCACCTGATTCAGTTCCCATTTTCTTTAAAGCAATGCTGTTATCCCCAAAACCTTGTGCACTCGTAGGTTACTTTTTAAAATCAGTTAAATTCTGCAGAGAGCTGTAGAAATGTGCCAGCACAGATGTCCTGCACTTTAGCAACAGCTTAAACATTCGTGTAGACATACATTCCCTGACTTACCATTTACTCAAATTATTCTTAAGAGAAGCTCTGAATCTGAGCTAAAGTCAGGGTTCTAAACACCAAATGAGAGGTGATTTTGGAATGCCTCCTACAATGCCAGCTGCTTGCTGCACACATCCTCACACCACAGAAGAAGCAGCAGGATCCCAGCTCTGGCTGTTAGCTCTCTACCTTAAACCAGAGGGCTTTTGTAGAGATGACCCAAGAAAACAACAAATCCCCAGCCCATCTTGCAGGTTCACTCAGTAGGTCAAAGGTAGCAAGAAAATTCCCAGTGTCAGTATGTTGAGGAAGAGCTTCACTCCAGGCAAGAGAAGAGGAAAAGCAAGTGCCTGTGCATGATCTTGTGCTGCACGTGGTGTTCTGCTGGGCACAGGGCACAAAGCAGCAGGACTCAGTGTCCATCAGGTAAGGAAAGGGCAAACTGCAGGAGGACAGCAGGAGATGGAGGAGAAGGAAAAGCAGCAATGAGGCTACACACAGAGGAGCTGCCCCCTGCGTCACTATTCATATTTTTCTCTCTCTCTCTTCTTCTCTCCTCCATGCAGAAGCCAGGAATGGATGTTGCTGATGCCTATGTGACATTTGTCCGCCACTCTCAGGATGTCCTGCGTGATAAGGTCAATGAGGAGATGTATATAGAAAGGTTATTTGATGTAAGTAAATGCCTTCTCCTCCTTGGACACCAAGCAGGAGAGACCCAAAATGTGACAAAATAAGACAGGAGGATAAGTCACATTTTGAGAAAATTTATTGGTTATAGCTTTAAAAAATAAATAAATCTTTCCCTTCTTTCTGACTAAGGCTTGTATCTGCTCTCTGCCTGCTTTAAATCTCTACTCTAGTCTACTGTGTCTTTGTCTGTGTGTGGATTTTAAGGGAACAGCATCTTCTAGGAGAGCTCTTTACTATGTTTAAGCTTGTGGAAAATCTCTCTGCAGCAGAACATCTCAGTCATTGTTCTCACTGTTAAAATTTGAGCCTTTTTTTGGCAGATGCATTTGCTAAGGGCCATCTCTTCTGCACATTTTACGCTGTTTCATTGACAAGCACACCAAATCTGACAGCAAATTAAGCATACTAAATTCTAATTCTCAAAGCTAATCAAAACAGAGCTGATTAGGAATGGACTTTGGTATTTTGGGAGGACCATGTTGTGTCTGACACCAAAGGTAAATTTGAGACATGGTCTCCTTAATGAAGATGGCATGGTAGGAACTGACCCAGATGTTCACAGCTAATTTTCTGTCGAACAAGATAAATTCATTGGACTGTGAGAGAACAGTGACCTGTGATGCCCATTTGTTTTGGGTTTGGATGCATGTTAACACTATCTCTGTTTCTGTTGCTCTTGTTATGTTACAGCCTTTTGTCCTTGAAGGTTTTCTGTTGACAGCCAGCCTGTAGCATTAGTGTTTTGGTCTCTCCAGGATATTTGTCTGTATCTCGATTTCTGTTTGAAGCAGCTTCTGTCCCTACTTTCCTTCCTTCCATCTCTCAGCAGTGCCATTTCTCAGTCTCCCGACTCTGGAACTCTAACAACCTTCCTTGCTTTCTTTACTTGCTCTTTTGCTTCCTCGGTGTGCAGGAAAAGCTGCTTTTTTCCCAACCAACCTCCTCCTTCACTTGATACCTCTCTTTCTGCTCATTACATGTCCCTCAGAAACCTCTTCCTCCTTTACAATTCCCACTCTTTCTTTCCCCCATAACTTACCGGATTAAAATGGAACTTATCTCTCATGTCAAATGTTTTATCACATTATATCAAGTGGCATGAATTAGAGTCAAATAATCTTGCTGTGTACATCTACTAGCATGACCCATATCCACTGAGAATGCCTCATTCATGCACGGAGCACAGCAGTGCCTCCTCCGGGCGCTGTGCGTGCTCGCTCCGGGGAGAGTTTGCAGCGCAAGCACCAGACGCAAATCACCCATCAAGCAAGCATGGGGAGAAAAAACAAAACATAAAACAAAAGACTGTCGCTTCCATCTGCAGCGGGCCTGCGAGTGCATTGCTCGTTTGTGTTGAAATTTATTCCACGAGCAGTTAAATTTCCAGAGCTCATCTGGACTGTTCTTTTCAATGCCCACACTGCCTTTTCCCTCATCCTTTCCCTATGATTCACAGTTGGTGTGTTTGTACCCTTTGGGCCATTATTTCCAATTTTCAAAAGGCTGTAATTAGCACAAATATTGATTTCAGTTTGATCCACTTGTACTTGGTTTCACCAAGCTGTATTTTAAACAAATTAACAGTTGACATGAAAAAAAAAAAAAGAGCATCTATCTTGGTGGAAAGCAAAAAGTGCAAAACCTTTCTTTCTCTCCCTGCTCTCCTCAAGTCTCCCTGGTCCATGTGGAAATAAATAATCAAGGGTAGGGTTTTTGCATTGCTCTGCCTGTTTTGACCCACACTGCTGCAGGTGGGAGTTGCAGCATGTGGGAGCTGTTCCCATTCCTGTTCCCATTCATGTTCCCATTCCTGTTGTTGTTCCCGTTCCCATCCCTGTTCCCCGTGCCAGTGGGGTTGTGTTGGGACCCAATGCCATTGGCATGTTCTCATGTGTCTCATGTTCGTGTGCGCCCACGAGCGGGATGAGCCGCGGGACTGTGGCTTCACAAGGAGGGAGAGGGATGAGCCAAGCCCTACTCACCCAACAACGGGAATTATATTTTGAGTGGCTGTGTATCGTCTTTGACAGGTTGCATCTGAAGGAGCTGGTTGCTTCTGTGGTCAGCTGCCATCATGGCTGAGGTGCTCCTGGTGGATCAGTAGAAGCAGGTTAATGAGTGATGGGGGTCACCAGGGCCCAGACCCCATTTAAATTTGTGTTGTGTTTACCCATATTTGGGCAAGGACAGGAGCAAATGCTTAACCCCATTGTCCTGAGTTCAGACATAGCCCTGCAGCCCTTTGCCCCTCTCACCTACCCAGCAAAGCAGCACAGCCGTGGGGTCTTTAAGCTCCTTTGGTCATATTTTCCAAGGAAATTTTAGGTACTAACTAGCTTTTTAATAAGAAATAGAAGAGGAATAATCAAAAATGGTATTTATGATGCCAAGTTACATTTGGACCTGATTTTGTTCCCGCTTCCCCCAGTGTGGCAGGGTAGCAATCCTCTTAGCTGCAGAGTTTTTCCAGGCAATGAGATTATTAACACTTTCGAGGCCGGCTCCTCCACTGGCTTAGAACAGCAGTGCTGGCTTACCCTGGCCAAAGCTCAGTCCAGTTTTAGGGTGTTGTGTGGCAATAGGTGAAACAGAGGCAGTAAACAGCCTGCAGGCTGATCCTCTGTGCCCAGTGGGGTCACATTGGAGACATTCACAGGATGGGGCTACATCCCTGTTCTGCTTCAGCAGAGGTGCACAGTACAAAGTTGTTTATTGTACGTTCCGTGGGATTTGAGCTCCTGGGATATTCCTAACCCCCACACTCCTCTGCTATCCTGCCCTGTGTTTCCATTTATTCCCCCTTTGTTTCCTCCCAGGAGCAGAGGTTGCAGAGTGTGTTATCTCCCCGCAGAAGCTGGGTAACTATGTCTTTTTTTGGCATTTGCCATGATTTCTTAGCTCAGAAACCATCTCTCTTCTCTGCATCGCCTGCTCTGCTCATGCCTGCAGAACAGGGCTCTGCTCTTTGGGAGTTACTGGTGTTTGTGGAAGATTATTGTTATATTTCTGCATGGTCTGTGTGTTTATCCTCTTAATTCTGCAAATTAGTCAGGGTGGGTTTTTTCCCCTCCTGAAATAGAGTCATCTTAATTTTAAAAATCTGTATGCTTGGGATCATTGAATGAACAGATTGATTGTGGAGTTCTGCTGGTAATCAAAACCTAACTAGCTTTTTGGCAGTGCTGTTTACTGCGGGGTAACATGACTTATTTACTTGGCCTGGCTCACTAATTTGATAACATTTAAAGCTAAAACACTGTAATAAGGCCCATTGGTAGAGAGCAATGGTAACAGAAGAGTTTCAGAATAGCATCGTAGCATCCGCTCCCTGCATTCCTGTGTTTCTGGATTTAAACCCTGTGATACTTTGCACGCAATGCAGAAGGATCACAAACTCTGTGTAGTGCCTGATAGGAGGTAAAATTTCAACACTTTTTCTCTGCAAAGGGGGCAGAGTTGACATACAGAATGGGACTGTTTATAGGAACAATGAGGCAGAAGCAGGTGGGTGTATCTTAAACATGGGAAAATATCTGCAGAGTGCTTTTGAGTCTTCAGACCAATCCTGCAAAATTCAGGTTCCCTTTGGCTCAGGTCACTCAGAATTTCATAAGATCAGAGTTTATACATCTATAATATTGTCTGAAGGCAGTGGGAGTTTTACTTGTAAGGGTTGTGCCCTTTGGTGGAAGTTATTTACAGATCCTTGTATATGTGTATATCTTTACACACACCCTTAGATATTCACAGTATAGGTTTCAACCCGTCAGAACATATGTGATCCAGAAAGCCTATGATTGACTAGCAGATAGTGTAAATGCCAACCTTTCCTCCTCTTGAATTGGTAAACACTAATGTAAAACATAGGGAGACTATTTCCTCCCTAGCCACAGCAAGTACACAAAAGGCTACTGAACATGGAGTGAGCTCCCCAAGATCCTGTGAATTCCAACATCCTGATGCCGTCCCTAAATAGCGCAGATGGCATTTTTGTCTCTGATGATTAATTCAATATCTTACAAAAAAAAAAAACAAAAACATGCTTTTGATATGAGAGATCAAAACACCAAGAGAAGCTTCTAAGATTGAGAGGACCTAAAAAAAATTAATTTATTTTTTTCCTCCTTGTATTTCTTGAAGACACCAGCCTGAGTAGAAGATAAGGATTAAAACAGATGTGCTTAGTGCTAGTTCATCTGCTTAAATCTAGCAGTCTCTGAGATCAGTGATTAAAAAGCCATCTCTGACTTTGATGAAATCCACTGCAATGGTAATTCTGTGTCTCTGATCGCTGTCTTATGGGCCTCATGTCTGCCTAAACCGGACATAGAAAACATTTCACTGGAGATGATACATGGATTATATGGGTCAATTATACACTTAATCTGCCTTCTGGGGATTAAGTGTGCATAGATTGACCCCGTATTTGGCTTGTCCTTGGCAGTTATCAGATCAGGAAGGTTGCCTTTACCAAAAAGTCTGGTAAGAACTTAATCACGCAGTGATACAGCCCGCTGAGGTGGCAGCAGTCACCGTGCTTTTTGCAGAAGGCAGTTTTACCACTTCACTGTCACTGTGAGTGTTCAGCTCCCTCGGTCTGTGTCACAGCCGGGATACCAGACGGAGTATTTTCTCCTTAGATGAGAAGTGAGCTCGTTCTTCTTGGCAAGACGGAGATGGCTTTTAGTCTTGATTGCAGGGTGGGATCAGCAGGGTCCAGCAGGCATAGCAGGGAGGGCAGTGGGGAGACCAGGGTTTGCTCTGCCCTGTGCTGTCCTCGGTGCAGAGGAACAGTCTCTCCCTTTCCACTTCCAAGAGCAAAGGACAATCCATGGCTCATCAGTTAGAGAAGCCAGCATCTCCTTCCCACCACTTTCGGTGCAAGCCCCTGGCTGAGACTCCAGCACCAAGTCCTGTCCCTCAGGCTCAGCTCAGTTGCATTTTTGGAAGCCCCAGTGATATCCCAAGGCTGATGTTGAATCTGATGGATTTTGATGGATTTTCTTCCCTCAGCCAGGAGCCCAGCAGGAGTGCTGGACCTGAAGATATGGTCTGTCCTCACTCAAAGCCCTTGCTGATAACGGACTTCTGAATACCAGAGATAATGAGTAATAACACTGTGTGAGACTCAGACTTCAGCAAAATCCTAATACAAATTTCCAGGAACCTGAGTACTTCTCACTGGTTTATTGTAGCATCCACAGGCAGCTCAGCATATTTCAGTACCTACAGATTTGGAGCCTGATTTCACACCTGAGTATATTGAAAAAATACAAAACACAGCTAGATCAATTAATTCAGCAAGTGCTCTGGAGACACTGAGACACTGGCTTATTCTTAAAATCAAAGCTTTTGCCCTCAGCAGGGTTACCCACTTGAATTTTGGCAGCTCCTCCAAGGCGTGCTTGCAAGATCATGGCATTTCTTGCTAGAGCGTAAGCCTTGTGCGGCACAGTCAAATGCCAAAAGAGAGCCCTTCTCACACTCCCTTCTTCTCCTCTAACTCAAAAGCCTGGTCGTGAGTCAGTGGAGCTACTCACTGTGAGTTAGAATTACTCACAGGAGGACGGGTTGCAGGATCAGGGGAAGAACGGATATCAGGCTGCTCGCCGGGCTCCCATCTCATATCTGCTTGTAGCCGCACTCACTGCTTTCTCTTAGACAGACAACAACCTGTTTCCCTCCTACGCAGTGAGACTGCTCATTAGGGCACTAACTCTCTCCCACTCCCATCCTGATATGGCCTCCACGGAGCTATTTCTTCTGCACTGTTTTTTGCTTTTTTTTTTCCCCTCTCCCTCCTTCCCGAGTGAGTTGTGAAATGAAGACAATTAGGCAGATTGATCTTGAGGAAGTGCAGCTTGCTCTTCCCTCCCTGTGTGTCTTTGGAGGAGCTGGAGCAACACAGCTCTCTCTGCCCTCGGCTGGCTTGGCAGAGCTCAGACCTGGAGTCGATCCCACTGCAGGGACCTTTGCTGGGAGAAAAATAAAATTGTGATGGTAATTATCAGTATATCTTCTAGGGGACAAATTCTCCTTGTTCTAAGGGGGCATAGAGTGCACTGTCCTTCTGCAGCCTTTTTTTTCTCCCCATGTGCCCTCTTGGAGCCACATAGCAGTGGGGAAAGGATCTTAACATGGACACCACTCCTTGTCCTGTTATTCTCCCATCCATGAACTTCACACAGCCACAAGCATGCACTGGCATGTGGCCTCCCACCTCCCCAGCACCCCCTCAGCAAGGCTTCTTTCCTGAAGTGCTCATTTAAGTAGGCTCCATTTAATTTATTTTAGGGAGAGTCTTAATAAAATAAGTCCTAGATCTGTCACTGGATTTTACATGCTTGTAAGGGGTTTTTTTTTCCCTCCTAAATGTCTTTATCGGAACAGCTTTTCGTGTTCCAGTAGACATTTGGTTGAAGACAGTTAATTTGATTTCTTTTCCAGAGGAGATTTTCCATTAATCATTCTAAGAAGGCAGACTGATTGCTCTGTTACGTTAAGGTCAGCATAGGCTTGCTAACATCATCCACACCGTGCTTTTGAGCGTCAGAGATGGAGTGAAAGATCATTTATTTCCTGGTAGATCTGAGCAGCCAGGGAGGTTTTGGGGAAGAGGGAGCATGACATCCTCCATCTGGAGAGAGCCTTTTTCTGAGTAGCCTCTCTGCTCCCTGACCAGGAGCTCTCTGTGCACATTTATAACCGTGTATGAGTTACACGGTGCCCTCCGAGCTGGAGCCGCCTTCCAGCTTCGTTTGAGAGGCAGTGGGTAATTGAAGCTCCAGTCCTGTGGATCATCAGGGAGGAGAGCCTGGAGGTGCCGATATTCCCTGTGAACCCCAGCCCACGCGGGTCCCAGCCGCGTGCGGGGGTGCGAGGAGCGTGGGAAGGGCCGGGATGCCGGGATGCAGGTGTGCAGGGCTGACCCCCAGCCCTCCGGAGCGCGGCTGCCGGCGGCTTTGCTCCCTCCCTCCGGGCTCTGCAAAGGGCCTTTGCCCGAAGAAACTCTCGGTGTGCACAGGGGTGAGCCAACGGCCCCTGCACGGACAATGACGAATTGTCTGATTTCCAGCAGCGCCTTCAATCCCTCTTTTCCTTTTCTCCCCCTGCAACCCAGCCCCACACAATCGCTGCCGCTGCCTGCGCCAGCCAGTGGTGCGAGCCAGATTAGCCGTCCCAGGTCACTTCGTTTCTCTTGATCTGCGGCTCTTTCCTTTCCCGGTGCTCCCTGAAACCTCACCCTGGATGTATGATATCAGCATTCAAAAATGTTTAATGGGACTCGGGCAGGGAGTGCGCTGCATCCGATGTGTAACCCTTGGAGTGATCAGGGAAGCTGCTCCCTCCTGCACTCAGGACCGAGGTATCCGGGCAGCCTCTAGCTACTTTTTTCAGAATTCACAGGCTATAAAAGAGACAGCTAAAGTTTATTGAGTCCCACTTCATGACAGCTTCCAAACCAAGCAGATAAAAAGTATAATAATAAAGTATCCCATAGCAGTAATTGCTGTATTGCATCTCACTGAGCAACTCTGCAGCATTTTACTGTCGCTGCCTTGCACTAACAGAGCCCTGGAATTGGGACAGAAAAATAGCAGCACATTGTGGATATTGTATTTTACTAAGCTGCTTTATATAGAAACTCAGATTTTAACATGTCAATTTTATTTCTTTTTTCAAAAATGGAAATAAGCAGAGAATATTTTATAGGTTAAAAAAAGTATTTGAGAACAAGCATTCATACAGGAGTGGTTTTGTGTGTGTGAGTCTTTATAGATTTTTATGCAGAAGCTCTTTAATTTAGGAAAAGCGAGGTCTGCAAATTGCTGCAAAGCAGCAGGTTTTTTGGGTTTAATTTGGCAGTTCCCAGTGAGTGCTGTGCACTTTGCTGAGCTGTATCTGCAGTCAAGGAGAGAGGGCCCAGCACCCAGAGGCCATCTGAGATGTAACCAGGCCTGTGCTAAGGGCTCAGCCCTCTGTGTACAGGGACATGGGGTGGCCATACCAGCACAGGCAGAGTCTTCCAGCTCAGGGGTGCACATAGCCAGGACAGGCTTTACCTGTTACCTGAAATGCTGCGTTTTCTGGGGAGGTAACTCTGTGTGTAGGCAGGATTGGGGCTGTCCAGTCTCAGAGAGGAAAGGAGACACTCACTGGGGCACTCGGCCTGCAAACCCAGCAAGTTTAAGTATGGGGTGTCCCTGGTTTGAGGGTGTGGTGGATGAGAGAGAAGTTGGAGGTGCTGCCAGGATTGATGGCAGTGGTCTTCCTTCCCAGATCACTGTGAGTGTTGCCTCCTTCATCCTCCCTGCACCCTGCCATGGATCAATAGCTGTTTGCAGGTGGGTCTCCCCCACAGTTTTCTTTGCCTGCTGCCCTCCATCCAGCCCTGACCAGGACATGGCTAGGGGGGTCTGCCCTCCTCAGAGTGTAACAGCACATGGCTGGAATGGATTTGGAGATGCTCTGTGTGTTGGCTGTCAGTGGTGTTTGCTCACAGCAAACCCCAGCAGGCTGAGACCAGGGTATCCCCAGCTGTAGGAATGGGGGAGCCAGCATTGCAGCAGCTCTTTCCATGAGATCCTCCCCAGGGTCTCAGGGAGTCATTGGCATGTCTACCCATCACCTCTGCCAGGGATGTGAGTGTGTGGCTCTTGGCTGGGCAGAGACTTTGGTGTCTGGCTACGAGAACAGAGCACCCTGACATACAGCTCAGGAACGCCTGAATGAGACATCCCAGCAACAGAGTTGTTCCTCCCCCAGTGAAGAAGCAGTACCAGTGCAGGTCCTTTTCTGGCTGTGCCCCTGCCATGGGAAGCCTTTGCTGCTGTGATGAGAGCACACAGATCACTTGCAAAGCCAGGGTTGGTGTAAACAAACGTGCACCCACAGCTGCACAGAACGTGTAGGTTTGTGCAGCATTGAGAGCAGGAGGTGTTAGGGATGAGCATCTTGTCCGTGTGTGTTTGGCCCCACTGGCACAAAAGATGTTGATCCTCCTTGTCCTCTCTGAAAAGGAATACAATTATTTTGGGTTAAGAGCAGTGAGGGATCCGCAGCGAGGAGCATGCAGGATGGGCTGTGCCCCTTTGGAGGGCAGGGAATTTGTGTGAATGTACCCACCAGGAGCCCCGCGCCTCCCTCCCATTAACACCTGTGGCACCGACCTGCCGAGCCCCAGCGAGTCCAACTTCCAGCCAATTAAGGGTGACATGGCAGCCTGAGCACACCCTGGTGCCGAGATCCCCAAACAGTGGGTGATCTCAGGTGCCATATGTACTGCAAAAAGCGTGCGGCACTTCCATGTGCCGGGGTCTGCGCTGCTGCCTTCCTTCTGAATGCTCTTCCCTGTTTGAAGGCAGAGCTCTTACATGATTCTAAGTTGTTTTGGGGTTTATTTTTGGGAAGGGGGGGGGGAAATAATGTAATTCGGTGATGCCATTTGCATCCTAGACAGGTGATGACTCGCTCTGGCTAGCAGCTTAACCCTATTAGGCAACATTAGGACAGTGACTCTATTAAGTAATAATACGAATTATTTTAATATCGAGACTCTTTGACTTTGTAACTTCCTTGTATAGCTGCATTGTCAATGAGAGTGAAATTCTGTGGTTAAGGAATATAAAATAGAATAAAAGGCATCCAGAAATCACAGCTCTGGGGTGGATGTGTAAGAACACGCTGTGTGTACTTGCAGCAGTAACATTATAGTGGCAAAAAAAAATCCCAGGAAAAAAGTGCAGCCGTTTACTTCAGAGGGACTCCAGACAGATTCACGAGGCTTTGATAGAATGAAGTCATAAATTTCATATATATATATATATGTGTATATATGTATGTGTGTATATATATATATATATAAACGACCACAAGGTTTCAGGGCATTTTTATCAAATTGCTAGCACTTTGCCAGATCTCTAGAGTTTAATGTGGAGTTTCATAGAGAGGTTTAGTTTGAAAAATGAGGGTTATGTTGCTCGCTGTGAAGAGCAGTCACCCCCAAGCCCTGCCAAGCTCGCTGGAGGGTTCGCTCGTATGGGCGAGGTACAGGTGTAGAGTCCACAGTTTGGCAACAGGGTCAGAATCCCAGACACCGCCAGTTTGCACATGGTTTTCCTGAACATACCAAGCCGAAGACCCTGCAGAGAAGTTAAATTAGCATGCTGCAATCTGGTACCAAAACTTAGATTTATTTTCTAAAAGATACTTTCCAAAGGATGTGAATCTGGGGGGGAATTACCTTTCTAATAGCAAACCGAGGGCTGTCTGAACCCCACCAGGGCTCTGCTGTTGTGTGCTCTGCAGAGCTACACTGCAGACCTACTTTTGGTGTTGGCTTTTGCATAACTAACTTAAAGAATTATGTGCAATAGAAAAGCTGCCTAATGACGGGACAACGTTATTATCTGGTGTGCAGTGGTGTAGCAGGATGATAACTATTTATTTACTCTTTGTGGATAATGTTCTGTTATTTTCTAGTCTTTGGCAATAGCAAGAGAGCATCTGATATATACAATATTGGTGTGTATCCAATTGTTTGTGAACATCCCAAGTTTTGAAACATGATTGTGAGAGAGGAATATAAGCTTAAGCTTGAAAGGCTAAAAAGCAGAAAGCCCCACACGTAAATGCTATTATGCACCTAATGAGGCAGGGTTTAAAAAAAAAATCAGCCACACAAGTTGGTTTTATCAAAGAAAATGTATAAATAACAACCAGTGATTCAAAGTGCCTCACAAAGGGAAAAGCAGGGACGGGAAGCTAGCACTTCACTTGTGGCATTCAGATAATAGTATTTACTACACTAATCTTTTGGGCTTAGCAATTGACAATCAATATATTATTATCAACAAGCGTTAACACAAACAAAAAGCTTCTCTTTCTTTTTTAACCGTGTTTCCCTAAGTCCCTCAAATTTAATTAAAACCGGACAGCTCTGCTTCTGGTACAAATTAGAGTTAAAATCATATTAAATATTTGTTCTACAGGAAAACAAAAGTGTCAGCTTGTGCTAGCAGGTTTGGCTGCTTCTTTTTCCTTCTTTTTTTTTTTTTTACACACAGAGGGAAAAAAAAAATACCAGCTACTCGAAGTTAAAATAAAGTCTCTCTCCCTCCCTCCCTGTCTCCCAAGACTACTGTCTATAACATGTTGTTCCTTATAGAAAGTGGGATATGGTGGCATTTGCTTGATTAACTTGCTCGACAAAAGTGACAGCTGCTGTGGGTGCATGTAGCTAAGCTGCACAGCGCAGTTCCGCCTTTGTACATCTGTCAGCAAAAAAGGAGGAATAAAGAGTGAAAAGAGACAAATTGGTCCCAAAAGGCAATCCATTCAACTCAGGAGGTTTGCTCTATTCAAGCACTCGCTGGGAATCTCAAGTGCTAGGTAGCTTATTCAATTTCATTCATTCTTTAGAATGAGCCCACAAGTGTTTAATTTCTTATTCTGTTGAATAAAAGGGGGAGTTTTTTTTTTTTTATTGGGAGCATTAATTGTAAGACTAGCTGATCAATGCCTGTGATATTAACTCATTGCTTATTTTATGGGTAGCTGTGTGCTCCAAGAGCCTCAGCCACTAAACTTCGTTTCTGTAACGTGGGCAATGTCACACTGATTTCTCTGCTTCTGGAAAGCCCAGGCACTCAAGGCGACGCCATACTCAGTCCCCTGAGCCTTGGCCCCTGCCTGGCTTGGGGGAACAGTCCAAATCCTTGGCAGGTGTAAATCGAAAGAGTCGCTGAGTCATTATTGATGCCACCCATGGCTGTGGCCGGCACACGACAAAGCCAGATGCTCTTTGCCTGGGGGTTCAGCCCTGAGCCCGCTGCAGGTTTGGCCCTCTGTGCCAGAGGAGGTTTTGTAGCTTCAAATGCTGAGCTGCCTTTGGGTGGCTCTTTGGTCCCTGGCAAAGAGCAGGGCAAGGGGAGCCTATCAGCAGGGCTCTGTGAAGTAATACCCGGCACAGGGGATGGATTTTGTTGAGTAGTGGGGAAAAAAGCTGATGAATGCATGTGATGTGTTTTGCTGCACGGGTAGTTGTCTGCCTGCCGTCCAGAAAACATATGCTTTCATGGGAGAGATGTGCCTGCTCCTTCTTCTCATGTGGCAGAAGGTCCATCTCTGTCTCCTCATCGACACTGGGGACCAGAACAATGTGTGTGTCTGAGGGCCAGTGGCTCTTTGTCTGCTTCAGCTCTGCCATGTCCTGCTCTGGGACCACCAACATGTATCTTAAGCTTTTCAGACACACTTTTGTCACCAAGGCCCTGTCTCTGCTCCTCCCCCACTTTCCTGGCTGTGGGTCACCCTGGGGGATGGCACATCTTCTGCAGTGAGACAAAACCCAGGTTTCCAGAACAGTCTGAGAAGTAGCTGGGACTCAGCTCTGGCAGCCTGGCCAAGACCTCACTGGCACTGGCTGGAAGCAGGGCAAGAGGCACGTTCTGTCCCACTACTGCTCATCCACATCCAGCATCCCTTTGGAACTGGCCTTCACAGGAGGCTCTCAAACTGGGATCATGTGTGCTGCTGTGTACATTCAGGCTTGCTGGGAACATCTCTTTATTTCTGATAGACAAGAGTAGGAACTGCACTGAGACTCCATGCTTCATGCTTGCTGTCTTTACTAAGTTTTTGGAGCTGCAATGACTGCAAAAAGGATCAACAGCAAAAGAAACATTGAGGAAAGGTGGAGAGGAACACTTTGGTGGCTACAGAAGACTGAAGAGACAAAAGCGACAAGTCCTTCCATAACTGCCATCAAGCAGACTGGGCTTTGGGCTGCAGCCAGTTCTGGTGTACAAAGCTGGCTGTGCTTACAGGGCACACCAGGAGCGAAGGCAGGAGCAAGGTGCCCTGGCCGGGGAGGCTGCACCCAAAGAGCTCCTGCTCCCATTCTCTGAGCAAGTCTTCCCACAAAGTGGCAGCTGTGTGCACAGGGCTGCACCCCAGACAGCATATCCCTGCACTGCTGTGGCTGCATCCCTACCTTCCCTGTGGAGACAACACCTGCCAAGGGGAGGTGTCTGCCGTGAATGCATGTGACAACACCGAATACCCAATGTGATCTCGGAGCCGCCCAGGACCGGGATGGACACGGCTCTGTCGGCTGTCACCTACTGTCAGCAGTTGTAAATCAGCACAGCCCTGCTGTGCCTTCCACCAGCTGAGCTTCTGGTCCATTGGATGGGGACACAAATGCCAGAAAAGGAGTTGGTAATTTTTTAATTTTTTTTTTTCCTGGCTGATCAAGTCACTTTGAGAGAGGGCTGTTGGCTGAGAGCAGGTTCAGTTTTCCATTGGGAAATAAGACTCACAGTCAGCCTCTTCCTCTCTCCCTTCCCACCTCTGTGGTCCCTTCGTGCTGGCTGGCTCGGGGATGCTGTGGAGGCGGCTGCCCAGCATCCAGTCCCTCATCTTTGAAACACCTTGAATTCAAGGGTTCATTTCAAAGCTGCCTTTCAGCATTTCAAAACAAGCCCATGTCCCGGACAAAGAGAGGGAGCCAGCCGGCGTTCGGAGCCTCCTTGTGCAGTGTGTGTCACAGTTTTAAATAGATTTGCCCTGCTTGGATTGGTTCTGGTTGGAAAGCGGGTACTGAAATGAGAGGTCATAGGGGAGAGTTACTATGGTAATTGAGTAGTATCACCAGTAGTTTTGCTCTTATGAGCATTAAAGCACATAATAATAGACAAACAACAGTGGTTAAAGCAAGCAGGTAGGATTACTATGTTCTTTTGTCAGAAGTATATAATGTCTTGTAGTCAGTTTTAAAGACTTCTCAACCCCCAAATCCACCCAGCAGTCACCTGCTGAGTAATTTTGTATGCCTAATCTCTAGCCCTTAACTACAAGCTTTCTGCTAATTTGAGGCAAATGGGTATTTTTGACACTAAATAGGGCAGTAAAGAATCTCTGACCTAGAAAAACTCCATTCCAAGGCACTGAGAGCAGAAAAATATTCTTTCAGCATCCTTGTGAGACCTTTGGAATGACATAAAATAGCTTTGACTAAACTGTGCTGCAGCCTTCGATTAATGGTTTGCAGAAACTTGCTGAACATCCCTACTACAACTTCCCCCATAAAACTTGTCACTTCAGATTGCCATCAGCCACCACAACAATAATCATTTCATGCCTATTGCTAATTGCAAGCACAGCTGAGGCTCAGCGGGGTGCTCTTGCACAGTCCCAGGCCTTTATACCAGCCTCAATCTGTTGTATGGCACTTGTTCACACACAAAAAAACTACCAGTAAAGGCAGAAAGAGGCAGAGTCACAGGTTCCTTGTAATCCCTCTGCTACCCTGCTGACAACCCAGCCCTATAAGCATTCCTGGTTTTGTCCCACTCTTTACAAAAGCTGAAGTGACCTTAAGCTACTAGTATGTAAGCTTTTGAATGAAGAATACAGCTCCTTCAGGTGTCTTAAGAAGCAGTGTTGCATCTGGCTTACGAGATTCTGTTTGCAGCACCCCTGGGGTGAGCTGTGGCTTCCTGTAACATGTAAAATATGAGTGTGAACTCAAGGTTCATGGCAAGGAACAGGAGGTCATGCTTCCATTCAGCTCACACCAAAGAAGACGGGGGTTTGCAGATGTTCCTGTGTGTGTGTAATGACACCACCTCCCGGAAAGCTCAGGAACCCAGCATAGGGCTGGTTTTTGATAAAATGTGCCACACTCAGTGTGTTACTTGCAGATTTATTCATATCAATTTTTGAAATTTATGTATTCAGAGACAAACTTGTTATTTCAGCAACTTATTGATCATGCCTTTGCATTCAAAAAAAAAAGGCAGGGGGGCAAGGAGCAAGGAAGCTTATTGCTCAAGCTGGCCAGGGTGTTGGATGGGCAGTCATGGAAGTCCACTCCTTGGCATGTTCTAGATCCTCTAATGCCCATCTTGGAGCATCCCAGCCAGCCCATGGCCCACCTCATCTATCCAGGCTAGCACCCAACAATGAGGGTCACTGCGAAACACAGAAGGGAGAACAGGAAAACTAATATTAAAGAGACACTGAATTCTTGGCCATGCAGTTACATGTCTGCTTGCTGTGACTGGGCTCTGAGAGCACCCAAAGAGCATCTGTTTGCATTTCCTCTGCTGTGAGCCAGGTCATGGTGTGCAGCAGCAGGCAGCAAGGGCTGCAGCTTTCCTCTGCCAGAGCCCTGCTCCCTTCCCTGCTGACGTCCTGGTGGATGTGTGGTATCCTGATGATGCATTCACCAGCATGCAGCCTCCACAGCCTTTGGGCTGTGACCTCTCCACCTTGTCTATGGGGACAAGCCGCAGGGCTGGAGCTGGATCCCCAAGGAACTCCACAGCCCTGGAGGTGATGGCAGACCCCCTTGGGAGAGCGAGGTGGATGGTGTCCCCACAGGACCACTCTGTGCTTTTTTGTCTGAGACGATCACATTTCTGTTTAGGAGCATTTGGCTTTGTTGTTGTTTTTTTAATAATATAATCATATGCAAATGTTATCTTCTTTGGTAGGTTAGTCATGAATCAGAGGGCTTGTGCGTCTTATAGCACATCAACACTAGTGATAGCTAAAGGGAACATTTAATTTATGGGCTAACTTATTTTTATGAATATGCAGGGCTTAAATTCAGCAGTTGGTGTGTGCTCTATGAAGTGACGTGACGGTTTTGTGTATCAAGATCAATGAATTAGACTTCGTCTTTTTTTCATAAAGCAGAAAGTCTTTGGAGTAACTTGGCTTTGAGAAAGAGAGCTCCTTTCATGCAGCCGAGCAATACGCCTGGCTGAGCCCTTGTCAGTTGGTGCTCAGGAGGGGAGGGATGTGATCCAGATTTGGCTCTGATGGGTTTGCATCTCCCCAGAATCCAGCATGTTGATGTGTCCACCAGAAACACAGAGAAATGTTTCATTTTGCTTACTCTGAAGGTCTGACAGCAAAATCACTTTACTGTGACCCCGGGGCAGAGTTTCTAATTTCTGCTTGGGATCTGCACAGCCATGTAGACAAGTGTGGCATGGGACAGACAGAAATGGCAGGACTTGCCCCTGCCAGGGACATCTCATCTCATGTAGAGGTGGCATAAACACCCAGCAGATCATGTTGCAGAAGACGAGAGGCGGCAGTGAAGGGAGAGGGTGTGCATGTGTAACATACGGTCACTCCGTTCCTCTGTGGGTTTTGATGTAAAGAGGTGGCAGCAGGCAGTGTTTGGGTGACCTGGGCATCCATGTGCCAGTGCAGCCCTGGATCACAGCTGATGGCACCCAAGACCATGACTGTTAAGCACGCAGATTGCAGAAAAGCAGTGTTACAAACATTAACGATTTCTCTGTTTTGCCCATGCTGATCTGCAGCATTTCAAGGGAACCCAAGCAGATCTCCCAGTGACAGCAGTCACTCTGTGCCACCACCAGTTGGCCGCTGGCTGTCCTGGATTGAGGCACCTGGGGTTCCCTGGGGATATCCAGGGATGCTCTGACCCCTCACTTTGGTCTGAGGGATTGAAAAGTATGAAGCCCCACTAGATCATGTCTCCTGTGCTGGTCAGGCTCACACCAGATAACCAGGGTGCTTCACTCACAGTTCAACCCCAGTCTGCCATCAGGACCTCAAATGGCAGCTGACAGTGTCTGAGCTTGACTTAGGTTATGCAAGAGCTACTACTTGCTGTTCTCCATTGATTTCATCCAAGCTCTTGCCAGCTTTCTGTCCTGGAAATGAAGGGTCAGCGGAATCTCTGCCACAAGTTGCACAAAGTTTAAGCATTGAGTAAGAGGTCATCATATGCCACTTCTTTGGTGACTCTTCCACCTCTTATTTCTTCCATTTTATGAAGAAGTGATGTAGAAAATAGAAGTATAGGAACACCTTCATTGAAGCTGGGGGTAAAACCCTTTCCTGTGCAGCTTGTCTAATGTCTGCTTTCTGCTCCTCCTGGAGGGTGGCAGCTCCCAGGTGTGTTACTACACAGTTCAGTGATATGTATTAAGCCCACATTTTTGTTTACTTGAGCCTCGTGCCAGTTTGTGGGTGCCGATGTTGAAGGGTGAAGGGTAACAAGTCACAAGCCTTAGTTTTGCAATTACAGAGTGTTCAGTTGTCTTGATTCACCTGCTGCACCAGCTGCTTCTGCAGCCAGTGGGATTATGGCATATTTCTGTCTCAGGGACCCTCACCTGAAGGTGCAGTGAGAGAGACAGTAATACCTGCACTGGACTAATCCAAGGTTTCAGGCTCGTTGGGAGGCAGCTGCATCTCGATCAGGATTTTCATAAACTGGTGTGGTGGGGTTTCTTTTAGTATTTTTAACTAGTTCTAGATTAATTGAAGCTTGTCTGCAGTGTAGGTTTTGATCTCTGTGTGTAAGAGATCACAAGAAGGGTACAACCGTGCATACAGAGGCACGATGGGTTTCTGCCTGCAGCCCGCTTTGTAAGCAACCCTTGTGCTGAGCACTGTGGGGAGGGTTTTGTGATCCCCCCCAGCCCCTGCTTCTCCTCCTCTCGAGGGCTCACTGCTCGTCTGTGTGGCGTCAGACGTGCCATGTCAGCCCTGCGTGAGCAGGGCGCTGATCCACAGCCCACGGAGACTTCCTGCGCTGCGGGAATGGCAGGCTGCTGCCACACCACTGCAGGCCTTTTTCACAGGCAAGCAGCAAAATTTCAGCCCCTGGAGGGGCCCTGTGAGTTCAGCAGCTTGAAACGAGCTCGTTTCTTTGCTGCTTTTCCATCTTTCATAATTGTGAGGGTGAAACCAAAGTGTTTCCCACTCACCCTGGGCAGGCACCCGTAGATGCTTACACCAACATCCCCCCCTGTCAGCCAAACCTTCTGCCAAACCAGCCTCCCCTCTGCTCACCCTCAGGGAACCAGACTCACCCTGTGGCTGTTTATGGTTGAATTTGGAGACGGTAAGTAGCCTGAGTGTGGGACTGACACACTTAAAAGTAGGACTCTGCTCTCACGGAGGGGGGAAACAGGTTAAAACATGGCTTGGGCCAAACATGCACCACTGCTGGCAAATGCCATCAATGGCAAAATCAGATTTGCAAAACCTTACAGCATTGCTGGTGGCCATTACCTTCCTGATATTATTGTTATTGTTAAAATTTAAAAGCTGTCGTTATTGTTAAAATTTAAAAGCTCATGTATGGAAATGCTCTGTGAAGGCAGATGCCTGTCTCCCCTCTAAGTGTGTGGTACCCCGTGAGCAGTGGCTGGGGGGAAGGTGGGTGTGACGGGGTGCTGGGGGTGCCTGTGTTAGTTGGGGCACTGCACACAGCCCCAGCAGTGGTTGCTGGAGAAGTCCTGTCTCTCTTGCAGCAATGGTACACCAGCTCGATGAATGTTGTCTGCACCTGGCTGACAGACCGCATGGACCTGCAGCTCCACATTTACCAACTGAAAACTCTCATTAGGATAGTAAAGGTAAACACCCAGTATGTTTTCAATACCCCCATGCTGTTGCATGTGTGTGTGCCTGCATGTGTGGCGAGTTCTCCTAGGCAAACTGGCACCAGCAAATAAATTAATCCATTCATTAAAATTCTTTAAAAAAAATTAAGATAGTTTTGTCTGTGGCATGTAGCAGAGGATGAACAGGAACTTGAAATGCATAGAGATGCAAAATACAGGTGTGCAAATAAGAACAAAGTAACTCCTTCCATTTAAAAAAAGAAACTCTTGCTATTTGACCCTACCTGTACAGTAAGTGCACCAAAATTAGCCTTTTTGTGGACAAACCCACAGATCACATCAGTGAACTCCAGTGTTAAAATGGGTTAAATCAACCCAAAAGTTTTTAACGCTGTTTCACAAGAAACATTTAAGCCCAGCTGTGGCTTGTGATTATTGTCAGAATGCAAATGAGATTGTTCTCATAGTTAATTGAAGTTGTTTTTTACAATGGGTGTATATAATCAACTCTAAGAGATCACAAAGGTGAGATAATATGCCCTGAAAGTAGCATTTTTTTTCCTTAAGTGCACGTGTATGTGTATATGTGTGTGTGCGTGCCTTGGACTAATGATAATTATTTCAGTGTGAAATCACAGTGGTTTACATGAAATAATAAGATCACAGAAGGGGGTAAATATATTTTTGATCATTTTAGGTTCTATCTAATGCTTTTAGGTCTAGTATTTTATAATGTTTATGGTCTTGTGTGCAGTGAACACATTGAAGGCATGAATAAATTGAAATTTATTAAATGTGCCTTTCATAACTGAAAACAACATGCACAGACAAATTATTTCTACTTGTCAGATAGCTGAAGAAAGCTTTCTTCCTTGTGCTTTATTTATACCAATATTACATTCAGAAGCAGCTACAACAAGCCCAAGGACTTTCTGAAATAGCAGAACAGTAAATAATTTCCACAGAGCACAAAGCAGAATTAAATGAACAATGAGACCAGAGTTTTATCTCACAGAGTCGAGAAGTTTATCAACATACATTCAAATGAGAGATATTAATTGTAATAGCAAGGGAAATATGGGAGCCATAAAATTGCTCCAGTGTGAGGTGAAGAAAGATTTAAGAAACACGTGCTTTGTGCTTATATTTATACTTCAATAATTTCCCCCAGTATCCTGGACTTAGTTTATTTAATCCCTGTACTGTAGGTAGGATTGATTCAGAGCCTTCCAGGAACGTGTAATCACGTCTGCAGTTATGGGCGATAAGCGTTCTGCTGCATGAGGGAAAATAACTGACTTTAGAGGCAGGATGAACACATCCAGGAGCGAGGGAAGTCAGTCAGTTGGAGCAGAGCCCTTACCTGTCGCTTTGATGTCTTTTTAGACCCCAGCCAACCCTACGCAAAGCTGCCCTGAGCGGCCGCACAGGTCCGTGCAGGCCCACCAAGGGAGGGCTGGAGTCGCAGAGCTGGAATTTGTTGCCCAAGGCCCCCTGAAGGGACCTCTGCCACGGCACAGCGGTGCCAGCAGAGGTGCCTCTGCAGCCTCTGCACTGCCCGGGGCGATGCAAAACGTCCCCAGGGCCGGGATTTCCCCGGCGTCTCACCCTGGTCCCTTAGCGGCCCCAAACCCCGGCTCAGGCGCTGACCCTGTCTCCTTCCTCCCTGCCTCTCCCTGCTTTAGAAAACGTACCGGGATTTCCGATTGCAAGGCGTGCTGGACTCCACCTTAAACAGCAAAACCTACGAGACCATCCGGAACCGGCTGACGGTAGAGGAGGCCACGGCGTCGGTCAGTGAAGGCGGAGGGCTCCAGGGCATCACCATGAAGGACAGCGATGAGGAAGATGAAGAGGACGACTAGGGAAGCTGGCCCGGAGGACCGGCCGGGAGTCGCCTGGTATCCGTGCATGTACCTCGTCTGTAACTCAGTTAGCCACATTAGGAATTTTTCTGTCAGCTCTCAATGCCCATGAGAAGTTTACCAATACAAATGCCATGTTAGCTGTGTGGTAATAAGATTAGCACCTCTCTTTGATTCATCAGTTTCCTAATTTCATATCTATATGTTCATAAGCAATATGGAGCACCATTGTTTAATACTGTTAATGGAAAAACTACATAGAAAACATGCTAGGTGTGTCCCTGTTATTAAAGTTTAAACAATGCTTCATTAATGTACTGTATATACATTGATGGTAAATTGTTGTGAAGATGAGTGACTCGAGTCCTTTCATTTCTTTGTTTCTCTTCTGTGGATGCCAACTGCTTAAAATTAATAAAAAAACAGCTTTGTTTTTAAAAGGAGAACCAGGCAATTACAAATGATTTTTTGTTCTGTTCATTTAAAAACCAGAAAACAAACAAACCCAGACAGCCGTTTGAATCATTCTGCATCCCTGTTAATGTACCAGGCTCTTCCCTTCAATATGCAGTTAACTCCATAGAGGCTACATCCCAAAGGATTAGTCATTCTAATTGCCACACTAGATTAATCCTATCATTATGGATATATCATGCCACATTACAAGTCCAAAGCAGTTGTTTTATGTTGACGTTTGCTCCTCTAAATGTTACATTTTTGTTTAAATTTCAAATAACCATGTATGTACAAAGACAACTTTAATTACAATCTTAGACTATACAAATGTGTTTATAATAATATAATGACTATTTATTTCGGTAGATTGTAACCATAATTTACAATTCCTCTGTTTCACAATGGTTTTTATATATGTCATGTACATTGCATTTTGACCAGTAACTGCATGTCCATCAGTCCCTCCTTCAGAGCTTTTACTTTCTGTGTAAAATAGTGATCCATCTTGCTTTTTTTGCCTTATACAAGCCGACAGTTGTAAAAGTGTGAGAACTGTGGCTTCTCAATAAATAACTATTCAAATGTCCTAATAATAAATTATGGAGTCTTTTTATGTCTGCCTTAGGAAAAAAAAACAAAACAAAACAAGCTGAGATGTAAGAGCCCCCACCTCTCAGAATAAAGGCATTTTCTTTTCTCATGGGTGTTTTTTAGTTTATTAATTAAGAAGATGGTTTTCTGATTTGCTTCCCAAGGTCAGGGTGGGACGATGCTCTCTGTTCCCCAGGTATGAGGGTATTTCTGCAATCACCTCCACAGTTGTTTCCACCATTATCTGCACTCGACATCCTATGGTTTGTCCCTGAACATGTAACTGATGATCTGCTCTGGTTCTGCCCCTGTTGTTACATGGCCATCAACCTTGCCTGACATTTACTGTCTTCCAAAAGGCCTCAGTTTGTATTTTAACTTCTTCCAAAGCAGCACTGAAAGTTTGGGGCAGGGGCAGACCCTGAGCTGAAATTAAGTAACAAGCTGGGTTGACGGAAAACATGTTTAGTGGAAACACATGTCACATACTCACAGAATCACAGAATATGCTGAGCTGGAAGGCACTCACAAGGACCATCGAGTCCAACTCTCAGCCCTGCACAGGCTCATCCCCAAGAATTCCACCATGTGGCCAAGAGTGACATCCAAACACTTCTTGAACTCTGTCAGCCTTGGTGCTGTGACCACTGGGCTGAAGAACTTTTTTCTAACACCCAACCTAAACCTCCCCTGAGACAACTTCAGGACATTCCCTGGGGTCCTGTCACTGGTCACCACAGAGCAGAGATCAGTGCCTGCCCCTTCTCTTCCCCTCACAAGGAAGTTGTAACTGCACTGAGGTCTCCCCTCAGCCTCCTCCAGCTGAACAGACCAAGTGCCCTAAGCTGCTCCTCATACAGCTTCCCTCTCAAGGCCCTTCACCATCTTGTTGCCCTCCTTTGGCTTCATCTCTTTCTTATATTACTTGAACTGGTTGCCCAGAGAAGTCATGGATGCCCCATTCCTGCAAGTATTCAAGGCCAGGTTGGATAGGGCTTTCAGCAACCTGGTCCAGTGGAAGGTTTCCCTGCCCATGTCAGCATGGTAGGTTGGAACTAGATGAGCTTTAAGGTCCCTCCTTCCAGCCCAAACCATTCTGTGATTCTCTGTTAGGCTGAGTTTCCTGAGAGGTTTTGCAGTCCCTCCCTCCCATCAGCCAATTCAAACCAGAAATGCTTCCTGCTTGCCCAGATCCCAGTCATTTGAGTGAGAAGCGGAAGAACTGATGTCTTTTACCCCCAAACACAACATCCTGTTGCCAGCCTGGAGAACCAGGACAAATGTTCATCTCCCAGAAATAAAAGATGGGCAAATGGAAAAATATCCTGCCTGGATGAGCCTGCATAACATAATCATTAAATTAAACCATCTTCTAGTCCCCAAAAGACATGAGACACTCCTTGGACATATGGGAGGGGACTGGGACCTCCAGAACTGCCTGTGAAGGGGGTGTTGAGTTCCAAACTGGGCTGGAATAATTATGGAGCCTGGAGCATATTCACCTGCAATGTGCCCTCTTCATCCTCCCCTTCAGCTGTCCCAAGTATGTATGTGAAGGACAACAGCTCCAAGAGGAGGCACTGGGAAAGCCTTACTGAGTCACCAGGCTGGTAGCAAAGAGCACTGAGGGACACCCAAATTTGCAGCTCCTCTCGCAGTCAGGCAGAGCAGAGCTGGAGAAACAGCTTGATTCTGCTGTGGAAATGGCTCCCTTTTTTTTTTTTTTAAATACAAAATATTTATTGGGTAAAAACACAGCCCACTTCCACCTGCCACCTTTCAAAATAGTGAGGCCTGCTCAGTTTTTTGAATGAGAGTGTGGGCGCAGCCTTCGGGAAACGCTCCTTGGCTGTGCATCACTAGCACACATCAGTACCTCCCTGAAACAGTGGTGATGGACACCCTCCACTGAATTCCTCTGTCATGAGCAATGACCCTATGGCCTGTGACAGCTTTTTGCACATCCTCAAACCCCAGTAATGCACCTCAGAGGTTCCACAACAACCCTGAGGCTTGACCAAATGATGAACTTCATGTTACGTACTGTAGTGTGAGCAGGGAGAAGATCTCACTTACAAGCAATACTGCAAAGCAATACTGAAAAAACAGCAAACCTCCCACTCCAGAGCCTGCAGCCTGTGGCTGAGTAGAGGAGAGCACTGCATCCTGATCCCCCTGCCTTTAACCTTGCCCATGGTTATGTGGGTGCTGGCAGCCCAACCTTGTCCTAAATGGGTTCTGTACAGTGGTACCAGGAGTGGGAAGTTCCACCTTGGGTTATCCTGCAGAAATGTCAAATCCAAAGTGGTTTGGTTTTGTCTGAAAAATATCAATCCAAGTTTAAAACCCTCCTGGCCACAGACTATAGTTTGGACAGGTCTCAGGCTCCTGTAGAGCAAAGCTCAGGCAGCCCTGAAAAGGTGGATGGGTGGGAGCGCTGGCAAACCCAGACGAGAAATTCAAAGAGCTGCTGCTGGTTCACTTGAACCCATTGCTGCAACAGAACAAGCTCCAACAGTCAAAGGACTTTCTGCCAGTACAACTGCACCTAGATGAAGAATCTGCCAGTACAGTTATGTCAATCAGTTTTGGGGAAAGAAGAGAATTTCATTCTTCTGCCAGCAAAATTTTAAATGATAGATCAGGCCAAAACTTCTCTCATATTTACAGAGAAGTCCAGCGAAAATATCCTTTTTTTGACAGACTTACTTAAAGCATGTGGCATGGAGACTGAAAATGCTATCAACTATTTGACTGACAAGTGTCAGCAGCTGTTCATCCAATTTGTTTTATATTTCAGCAACTAACAGATTCTTTCCCCTCTGCTGTAATGCATGTCTTCTGGCCCATAGGCATCTTAGAAATTGCTTTTCTGCCTCTCTAGTGACCAAAACGTCAAAAATATTAGAAGACAATTTGTGTTCAGAAGCATAAACAGGCATGCAGCAAAGCAAAGATGATTTTGTCAATGTTCAGGCTGTGGTCTTTTTAAAGAAGTCACGGCAAACCTAAGGCAAAAATTACTTCTTAAAGCTTTAGAAGAAGAAGCTAAAGCAAACAAAGCACACAATAAATCAGCACAGGCTAAACCATCAACTACCAAGGGGAAAAGCAGTTGTCTAATGGCCAACCAAAACGCAGCAGAGCCATATGTGAACCTCTGCACTCTGGCTGTGAAATTTGTGACTCTGCACTACTGCCACCATCACCAGTGTTTGCTCAGAAACCTGCTTCGTGGTGTCAGGACTCAACAGAGTCACCACTGCATCAAGCTAAGTCCAGCTACGAGAGTCCCTTGAGCCATTCACAAAACCCAGCCTTCTTCATCTTAGGTCTAACAATGCTTTTAGAAACTTTTTGATCCTTGACTGCTTATAAATTACAATTACTGTAGTTTTCACCCATTCTGAACTTGCTGGACTAAAAAGCCTGTGTAATACCTCTCTCAGGTGAGCTGTATTCAGCTTTATTACCTTTAATCAAGCACATTTAGGCTCTTGAGCTAAACCTGAGTGATATTTTCCTCAGCCTTTCTAAAAGATACATATTCCATTTCAATTTGTAAATCTGCATTTGTTGTAACTGTGCAAAATATGGGAGAAAAAAGTGCAGAGATTATATGCAATCTGCCAGCAGAGTTGTGTGCCATGAGGAAAATGCCTCACAGGTCAAAACAAAGAAAAACACTGAGCAACAAATTAGTTGCAGGCAGTAGCTAATATGGAGATCAAAAGATTAAAATCAACATACAACGATGAAATCACTGGAATAATAGGAGCACTTAAGAAGATTAAGTCAATAACAGAGTCCAGTACTACAAAAATAAGATTTTGATTATACTGTAAAATTTTATATTGGGAGAGCAAAAGCAATTACAACCATGACATGCTTTGCTCTCCCCGCCTTAGACCCTCTTGGCTCATTTCCTATGCAAGGAATACAGTTGTTGAAATAAACAGAAATGTTATGACTCAAGTGCTCGATTCAAAAACAAACCAGGTGGTCAGATCAGATTGAGGACTGTCAAGATGGGGTCTGTAAAATGAGGACTTGTTGCAGATCCCGGAGGATACGACAGCTGGGGGGAACAAAGGCCACACCATTTAGAACTGTCTTTGATGCAGAGAGCTCCACAAGCAGCTGATCTCGGGGCTGTCCCAGGCTGTCAGCTGGAGAGGAGAAGCACACACTGGAAGGTAGGAGGAGATAAAAAGCTCGAAGAGTGAATGTGGTGGTGAACTCTAAAAACAGGGAAGGTATTTTTCTATCCAGCTAAACCAACAAATATTGCATCAAAGGCAAAGCACACAGCAGCCTCCAAACCACCTGGACCTTCATGTCAGGGACAGGAACATATCCCATAGCCATGTTCACCAGTTCTGGGGGTCATCGAGTAGAACAGCCCAATGGGAATGGGAAGGAGGACAGAGCAAGGGGCAGCTAATGCTCACCATGACAGATCTACCCTTTGGCATCTGTTTAGTGTGCAAGCAGGAACTGATGAGCCAACACACACTGGCCATGGCCATAGGGCACCAGCCTCATCCACTGAGTGTGAGGCCAAAGGCCTAGGGCTCCCCAGGGAGAAATGGTTACCCTGGTGAGGTCCTCTGCACCCAAGAAATCTCAGAGATCTTGGTGAGTTCTGCAACATTCTATGTTTTGTGAGGAAGAGCCAAAGCAGCTCCTCTGCTCCCCAGACCTGGATGACTCGCTTGGGCTTTTCTCTCAATTGGTTTTTCAACACCATTAACTCCAGCCCCACCCCAAAGTCACAAGATAAGCTCATAATTAAATTAAACAAATAAACTATCAGGTATTTTTGCATAATTTGCAAAAATTATCAACATCCAGGACATACTTGGGTTGTGCATTGAAGTTTTTCTTTGAATAACAAGGTCTGAATTTTTAGTTTGGGCTCTCATTGTTGGGGAGATTTTTAGCAGTTCTTCCAGATCATGTCTTCTGGGTGAAATCAGCCCTTTTCTTGTGCCCAAGCAGTACAGCAGCAGTTTCACTCGAAAATCTGGGAGTCTTGCCAGGCTCTCTCTGACTTAGTCTTAGCCACCACCACCAGGGACAGGGATGCTGCAGTCCAGCCAGTCCTGCATGCCCTGGAGGAAGGAGGCAAGGTGGTGCTGTCCACTACCACCTCTATACCACACAGAGTGGAGTCCAGCTCTGCAACCAATGGAGACATCTGTGACAACAGTTCAAAGAAGGGCAAATACAAATCTCAAGCAATGTAACCTGTGGCACAGCCAGAAAGATTGGACAACACTGAGTGAGGAATGTGTGGCCAAAAGACAGGGGAAAGATTTGCTCTGGGAAGATTCCTTCTCTGTTTGGTTTTCTTCATTGAAAAAGCAAGTAGTTTGGAAAATGAGATGTTTTTCATCTCATTAAGGGGAGAATAATTCAAAACACGTGGAGTTTGTCCCACTTACTTTTTTGGCCATCCTTCTTTCAAGCAAAAAAAGGAAGGAATGGGAACACAAAACTCAAGTGGGCTTCTACCCATTTTCACTGCTTTTTGCTCCTTTTTCTGAAACATTTTCAGTAGGAAAGTGAGAACAAGGCCATCCCCCCATTATATTCTCCTTCTCTACTTCCTCCCACCTTTTCTCCTAAATAGAAAATAAGGGGAAAAAAATCCTACAAAACCAGAAAAATTTAAAAGCTCCCACTCTTTCAAAGCAAAAAAGTACAACATTTCAAAACATTGGGAAGGAACATCTTTCAGTTTCAGCGCTCAGAAATGAGACGCAGCATTGCTCCATTACCGCAATGCCAAGGATGATTATTTCCGACAATGAGGATGGAGAACAGAAGCTCACCCACCCAATAATTTCTTCCTTGTTTTACTGGCCAGCTTGACTTTGGACAGGGTGTGGATTCCAACTCCTCGCTTGCTTCCTGGGCCAGACCAGTCTCACACCAGAAACTAGACTTCTCTCATGATGTCTCTCCCCGCTCTTCACAGGCAGGCAGGCAGCGTTTTTGGGGCATAAAGCCTGGCTGGGATTGAGCCGTTAGTTACCATTCCTGTTGACAGGCAAACTAGAATAGGCTCTGGCTCACTTTCTCCGAGCTGCGGAAGAAGGAATGAGCCGGGAAAAGAGTTCATTCAATTGCTTCTGTTTGGCAGCTCTGCAGGACTCTCCGTATAGACAGAAAGAGATGTGGCAAGTAAGGAGTTGCCATTTTTAGAATTACATAAGCCAGTTTGATTGCCATCGAGGCACTCTGTGCAGCTCCTGCCACAGTGCCCTGCCGGTTGCTCTGCTGTGGGACTAGATTTCAAACAGCTTTAGAAGCAGGTCAGATACCAGCTCTTAAAATTGGACTTAGGCTGAAAATGTCGATGTTACTCTTGTATCACTGACAAAGTTGACCAACACAACCATGGAAAGACTCTGGGCCAGTTTGCTTCCAAAATCCCACTAATCACACTTGTTCTGAGACCTGTGCAGTGCTCCGAGAACTACCTCCCCAGTAAAAAAAAAAAAAAAAAAAAAGAAAAAAAAAAAAAAAAAAAACCCTCCGCCCTAAAANATAAAGCTCTCAGCCTACAGATATGCAGTACTGTGTACATAATTCAGTGAAAGAGATGAAAAAAAATAGTCTGGAGGGACTCAACATCTCTGCTGCAGCCAAGGTGGCCTTGCCATGCACTGCCCCTGCCCCGGTCGTGGCAGTCTCCATTGGGTGACAGGGCAGCAGGGTCATTCCACGACGCTACAGGCGCTGCAGGATGAGATGGAAGGGAAGCAGTCACGTGGGTAACAACTCTCACTTCACCCCAGACCCAAACTTGGCTACCCTGACTTCCCTGTTCGTTGCTCACTAATCTGTCCAAGCAGCGTGTCTCTGACCACTGCAAACTGAACTGCGGCCGAACACCTTGACACTATCCCTAGGCTGACCCTAGGGCTGGGCAGCACCGCAGCATAACCTGACCCTGGTCCCCTCTGCCACACCTTGAACCAGCCACAAAGCTGCAAAAACACATAAAAATGTGCCCCCGCCCACCACTCCCCCGACTCACAAAGACAGCCCCATCCTAATTGCCTGAGCTGGTGGTTCGCCCGGTAGTCCATCACGTTCTGCTATTAAAAACAAAACAAAACAAAAAAAACAGCAAAAAAAAGTATTTAGAAAAATACATATGAAAAACAAAGGAGCATGGAAATCAAAGCCACCATTTCGGAGAGACTGAACCATAATGCTAATAACTTTCGGCAGCTTCCACTGTGGAGTTTAAGCAGCTGCCAAGTTAAATAACTAAGAAGATCCTAAGTTATCTTCCAGTGGACCAGAAATGCCCAGCGCCGACTGCCCGGGCAGAGGCGGCCTGACGGGCGCGGGGAGCTGGGCCGGGCCTGCGGGGCCCTGCGCTCCCGCCCGCCCGGGAACCACCCGGGACACGTCCCCAGGAGCCCCTCGCAGAACGGGTCTGGCTGTCGAGGGGCGAAAGGGGAACCTTCGCCGGTTTTCGATGACAGCGGCCGGGGAGTGTTTGGGGCTGGGGCTATCGGGCGCGTATGNGTGCAGCCGCTCCTGCCTCCCAAAGCCGGGCTGGTCCGCTCGGGCCCCCCAGACCCTCCCGCCCCGCTCGGCGCTCCGAGGGGCTCAGGCTCGGCGGTGGGCCGGCGGCGAGGCCGGGGCAGGCGAGGGGGCCAGGGCAGCTGTCTCAAAGTCAGTCAGTTGTAATATGCTCGCCGGAACAGCAGAAGTCGAATCGATAGAGACGGCCTCCAGCTGTGCCTAAACCTGCGATTTCAATTAAAATACTGAGCTCCGATGCCCGAGTCTTAGCTGGGATCTCAAAGCCCTGATGCACAAGGCGTGCGGTACCCGGTTTCTCGCCGGCCGGGAGACAGCGGCACGGCCCGAGCGAGTACCCGGCCTCGGGATGCACGGGGGCTTCCCCAGGCTGCAGGAAGGAGGCGGCCCCGGGGCTGCTCACGGGGTCCCCCCGGCTCTCCTTGCCCCAGAGAGTCCTGAGGCCCGCGGGACCCGCTGCCCCGAGCAGGGCGGTGAGTGCGGAGCAGCGAGCCGGCGGCCGTTCCCTCGTCCAGGAAGGGAGGGAAAGGCAGAGAGCCGGTCCAGCAAACACCCCGGCAAGGATGAGGGCGGCGCGGGGAAGCTGGCAGCGAGCTCCCGGCCTCGGCTCCGCAGCCCTCTTTTATCCTGCCCGAAATCATCTCGTTTACAGAAAATATTTGTTTGCACTATTAGTTGGTACTGGAGTTAATTACTCAACGTGTGAGCGGGGAGTAATATGGATAAAAGCAGCCCCAGTGTTTATTGTGTGGGTGAGCTGTTTGAGCGGTGCTTGAATAAACTGCAATTAGGGTTAGATAGAGATTAATTAACATGTGAGTGGCAAGGTGTAAAATAGTTCCCAACCCTCCACTCAGTATAATCTGCAGGCGAGGAAAAGAAGTTTGTGGAGGCTAATTAAATACTTTGCTAAAGCCGGCGAGCNGTCGGGGGTGAAGGATTAAACCCCCGCGGGAGAACAGCCTCCACGGGAAAGGCAGAACGCGGTGCCGAGGCCGGAGCCCGCAGCCCACCCGACGTGCAGCCGCTCCTGCCTCCCAAAGCCGGGCTG
Organism: Calyptomena viridis; assembly: GCA_013390005.1. Taxonomy (NCBI): domain Eukaryota; kingdom Metazoa; phylum Chordata; class Aves; order Passeriformes; family Eurylaimidae; genus Calyptomena; species Calyptomena viridis. Next base: position 2,051,829 of record WEIV01012179.1, read on the forward strand.
GTCCGCTCGGGCCCCCCAGACCCTCCCGCCCCGCTCGGCGCTCCGAGGGGCTCAGGCTCGGCGGTGGGCCGGCGGCGAGGCCGGGGCAGGCGAGGGGGCCAGGGCAGCTGTCTCAAAGTCAGTCAGTTGTAATATGCTCGCCGGAACAGCAGAAGTCGAATCGATAGAGACGGCCTCCAGCTGTGCCTAAACCTGCGATTTCAATTAAAATACTGAGCTCCGATGCCCGAGTCTTAGCTGGGATCTCAAAGCCCTGATGCACAAGGCGTGCGGTACCCGGTTTCTCGCCGGCCGGGAGACAGCGGCACGGCCCGAGCGAGTACCCGGCCTCGGGATGCACGGGGGCTTCCCCAGGCTGCAGGAAGGAGGCGGCCCCGGGGCTGCTCACGGGGTCCCCCCGGCTCTCCTTGCCCCAGAGAGTCCTGAGGCCCGCGGGACCCGCTGCCCCGAGCAGGGCGGTGAGTGCGGAGCAGCGAGCCGGCGGCCGTTCCCTCGTCCAGGAAGGGAGGGAAAGGCAGAGAGCCGGTCCAGCAAACACCCCGGCAAGGATGAGGGCGGCGCGGGGAAGCTGGCAGCGAGCTCCCGGCCTCGGCTCCGCAGCCCTCTTTTATCCTGCCCGAAATCATCTCGTTTACAGAAAATATTTGTTTGCACTATTAGTTGGTACTGGAGTTAATTACTCAACGTGTGAGCGGGGAGTAATATGGATAAAAGCAGCCCCAGTGTTTATTGTGTGGGTGAGCTGTTTGAGCGGTGCTTGAATAAACTGCAATTAGGGTTAGATAGAGATTAATTAACATGTGAGTGGCAAGGTGTAAAATAGTTCCCAACCCTCCACTCAGTATAATCTGCAGGCGAGGAAAAGAAGTTTGTGGAGGCTAATTAAATACTTTGCTAAAGCCGGCGAGCCCCGGGAGCGAGCGAAGCCCAGCCCAGCCGCCGCCTGCCCGCTCCCGCTGCCCGGAGGAGGTGCGGACTGGGCGGGCAGCGCGGCGCGCTCCCCGGGGCTCAGCCGGGCTCTCCTGCGTCCCAGCCCCCGGACGTGGCTTGTGTGGCTCTACGCGGTCCCGTTCCACTCTCTCCCCCAGAAGCGGGACGGTTCCCTCGCTCCCTTGCACGCTGACCCGGCAGATCTGGGCAGGCAGGGTGGAGCGGGCAGGGCTGCGGGGATGCCGACACCTGATGCTCCAGACGGGGTGTCCCC